>WKFP01015150.1:524117-628016 GCA_011057875.1 Pterocles orientalis
TTAAGTGATTTAATAGTCAAAGACATAAACCTGGTTGTTCAATAAACATATTACAAGTTCACTGAATAAACTACCAGTGTATTCTGCATGCCAGAAATGGGTTTATTCTTCTTTTGACTCCAAGACTTGCCTTTTTGATTGCCATTTTCCAGCTTCAGAGGAAGGAACAGAAGGCACCCTCTTCCCTTCCCTCCTCCATCTGCCTGTAAACAACAGCAGGGTCTCCCCTGCCAGAAGAATACGTGGGTTTGAATCCACTTGTGCTCAATGAAGAGCTGAACCCCAGCATCCCAATTTGTAGGCTGCCATACAACATATCGGAAACCATCCTTAACACATTTTGAAAAGACCAAACCACACAACCAGTATACTTACCATCAAGAAAATGGCTCCAATAACTGCCCATCAATGTGCTGGCCCCAACCCTCTAGAGGTACATCAAGCACAGTTACCTCCTTCCTCTTCTTCCCATGAAGGGCAGGCAGTTGACACACCCTTTGCGTCACCCATCTTTTCCCCAACAGCTCTGGGAGGCTTCCCTGGTGTGATGGGTTTGCCCTTGGCTGGGGGCCAAACCACACACCCACTCACGCAATTCCGCCCCCCCACCCAAGGATAGGGGAGACAATTAAAGGGGTAAAGGGAAAAAAGGACTCGTGGTTTGAGATAAGGACTAAACTTATGACTAAACTAAAATAATATTGAAAATAATACTATACAAATGAGTGATACACAGTGACACTGTCCCCCCGACCTAATAACCAAGGCTCAGCCTGTTCCCAGCTAACGATCCCAGAGCAGGGAGAGTCCCGAAACCACACTCACAGAACAGAGACAACAGTCCAAGCGTCCCAGACGAAGAGCTGACCGGGGTGGGGGGTGGCCTTGGGAGAGCAACCACCTGGAGCAAGATGGCCCGGAGCAAAAGAGATCCAGAACCAAAAAGGGACGATCTTCCAGAAGGTCCTCACCTATATACTGCGCATGACGTGTATGTTATGGAATAGATTATTGGCCACTTCGGGTCTTAATCCCAAACCTAAGATCAAATCCTGGGCTGGTAACTGGGGCTGTGCTCCCTCCCAGCTTCTCCGGTCTGCAAACAGCCAAAGGAGCTGAAAGACCTTGGTAGCCATGTAAGCACACTTTTTATCAGCTTTCTTCTGAGCACAAGTACAGAACACAGCCTCTTGCTAGCTATTATGAAGAAAGTTAACTCTGTCTCAGCTTAACCCAGGACACCTGGGGATGCCCAACTGCCTTTCACAAGGACTGAACCCCAGTGGCACAACTTTCCCTGACTCAACCTGCCAAGTCCAACATTTTAGGGATTATAACACCCAATTAGGCATTGACAGTAAATTACCAACCTCACTGAGAACGCCGTTATATTGGTCATTGCTAATACAAACCTGTTTGCTCTTCTCAGCACCTATATACATTTGCTCCACAACTACCACAGGACTGACAAGCTAGCTCTCACCACAGAAGGGAAAGGTGAACATTTTTCCCCAGTCTCCCCATCTCAGATACCACATTCAAACACTTCACAACGCAAAATACTTCTTAAGACATTATTCATTAATTAGCCGGCATGAAAGGCAGACACCTATTATTTGCCTAGATTAATATTAGAATAAACTGTTCAATAAATTATATTATTAAGCATAGAAACAAAACAGGATGTACATGCTATTTAGGGTCTTCAGATATTCAGGCTTCACAGGAACGTAAAATATGGGCCCCACAGAAGTGAATGGAAATTTTGCTCTGAGCATCACTGGAATGAGGATTTCCACATTAATCTTCATTTTGAAACAGTAGTTTCAGATGTTATGTTACTAAATTCTTAAATAATTATTTACATGAATAAATAAAAATATATGGCAGCCGGCATTAAAACAGATGTATGTATACAGAAACTTCAGAGCTAAAAAAAGGTGAATGTAATACTAAATGTGAAAAGATCGCTGATGCAGTAAATCTGGCATTTTCAAAGACAAATGATTTATCCACTCATGATTTTGATTAAAAAGCAGGTTATTTACAAGCATAATAAAATCAATTTTTTAAAAGCCTTTATTTAGCATAAAATCGTAACTAAGTAGGACCCAACAAGAATAGTTCTTGGCCCTTTGCTATGTAGGAGTTTAGCAATGACCCAGAAGACAAACAGTTGCTGCTGGTACAAGGCACAGCAGGCAGAGGGACAGGGGAAATTGTAAACAGGAAGAGGATACGGCACTGATAGACAGATCTGGATCATGCATTTGAAGGGCATCAACACAGGCAACAAGGACAACGAAAACCTACCTATTTAGGAAGGAATACAAGGGGATTTTATATACAAGTGTTGGAATTACAGGGAATTATGGAGTGTAATTAGATAGGCATGAAGACTATCATAACCCTCTTTCTGTTTAGACGTCTCATAAGTTAACAGTAGAGATCACTGTATGTCTCTATTTGGCACCTGTATGACAGATTGTATCTCTACCAACCGCCACAACTCAAAAATGTTCAAAAGCCAAAAAAAACTTCAAGAATTACCAAGACTAAAGTAACAACTCATACTACCAAGTCAGAACACTAAATTTATTTACTATACCAAGAAGGAAGTACTGAGTAGCTTAATCTCCACCTGTAAGTATATACCTGTGGGAACAAAAGCTTCAATAGAGCAGATGAATGTCAAATAAGATCTAATAGCTGGAAGTTGGACAAATACAGAAGATAAAACGGTGGGGTTTTTTTGTTCTTAGTTAGCTACTGCAATGATCGTGTGCCAATTTTTGAAAGCAACTTCAGGTGGCATTCTTAAATATGAGCTTTGACGCACGCAGTAATGCAGGGAAGTATACTGAATGTTTTATATAAGTCAGATCAGAGCATTACAAATTTCCTCTTTCCTTATGATCAAGAAATACAGTGATAGTTCAGACTCCAGCTCACCATGCAATAAGTCTGTACTTAGAAATACCTACGCTAAAACTGAAGAGAAAGCACACAAGGGCCACCATCTTTCCCAAGAAATGAGGCATCTAATTGCCACAAAAATCAATGTAAATTATGCAGGTGACCAGATATTTATAGCAATAACCATCAGATGACGCAACTCCAAACTATGATTGCCTCTGATCACAGCTGCTGAAGTTATAACTCTGAACCCAAACACATACAGATCACCATGCTTTTTACCAACAGGGATGTGCTGCACCTAACGAAGTCAAACCAGAAAACAAGATAATACGCGAACATAAAATCTGGAAATAAAAACTGATCAGAAGGAACTTCAGTTTGGAAGATAGCTGCAAGACAGCAAATCAGCAGTGAAAACATCATTAAAACTCATGAAAATAAATCATCATGACTTTTTAAATACAAACATTGTTACATACTACATCCCAGTTAATCTGCTTGGCAACTCATTACAACAGTTAAACATGATCTAATTGCAGAACTGGAAGCTGATCATCTGGTCATCAGCAGTTATAGTATGGCTAACACTACCAAAGACAGGAGAACCCCAACTAGTTGCAATTTACAAATACGGCTGGAGGGTTTTTTTAAAACAAAAAAGGCCCATGCCCTTGGGCACTGAGCCCACCATATTCCCTCGTATTTCACTAAATTTGCAGGAAAGGCTTCAGGAAAATCAGAGATGTATTATGGCAAGCTCTCTCAAATAATCATCTCTTATTTTCTTTCCATAAAGGAAGAATGGGAGGGGGTTGGGGAAGGCTTCACATTCAACAATTTTATTAAAAAGCACCAAGTAAGCCATATTAAGCATATAAACTCATAAAAATAGCTGCCATTATGAAAGTACATTTCTACTCAAGGTGCAGTCACATTCAACATTTTCACCACTGATCTGCCAACAAATCTGAAAAATTCTGTCTCACAAGGTTAGCACTCAGAGTAATCATTTAATGACTTGGGTTTATTCAAGCAAAATTAATTTATTCCAGCAAATATAAAGTTTATAGCTGGATGTAAAATATTCTAACCTATTTTGTAGAACTCTACCCATGTTCTGAAGAGGAATATCTCAAAAAAATTCCCAGTGAGCAAGCAGGTAAATTTATGCTCCTAGGATGATGACAATGGAATGAAGAGGCACAGAGCAATCCTTCCATAAATCAACAGGAAAACAGTAAGAGTATTGATTTTAGTATGTTGCATTGCCCTGGGGAAGCGGATGTTAACACGGTATGTACAGTTCTCCTTTAAACATTTTTACACAAATACAACCAGAACAATTCATACGGATACAGTAACAACAAAGGGCTAGAGAAAATGCCTCACGCCAAGAGTTTAAGGAGCTGTCTGATTAGTTTAGAACAAGAGAATTGAAAGGTGACTTCATTAGAGAGTATAAACATCTTACCAAGAATAACATATTGGAGCTCTGAAGCAGAAACCAGAGGCAATGCCTGGAAACTGAAGCCAGACAAATTCATATTAGAAACAGAGCTTAATTACATTCCTCAGCAATGAGGGTCATTAACTGCTGATGAAGTTAGAGTGAAACGTGGTGTCTTGGTCCTTCCATGTCTGCAAATGAAGCCCGAACACTTCTAGAAGATACACGCTGTGGTAAGTACTAGCTTAATACAGGGTAGCTGCATAAAGTCAGAAAGGGCCTATGTTACACAGAGCTTAACCCAGATGATGTAATGGTCCTGCAAGACTTTAAAATTGCTGGGGCAGCATATGAATCAGTGCCAAGATAAATAAATTATCAGTAATAAACCACACAGGATTACACAGCTCCATTACAAACAGACACCCCATTTTCGGTAAGTCGCCCAGCCTTTCCAGAAGGGACAAAGGGATCTTCATCTTGTAACAACCTATTTCATTGATATGATCACATTTTGTATAATAAAAAGGCTTTCATTTTCATGCATATCTTAAAAATCTATATTTAACCTTTTTCAGTATTTCTACTACTTCATATCTGTGATGTCATATAAATACTAATACAGCATTACTGAAAATTAACACTGTATCAAAACTAACAAAATTCAATGAATGCTTATTAATATAATACTTCAAAAGATTTCCACTGGCTGGCAAAGCTCATTAAGGTTTGAAGTAACTATTTTGATAAAAGGAGAAACATTGATTACATAATTTGCACTCATTTTGTCACTTCTGTCCTTTTTATTTTATCATTTTCTCTTCCGCTGCATATCTGTTTGACACTGATGACTCACAAGCGGCAAATATATTCACAGACTGAACGTAAATGCATCTTGTGCCCCTAAATCGGCATTTTCCAGGCATTCATTTCCTTCTTAACACCACCTGTACTCCGAGGGTACATCTGAAAAGAGACGAAGTGAAGAAGCGAGAACTGGACTCTGAAACGTAAATTGTTTCTTGATTGCTTTGTAGGAAACCATTCCATTAGGTAAACAGCTATTCCTCCAGCATACAGAAGCAGAAACACACAAAAATGATCCCAATTTGGAGAGCGTAAATACCAAAATACAAAAAGCCATGGGACAGAGGGGTTTACTGGCCTGCAAAATTCTATCTAAATAAAGAACTGGGAACTTCAGAGTAGCATATAGTCATGATAAATTTGGGCTTATACAGGGTACAGATCCTTAACGAACACAAGGCCTAATGTAAAAATGAATTAAAAAAAAAGAAAAAAAAGAAAAAAAAAAGCACAGAAGAGGACCTGGAGAGGTCAGGTACCCTAAGCTCTGCTCCAAGGCAATCCAGACAGAGATTTGCCCCATCTGTGCCTCAGAGTCTCCAGGCAATCTATTCCAGTGCTCGCTATTCTTGCCACTTGAATTTTTTTTTTTTGCCTTTTCTTTGCTTGTTTTCTGTTTGCCTTTTATATATATATAACTAACCCACATTCTTTTAGCTGCAGTTTAAGCTTCTCGTCGTATCCACTATGAATAGAAAGCACATTATTGCCACTCTACTGGCATGTCTTTTACGTATTTTAAGATTTGTTTCTCCCATCAGTAAATAAGCACAATTAGTTCACACTTCGCAAAAAGTCATTTTTCTTTAGATGTCTTATTATCTGTTTCCTCCCCCTAAACCAATTGGTACACATCTTTCTTGAACCCCAGCACCTTGAACACAGCAATGTATAGGGATAAACCACTACCATGTTTTCATGAACAGACTGCACTTAACTGGAGTACATCCTCACACAACCTCCAAAAAATCAGGGGTTGAGGAATTACTGACAGAAAAGGAGCACACGACAGGAGATCAGACACGAAACTTCTCGGAAAAAGTAATATTCCTCCCACTACATGCAGGTTTTTATATAAATATTTTAGTCTGAGTTATTTTTGCTTCATTATAAATATAAAGTTATTTGTACAGCATGATAAAAAAAGGGTTGTGATTCTACCTGAGGCTTCTAGCATAATAATCTAGACCAATAAGGAAGACTTTCTAAATACACTATAAATAAAGGAAAGGGGAAATCATATACATGTGTATATGAACAGTAATGGCTAATTTCAACAGTCCTTAAAACACATTTTTCTCGTATTTTAACATGGAATAAAATATTTTGCCTCCCAGAAAAGTTGAAGCAAAGTCTTAACAGCCAGACTGTACTTCAAAATAATTCAGCATAAATTAATATATCATTTTTCTACCTCATGCCTTCCACCTGGTCACATCTTGCTTTCCTTCCTGACCTAGACAGTTATGTTCCAGCATTACTGGTTTCAAAATTGCTTAGGCAAATGTTTCACAAACTCAGGATAAAATTGTCAGTTTCATTATTACCAGCATTTACATGGGGAGACACAGCAGACTGTACAACCTTAAACAGCAAAACAGTTTTGAAACTGCTATTAGTGTAACTGTGGAAGGAAGTCTGTCTCCCCTTGGATTTCTGAATTGTGAACTTCACATTTTGCATCAGTACTTAAGATCTGAAAGCGCAGTTTGGGTGCCCTGCTTCGTCATCAAGCCTTGGCACTGACCTCATTCACGCAAGCCCTAGTGATGCCGAAGTCAATGGGATTTTTTCATTCACTTCTCTGGTGCTGAATCAGATCTCACATCAGTGGCAGTTAGTTATTCTAGCGTTTCAAAAGACTTTTTCTGTACCACGAGCAACTTCCTTGTTGCTCTCAGTCCTTCAGACCTACTTACACACACAAGAAAATTGAATAAATCAGATTAAATAAATCTCCATCAATTTGTCAATGTTTTGCGTAGTTGGATCCAAAAGCCTCAGATTAACAAACTGAGGGAACACACACATGAGAAAGGCACCACATCTCACCCATCCCAACATGCTAAAGCACATTTAAACAGTCGGTTGAGTATATATTCTTACATACAGCAGCTGAGTGTTTATAAGGTCTTAACATATATTTAACGAGTATACCATAAAATATGATTCACAAGCAAATACTGATACAGATGGCTCACATTTTTTCTACAATACCTTTAATACATCAATCAGAGCATGGATTACATAAAAAAAAAAAAAAGACTGGCACAGAAGAGGCAATTTGGCAGCTTCTCAGCAAACACAGATTAAAGCACACAAGCTCTAGAGCACACAAGAAACAAGATAAATAACCCCAAAAGGTCACTGAATATATTCTGAGATCCGTGAATACTTATGTAATAAAAGATAAAACCTGCTTCTGTGAATAAAACTGAGTAATTACAGTTTTCAATTTCAACAAGATTCTAAACATGTATAACAAAACAACAATCATTGTATGTGCTGCCATATTTTTGCAATAACAGGTACAGTTTTCTAATCCAGTGAGAGAAAGTAAAGTGATGGCTGCAAGTACCAGAACCAACTGAACTCAAAGCCAAATGCCTCCTCTAAGTTTTGCTCTACACAGAATGCTACCAGTAACTTTTGTACTGGATTTATATTTCAATGTAATTCAGAATAGTGTGCTATTAAGTCATATTACTTTACACTGCAGAACATCAGGGATAATAAATCACTGTAGTTCTTACTGCTAATAATATGCTACTGAAGCTACAACACTATGGTTGGACCAAAAATTGCCACCTCCCAGCAATATTCAAGTATTTCCTTCTCAGAACAAAAAAAAACAAGCAAAGTGGTCCTGTGCAACAGAGTCTGTGCTATATTGCAGATTTCTGTCACACATACATCAAAATATAACAGGCTTCTCTCCATCCTCACCATATCCCTTCTTCCAGGGTTGCTTTTTGGAAGCAAAAAATAGTTTGTGCTTTTCCACACTCCTCCCTTCCCAGTAAATACTTCAGCATTTCACTGCACACAGCTTAGTTTATAGACTTTTAATTCCATCCAAGATAAATACAGCTTCTTAATTAGGCTAACCAATTTCCTTGATCTGAACCAGTGTGGCTGTTGTTCTCCTGAAAAAGTGATTAAGTTATCAGCTTTTTTTAAAATTTAAAATCAAAATTTAAAAAGTTGTCAGGGAAGAATCTTACTAATAGGCATAATTTTGGGGAGGCCTGCAGCACTGCTCTCTCCTGGCTGCAAACGAAGGAAACTCTCATACCCTTTCTCACTGGCTGTCCCACGCATCTCGGAGGAGACTTTATAGCAGCCTTCCAGTACCTGAAGGGGGCCTACAGGAGAGATGGGGAGGCACTCTTTATCAGGGAAGGTAGTGAGAAGACAAGGGGTAATGGGTATAAGCTGAAAGAGAGTAGATTTAGACTAGATATTAGGAAGAAATTTTTCACTGTGAGAGTGGTGAGACACTGGAACAGGTTACCCAGAGAAGCTGTGGATGCCCCATCCCTGGAGGTGTTCAAGGCCAGGCTGGATGAGGCTTTGAGCAACCTGGTCTAGTGGAGGGTGTCCCTGCCCATGGCAGGGGGGGTTGGCACCAGATGATCTTTAAGGTCCTTTCCAACCCAAACCATTCTATGATTCTATGAAATATTTGTATGTCATTAACTCATTTTAATTGTGAGCCAGAGAACAAATCTTTCAATTGATTAACTCAGACTGACAAAGTTGTTTAAGTTTTGTATGATGGAGCTTAAATATTATAGGTTTTCTCCTTAAATTCCTGGTTATTTCTCAAATTGCCAGTATCAGTTTAAGAAAAACACAGAAGCAGACTACAATGGGAAAATTAAAATCTATTTTTATCAAAATGTACATACCTCCATGAACCACTTTTCTTAAATTTCCCCTGAAATAAACTGGATTTCCTAAATATCATCTTTTGAAAGGTGGTATCATTCAGAAATTAGAGACAGTATTTTACACGTTTAGTAGTTCCCACAGAATTTATACAGATGTAAAAAAAATTCTACCTCTTGCTTCCAATATTAATCCTTGCTAATTCATTATTAGTAATATTTCTTTCCCTGATTTAAATCACCAACATCACAATGTAAGCATTTGGCAACTATGAAACCCTTAGGTCCTTCAGCAAACCAGGAAGGGAGTGACAGAAGAATCTTTCCCTTCCAGATTTAAAAACAAATGTGAACAAATTTCTTACCTAACTCCCAATCCTAAGCAAGCCTGAGTGATAACTCATGTAAATCCCTCAATTATTTTCCTGGAGGATTTTTTTCCTGGGATGGGTTTAAAGCAAAGGAATAGAACTCCAACTAATAAAAAGAAAAATCAAAATAAAGACAAAAATACATTGTTAAGTCCCAATGAAGATGGGAGTTAGGTGGGACAGTATACCAGCTATGAATAAAAATTAAAAAAAAAAAAAGAAATACAGTAGCCTATAGCAAATATACTGCGAGTTAATGGGCTAGTCTGGCCCAGAGGGACACTCTTAGTATGTGTCTTAGGATGCGGCTTAGGATGCAACTGAACACAGTTCTGAGGAATGTGCTGTAGCAGACCCTGCTCTGATGGCCTCCAGAGATGTCCTTCCAGCCTCATTCTGTGATTCTGTATACATTAAGATTAAACTACCATTCTGCTTGATGCCAAGTAAGAATGGAAACACAGTATATACACAAACATCAGCAAACACAAAGTTAATTAAAGTCTCCAACTTAAAGCCACATTGAACAGGCAGAACTAAAATAGCTAGAGCTTTTGCTTATAATTTGTTGGCCTCGACCCTCTCTCTTAAGGTCCGTTTGCTGTTTGATGAGGTGACATTTTGTAGAGCCAATTTCTGGATTCAAAAGAACAGTTTAATGAGTCAAGGGGGTGCCAACTTGGCCTCAAAACTGAGGAACGGGTTGATTTTTATCACATTCTCTTTAAACATTCATTCTGTCCCTGCTATTTCTCTTCCCAACATGTATTTATTTCTCTCATTTCTTCTGCAGGCTGTTTAATCTTTTGCATCCATCTGGAATAACCCTCCCCTGTCATCACTGTATCCTGAATCACCAGTAAGTGACATTCTTGAAGTAATAATTTAAGAGCCATTGTCACTATACAGTCCCTGCTTCCTGCTTAACAGTTTCACACTAATTTCTATTTTTTGCTCCAAAAACAAAAGGCAATGTCATCCACAACCATAATAAGATCTCGACCACAAAGTTGTAATTAGTCTTCTTTCAGTGCTTGCCAACATTTCTTGTTAAAGTGGTAGTAAAAATGTGTACAAACAAGCACATCTCACCCATACTCTGCCTAGGAATGCTTCTGAGGCAAGATCCTGCAAGAAAGGTTTGTAAAAGCTGGAACAATTTAGCATAACCTATTGCAGTTCAGGTGATTTATAGCAGTTACTTTTAAAAGGCTGCTACCAGTTACTATGAGCAAGACAAGAACAGGTGTACTCTTTCTAAGGTTAAGTGATTTCATTTTTCTTCCCACTGGTCATTTTCCCCATCTCCTCATCATTTCCACTTGCTTTGGTATTTCCTCCTCACCTATCTTACTAATTCAGTCTAAAAGTTCAATTTCTACCTGCCTATTGCAGATGTTGCTCCTATATATATTCAAGATCAAAAAAGACACAGCAAGTTGTGCCTTGAATACTAATCCATACAAACCACAGGATTTCCTGTGTGCACTAAATTAATGCATTTTTCTATTGTCTTCAGTACTCTTTCCCTGATGCTCTTTCATCACAATCTTCAGTGGACTCCTCGCCTTCTTCAGAACGTGAAGGTATTATTCAAGTAGGGTCTGAATTGTTTGTAACTAAGTGGTATTAATTCTGCAAAATAAGATTGAGAAGCAAAGAATGGATGCTTAAGGCACACATTCTACTTCCAACTCAGAGCCAGAGAAAACGGAGAATTTAAATTGAGAGCACATAAGCTTGGCTGTTCTTGTGCAAAGATAATGAAAGTAAAGCAATGCTGCAAATTCTCAGGCAAACCATTTTATTAAAAAAGTAGCGCTGCTTTACCAGCTTACAGCAGGACTGCAGACAAAAGCTCTTTTTCAGCTTCAAGCTGCACCAGCCAAGAAGAACAACCCAACTCATTCCTTCCCTACAAGATCCTACCAGGTATGTTTCTGCAAAGAAGATCTACATGACATCTACAAAATCTTAACATATCTTTGTGCATTCTCATTCTCTAGAAAAATCCCTCCAAGTCTACTGCTTCACTGTAGTAATTAAGTAAAAAAAAGACTTACTTTTCAAATGGTGTAAAATGACCCAGATCATTTTGACCTACAAGATCACACAAGCGACTCTGGCACTGATTACAATGGCCCAAAAACCTCAAATAATTTGGGGCCATACAGGCACCAGTGCCTTCTTCAGCTGCATCTGGAAGAGCAACCACTTAACAACTTTGTGTTACCTTGCTTCAGGAACACATTACCCTGTTAAAACTGTTTTACCAAATATATAGCATAGTATAAAAGCAGTGACTCTAGAACAGCTGAACTTACCTACATGCTGATCTTTAAAAAATCCAAGAACCTGTCATTTAAAAAGAGGAGGTGAACAATAGAGGCCATGAAACAAAGAGGTACAAGGTTTCCAGTGGAGCAATGGAATAAATCAAGAAAGGAGAGAGCATGAATACATTGCCCAGATACTGGAGTGCACACCTCTTTCCCTGCTCAGGAGTATGTTACCAGTTTACAGTCTAGGTAGCTTCCACAACCCTTTCAAGTCAATATATATCCACAAGTAGAGAAAGCAAAAGTTCACAGAATTTGCTCCTATGCTCAGAGCTGCAAGAATAGTTGCATTATCCACACAACCTACTACTTCTCAGAGAATCCTCACTCGGATATGTACAAGATGACTGGTAACTCTCTTTTTCTCAGAATCTCAGAAAACACTGGAAAGAAAAGTGAAGAAGAGTATAGAAGACCTAACCTCTGTCATGTATCATTCTTTTGGCTCAAAAAACACTAGGATTTTTTCTCCAAGATCCTTCAAGAAGCACTTGGAGTTGGAAATGGATTGTGACCTGATGGGAGCCAAAGCTGGCAGCCCATTGATTATCCCTTCTAATCCAACCAACATTGACAGCTATAAATTCTCATAAACAAAACATTTTATTACCTAACTACAGTTACTTGTGAGTTAGTACTTCAAAGGCACCATCATGTCGCACAAACTTGAAAGCTGTTTTATGGATCTTCTAAGACAAAATTCAAGGAAACATTCAAGGTCAGGTTGGACGGGGCTCTGAGCAACCTCATCTAGTCCTGCTTATTGCAGGAAGGTTGGATTAAATGATCTTTAGAGGTCCCTTCCAACTCAAACTATTCTATTATTCTAAAACATGATATATAACATGAGCACAGCCAGTGTGACGATAATATGATTTATAACGTATTTCATATGCTTGCTAAAGGATGTGAAATTAAGTGAAATTAACCTGTGTCACCACCATTTGCTGTCATCAGCACTATCTTGCCATAGGATGATCAAATGCTTCCTGACATGAACCTCAAAGTCCTTACAGGACTAGCGCCACGGGATGCAGGAATCCTGATGGAGGAGTGGCCCGTCATACCTCCTTGGGCCACTGATATCTCACTTGGCAGCTCACCGCAGATCTTTGATAGCCTCGGACCTCTTCGACAGAAAAGGGGAAAACAAAAAACCAAACAAACAGAAATGGTTTCATATTTATGCTTCAATCACCTCCCCCTTAATCTCCAACACAGCAGGCTAAGTAGACAAGAAGAGGAGATGATCACACTGTAAGAAGGAACCTTTTACAGAGCCTAGCCCATGTAAATACTCTGCAGTCCTGGAAGCTTCTGTGAGTGACAGTAAGCAAGCTGTATGAAGAGAGAAATATTCTAGCTCTCCTAATTTAATGGTGCCTTTTTGTTATATCATGTAATGTTGGCATGGACTGCAGTTCTAATGGATCATCTTTCCTCACTTAAGCACTAAAGCATACTTTCACCAAATTCAGTATTATACAGTTTGAGTAATATGTCTCAGGAAAAAAAGACATCCTTAAATCATCCCCAGCCTGCCTTCAGACTGGCATAGTTCCTAAATGTAAATCACGTCCATTTGGGGTCTAACCTCCAGTGAACTTGTGAGAGGCAACCTTTCCGTAACACCCCTTCTAGGGACCACAAACAGCATAACATGTCAACACATCTCCAAAAATTAAAAAGGGAACAAAAATAGTGTTGGAGCTCTCTAAACTGATTTCAAAGAGCCTTCAGCTGAGTAGCTTCAAAATGACAGTTCTGCTTTAGTCTCCGGGATTAGCTTGTTAAGTATATGAGCATAACATTGGGAATGGCACATCTAAGGTAATAAAGCAAATAGCTGCAGACATGAAATTTGGACTTCTACCCCAACAAACAAAACACACACACACACACACACACACACAAAAAACACAACAAAATGCAAGAGGACTTGTAGCTTTGCTTTTTTAATTATTCTTTTCAAAATATAATTCAGTTATATCACACTAATTGCAGTTAAAAGTCTCAGAAAACACTCATGAGAAGACTATACTCTTGAAAGGTCTCCTAAGTTGAGCAGGAAGCAGCTTGCCTATGTCAACAGGTCTTTGTGACCAAAGTACAAATTGCCTACACCAAGGAAATCAGTTTGCAAAGTTTAATCAACACCTTACATATTTGTCATTAGTGATTAGTTTCAATACTACCTATGGTCATCACACATTTGCATATTATCATAAGAAAATACATAATTTGTAAAAGTACATCTATTTGAAAATTAGCAAACCTAAAAATCAGTATGTTTATAAAAACCAAAAAAGTTCTTATAAACATGCTGTAGGACCTACCATAAGACCCAACAGCTATATTTAATAAACCACACTCGAATATTCTCTAGCAAGTATGAAGGTCTCACATACTCAATGTATTTGGTCTGCACAATGACACACAAATTGCTCTTGATTCATGAGAAACACTACTGATTTTACAAACAAAATACTCTGGACTTAACAACAAATAACAAGCTTAATAAACCATTTAAGACATAATAATTTGCTTTTGCTTTAAAAGGCCTCATGCCAAGTGCAGTTTTTCCTAGTCTTTTCACTTCTTCCACAGGCACCATGCCCCTTTCCTCTCTTTTCAAGTCAACACCGAGCTTGTTATTTCCCATTCTTTATGCACATGCATCTAATAGACTAAGGCGCTCTGACTCAACATGTATGACCTCAGTATTTCCACAGATCCAGACCAGCCTCATGGACCTAACCCTCACACATTATGAACAATGTCTTCATTTGTGCTCCCTCTTCTGGCTTTATGAGCATACAGCACAACCATAGTAGGGCAACACAGAGACCACCCAAACAGAGTCACCACAGTGCTGTTTGCGGTCCCCCCCTCCCCAAAAAACAACACAGTGCCATAAAGGAAGCGCTCTCCACCTGTACATTACTGCTCACTGCAGTGGAACATGCTATAGAAATAACCCAGATCAGTATTCATGAGAGTGCTTTATCTTATTTCACTGCTCAACACAAAAGACCAAGTACTCAACTTCCAAGTATGGCACAAAAATAGCTTCCAGTAAATTTTTTTAAGCTCAGCCTAATGTTAATTTTAGCTCTGGAAAACCATCACGTGTAACAGCACAAACAGCCTTGAACCTTCCATAAGGAAAAAAAGCAGTAACGTTAAAGGTTCATATTTGAATGTATCTGGCATAGACGCCTTCATTTTCAAGCTTAGAATGCATTTTAATAATTTTTATATTTATTTTCATAATAAAACAAATAACTTAGGCTATTTATCTGTATCAACTTTGGCATCAAAGAACAAGAGGAAAAGGAAGGTGAGGGGGAAGCCAACTGCACAGCAGCTTTTCCAGCATAATGCTGTACTGCAGTGAAGGTCCATTTTGAGAAAACCATAGTTGCCAATAGGGTAGCCTTCTTAAGTCATTTTCATAGAAGCTGTCAAAATATATGTTCTCTGGAGTCTTGCTGGATTTGTAACACTTTATCTGGCTTTATTTTACAACAAAATTGAAATTTGTGACTATCCTCTAATAAACATATTTGGGGAAAAAGCAAGTAAAATCACCTATGGTTTTTGCTGGAACACAGGATATATGCTACAAAGTGGGACTAGACAGAGGCAGAGGCTGAGGAATGGAGGGAGGAGCATAATTTAGGCACCTTTGTCCATGAGAACAACTTGGGAATTGTTAACAGAACGAGGCAGTGTTGGAGAAAAACTGCAGAAGGTGCCGGCTGTTGGGAGCCCTAAGCCCCATCTTTGCTCTGCATGACTGTGTTAGAATGTGACAGAATAAAAGCCACAGCTAAACCCCAGAAAAGGGGCTGGAATCCAAGAGCTCCCTTTCCTAGGCAGGTGCTCTAGCTAACTACAACCACTTAACAGTCAGACATTATATTCATCACAGCTCCATTTTCATTCCTGCATTTGCAACTGAATTCTTTCTCCCTGGAATATCCTAATGCCTTGTAGTCAGGAGTGACAGATGTTGGCTCAGACCTCCAGTCTTCAGAGGGGATATGAAATGCACAAACTCCAGAGAAGGGCAGAAATTCTGCAACACCATTGCGCCTGATAGTATTTTTTACTAGCTACTGCCAAATGGATTCCCAGATCTGCTCATGAGGGACATCCTGTATTCTGCATTAGCCAACATGAACTGGTCTGGAACACTCAATAACCTCAGGAACATAGTGTAAACTCTCAAAAGATGGGCGTTTTTGTGATAGCAAAGTTACTTGACTCTTCTGAAGCTTAAGTAGTCACCAAAATTTTAGAAGATAGAGTTGCAGAGCTCACCTACACACCTGCCTCACTACCCATCAAATCTTATTTAGCATATAGCTGGTTTACTTTCTGGAGAGATTTGTTCAAAAGCAAACAATTCTGCATGGTGTGTAGACAGCTCCAGAAATGGTGCTTATAAACTCGCACAGAAGGCAAGTTAACATATTCCAAACTAGCTAACAGCAGCTGACTTTTACATACCATATAGCAAAGGTAGAGACAGTCCAGAGTAGGTGGCTTAACTCTTGCCCTCCATGTGTTTTGATTTATTCTGCAGTTCTTGTAGATAAAGGAACATCTAAAATAGAGAAAAAATCCTGGAGAAATCTAAACATAAGTCATCATAATATAGTATACCAACAAACACTTATCAGCAGACCAACAACATGTCTTTCAGATTCTCAACTCGTTATTTACTGTTTACCCTCTCTGATTGGAAAAATGGTGATAAAATTCAATCATATTTTTACCAACATATACAGACTGCTACAGTCTGAAAACCTTTCTAAATTACTGTTTATATTAAGAATTAAGTGTTACACACTGCAGCCTGTGGAAAATGGATGAGGACACTTTTCCCAGTGAAGCATATGAAGGCTGCAAGGCTTCTGTTCCGTTTGCAGTAGCAATATGTTACACCCCCAAATAGACCAGAACACTCGCAAAAATGCAAGCAATATTTTCCCCACAACACCTCATCCATACATTCATACTAATGCCAAACATAGCTGAAATCTGCAGTAGACTGACCTTTCAAACCTTATGCCTAAATTCATCAGCTAAAAATTAAATTAGATGACACAAAAATGTATATTCCAATACATTTTATGCTAGATGAATCATAAGTTTCAGAAGGATCTGACTCTTCACAGTACCTGAGGCTTGCAAAGAGTACAACTACTGAACAGTAGTTCATTTTTGTTGGATATACGGTTCTATAAAACTTCTCTCAAATCTGTTTTGCTGTCTTTTTTTTTTAAGTGCTCTGAAGGTCTGAAGTTTTTGATGAAAAAGTGTAAAAAAAAAAATTCCCCCACTTTTCCTCACCTGAAAATTTAGTTTTGTACATCTCTAAGAAAGTCCCCTTCTTTTCATCAGTTCCCAAATATTGTAATTCACCAGTATGTGGAAGTTTTTTCCCCTCCTCCAATTTTTTTTTTTTTTAAAAACTACCTAAAACTAAGCACAACATCCCAGGTAAGAGTGGATTATCTCACTGGCTCTTATAATATATTCCCCATTACATGGTAACAAAGTAACTCTTCAAAAAATACTGCCAAGTCCATTCCTTACCTAGTGGATGAACACTCTGTTCTTCAGATGCTGCCACTGAACACTGAGGGGTTTTTCCACAAGTTAACACAGGAATAATACAAGGGTTTATTTCGCAAATGGTTAAGAAGTTACAATCTGGCAACATACATTAAGAGTTCCTTCCAAACAACTAACAGACATCACACTAAATATTCTTGGCAAAAGCATTACCCCAGATTTTCTGACCTGTTTAAAATAAATTCAGAAGAAAAAAAAATAGAAAGAAAAGAGGGGGAGGGAAAAAAAAAAAAGGTTATCAGCAATGCTGATGCAGTTTCCATGCAAGGGAGAAGGCTCTCGGCTAAATCCAGAAGCAAGCTGAGCAGACTGCAGGTGATCCACTCTTCTGTCACCACCAAGTACCACTGCAATCAATCAAAATCACTATAGGGACCCAGGACAGAAGAAAGCAGACAGTTTTAAAACCAAAAGGTAAAAAGTATATTTTTAATTTTAGTGTGTGTAGGTGTTTTTAATTATGCACTAGAAAAGCATGTTTTAAGACAATTCCACGTGGAAATAGGGTGCCCTATAGATAATTCTTAAATAAGGCCCAATACCTAACTGGTATAACTTAACACCAAAGGCAGCCTTAAATTTCAAAACCAGCTGATGATTTAGCATCCTCATTTGGAAAGCACCATTCCTTACCCTACAGACAACCAGATGACAAACACACAGTTATTTCTAAGAGGAAAATACAACGGAAAAAATGTCTTTAATAGTTTCTTTTCCCCTCCATAATCAGGTCATCAAAAGAAATACACAACTAGTTAATCAGAACTAGTGGCTTCTTCTGGAATAACAATTCTTTCCCATGTTTTACCAGGTGACAGACGAATTCAGTGATCTGATCTGGCCCTGGCAGAGTCAGTGCCTGATGAATACAGGGTAAGGTTTCCATCCAGTTGACCAACATCACTATCACTGTCTGAGTATTAGTGTTTTCTGTATGTGTTGATAAATGTAAAAAAACACTAAACTGTAAAAATACCTTAGTGCAGAGATGAAATAGTATTTTTTAATTATACTGTGAAACAACCATAACTTTTGACACAACAGGCATGAGTTATGGAAGTCTAACTGGAGAATGGAAAGACGTGGTCTGTGCCTCTCAAATTACTGTTACCTTTATATAGCGAAGACTCTCAATACTTATTTTATAGGAGCTTTACAGTAAACTGAGTGGGCATGTGTTGCTCTTTGGTACATTTACACACCCTTATACCCCCAAATACGCAACTCCTTTGTCATTATTAACACCGCTTCTTCAGCAAATTATTCAAAACAGTTCCTAGACTAAGCTTGCCAGTTTGGAGAGCAGATCATGTCATCTGGAAATGTAACACAGATTTTACATCCCAGATGAAGAGTCTGCCAAGCCTTGGAACCTTCACATTCAAAAGCACTCCATCAGCACGGGGAAGCAGACCTAAAAATGTAGAGCAGGTTTTCTGCCCTCAACCAAGCTGACAGCAGTAACTACTGCAGCACGGCACTGAAGGAGCTTCATTAATTCCACTTGGGATATGTGGGGCCAGTTGTGGCTGACTAGCCAAAGAGGACTGGCATCTGGGAAAGGCAGGTCCTACCAGATTAAACCAGAGCAACAGTTAAGCCTGCAGAGAAAGTTTTGGCTGTGATTCAAGTTACGCTGTTATTTACTTAGTGAATAAAGAGACACTGTACACATTATTTGGCCTACACTGTGTTGCATACAGCTTGTCTGGAAGGAAAAAAACACATTTTAGTTATAAGGGCTCTATCATTCATTTCACAAAGTAAAAATTGAGCAAGTAAAGAGGGAATAAAATGACTGTATGTATTTGAAAAACAAAGTAGCCATGCTGTCCATCCTTAACTGTTGCAAAGATCGCACAAAAAAAGAGCAAATTTTCCATATCATTTCACACAACACTACAAAAACTTTAATCCTTCAGGTTACTAAACACTAGAGGCAGAAGCAACAGCAAATTCGCTGTCTAATCCTTAAAATTACTTTCCCCTGAACATATGTATAAAGGAAAGCACAAACCACTTACTCCCCCCCAACACCTTTAAAAGCCTGAACACTGAACTAATTAGCACCAAAAATTCTAGTGCAAGAAGGTGTCTTTCTGTGGTCAGAGTACCCACACACGCGCGTGTGTCCCTACCAGTACTGCCACACAGTCATGACAACTTGTGAGCCACCATTACATACTCATCATGAAAGGGAGGATCTAGCATACAAAAGCTCCTTGAGTGGAAGACTAACTGGAGAATGGGGGAAGTGGGAAGGTAATAAAGCAGCAAACACACCAGAGAAATTAAGAAACATACTCTATTCTGCTTACCACCACAATTCAGAGAAGGAAAAGAATACTTATTTTGAACACTGAATAGAATAAATGTAAGTGGTTATCATTACAGCTCGGTAAACACATGTTGATCCATTAATATTTTACGCAGCTAAAAATCAATTTCAGCCATTTTGATGTAATGCCCAGTAGGACAGGTATTGTGTCCTCTAATTAGAAAGCTGCTTACTGCAGCAGTAAACTATGAACCATTTGTAAAAACAAAAAAAACCAAAAAAAAACCCCCACACAAACAAAAAAACTCACAACAAACCCATAAAAACACCAAAAACCAACAAAACAAACTAATGCTGCTTTAGCTTGTCTATGAAAGAAACATTTTAAACATTTAAATTGAAAACAGAATTTCTCTTTTTGATAAGCAGTGCATAACATGAGAAAATGGGATGAACTCTGACATTAACGGCTAATAACCACAAATTAAAGGGAAACACTTCCACAAGCGCAAGCTTGTCTATTCATTTCAAGGCTACAGAACTCTACAAGGTTGAGATAAGCTTTAGAAAACACAACAAAAAGCAAATCAACATTCTGCCCTTAAATAAATACAAAGTACTTACATTGACATGAAGTATGAAGCTTGCACTGACATCTGGAAGAGTGAAGGTTCCTCCCTTATCCTCTACCTAGCACGCTACTGTTAAATCTATTGAACAATCACCACGACAGGCAGCATACCTAGGTGCCACGGCCAACTTACATCCAACAGGGCAAGTATGGAAACAATGTGCAGGGGCACAGAATCTGAGAGCTTTCCACACTGCCATTTCCACTGCCTTTTTGGAATATCCCCTTCTCAACAAGGCCTGTCACAGTACTATATTGCCTATTAAAGGCATCAAAAGAGAAGAATAATAATCAATGCTTTGCTTTGAAAAAAGAAAACCAAACTTTGTTTTTAGTAAAAAAATATGCAATATATTCAACATGAAAAAAAGATATTTTTTTATCCAAGCATAAAGCAAAACAGGCTTGCATTCCACTGTTTTTATTCCAAGAATACTACCTATAAAGTGGTCTTCTTTAAAACATATCAGACATCCAGACATACGATGTTAGCCATCTAGAAAAAGAGTAAAAACTACAGTATTTTTAATTATGCATCCTGACAGTACTCCCCTTGATATACTATACTTCTATACTATTAAAAAAAGTAGTTCTTAATTAAATTTTTTCAATGGAATAATTTGTTGTGGGTTTTTTTAGCGTGATCCTTTAGATGATCAAGATCCCTGTAACCACCACCTTCTTCAGCCCACATTTTCAATTATGTAATAAAGTTGACAGGTAAACATCACAAAGTATGAAAGTGATAGACAAGGAAGGGGCTGCTAAAGTGCCACATATGTATAAGGAATAACAGAAGACACAGCAGGAACTGAAAATTGCTGTATGGAAACTCCTTGAAGTTTACTCCTGTTTGTGTTAAAAAAAGAGAAAGCAACACTGTTCTAAATGGAATTAAAAATTCAGGCTAGTTAATGTACGTAGAAAACTTCAATTTCCAGCTTAGAAATTAAGAGCATTTGAAAAGCAAGCCATTAATACTCTCCAATTATTTTTTGTGGTTTCAGAAGCAGCACAGACACACTACACTAGCTTCTGTAAGACGTTCTTTCCAAGTTCAGAAACAGACAATTTGAAAAAAAACCTTTAATCTCTTCAGACAGCTTCTAGAACCTAGAAAACACGTACATGGAAAGGATATAACCACAAATTCACTGCTATGGACACATGTTCAATATTTAAAAAAACAAAATAAAAAAACTAAACAACCTCTCATTTGTTCTGGGCAGTTCATCTTCTACAAGCAATGTAGGAAAACGAACGCCTTAGAGAACCACTCTCCTCTCCTGCCTACTAAGGCAAAGACAGGAAGAGAAGTCTGCTTTTTAAAACAATTCCTACTAATAGGAAACCAGTTTCTTCAGACTGTATAGCATGGGAACAGGGGTGGAATATCTCGATGTGTCAGGACGTGCACGATACACAAAAGCAGCATTTAGCACTCAGAACCTGCACTTGGTTTCACAGGTGGCCAGGCAAAGCCAAGTCACTTGAAGGCAGCAGAACAGACTCCAAAGGCAGGAGAATGTGGGGACAGAGAAGCTAGGAAAGATCTGAGGAATTTCAGAAGGGCTGAAGCAGCTTCTCTCCAGAACAACCCATCTTTTCCAGGCTACTGCCCTCTCCCCAGATTTCCTCCAGTGGAGGGTTCTCACACAGCCTCCCCACTTCTCAGTTCCCAGAGGCAACTGCATGGAGGTCTCTGCCTCCGCAGACTCCCACAGCAGTTCCCACCACCACCTGCAGTGCAGTGAAACAGGGCTGATCAGATGCCAAAAGCCCCACTTTCCTTCCTCCTTTTCCACCTTGTTGCCCAAGACAACACACTCCAGTCACTTCTGCCAGGTCACCATCATATAAGATGTACATAAAGCGCTGCAGGGAACAAAATGGATGGGGGGAGAGAAGGAGGGGAAGGCAGTACAAAGCAGAGATCAGACCCCACAGCCTTGTGAGGCCTCCTGCCATCAGTTGTTTCATCAGGTTGACCATATTACAGAAGTGCCCCCTCAAAGCGCTTCAGAGTGCCAGAGCCTATTTCTCATTCTTCCCCATACCAATGGGAAAAAAAAAAAAAAAACCCAACACCCACTCAAATGCTTTCTGTTTTTTGGGAGTTTTTTTTGAAGCCACAATAAAACATAAGCACGTTCCTCAATTACTAGAGACTCTGAGGTCAAGTTATCTGCACCTGAGGGGGGAAAAAAGTCACAGGGCTCAACAGGCATCAAGTGCAGGGGATGAGCTACCCCATGAGAAAAGCCACTTTCCTGACCACAGTGTCTCTTAAGCAGCAGATACACAGGGAGACAGGGACCACCTTGTTATTTCATGTGTTGAGCTAGTTCAAGCTCGACCACCAGAAATCCCTTTGAGAAAGAAGCAGTTTCAAGAAAAAATTCAATACCTTAAAAAAAAATAGTTCTTTCGTTCTTTCTGTTGCAATGCTAGAGCAAGATCTCGCTTTTTTTAAACAGCAGTCACACAGATTACAGCACATCTAACCAATTAATTCAACCAGCCTTATGAAGCAAATAAACTCCTACCCAGGCAACAATGCAAGTTCATCTTCACACAAAGATCTGCTAGTCTTGAACAATTACTTCAATTCACTCACGGCAAATAAGCCCTTGTTCAATGCAACATTCATTAACTTTCTTTCTCCCATTTCTTCGCTCTTCCTCCCTCTGCCACTCCTCCCCTATTACACGCTGTAGCCCCTATTCACCCTGCCCTCAAAGCAATACAGTGAAGTACAGATCATTCCTCACACAGAGTTCTTCCCTGTATGCCCTGGCAGAGGAGACTGCACCCCTTGTAAACACAACAGGTAATGTACAATACATAATGCGAAGCAAAAAGCTAGGCGGATAGCCAACTTCATGAGAAAACTGTCTACCTCTCTTCCTGGAAGAAAAGTGTCTGCCTCTCTTCCTGGAAGAAAAAAAAAAATTCCAAAATAAAAATTAATGCTTTGGTTAACATCATCTGATGTTTCCCACAAGTAAATAAAAATCAAGAAAAGCAGATGCCTTTAAATTACAATTTTCACATGATCAATAATCTAATGTTAGTAACAAAAAAAAGGAAAAAAAAAGCATGCAAATGTTGATTATTTCTACCTGAACACATAAACTACATTTTGACTTGAGTCACATCGCAGTCAAAACAAGTGACACTTGTCTTTTCTGTGCTAAAGTTGTTCAACCTGCTATGTACAGCAGTGTCAAAGAAACAGCCCACCTCTTCCTAGGTAGACAAGGCCTTAGAAGGAGTGCTATAGTAATTTCTCATTTTTTTGTGGGATAAAGGCCTAACGTCACAAGCAAAGAAAAATCTGAACTTTAGGCCCATTTGGGCAGGCTCTTCTGTGCAACCACAGTCTCCAATCTCTTCTACATCCTGCTATGGATGCTTCCAGAAAATCAGGCTTCCAAGACTCATTTAGAGCAAGCCAAAGTTAGTGTTATTTTTCAGGCATTCAGGCAAATATGAAGCATCCTGGCTCTAATAATCTTCTTAGGTACAGACTATTTCCAGATTTCTTCTCCAGTTCTCTATTGCTCCATTTCAGTCAAGTACAGAGCACAAGCGAAATACACACAGCTCAGACTTGTAACGCATGCCCAGGTTGTTCTCCATGGCTACTGCAACTAGTTAGTGCTTCTGGTAGCACTTACTGCCGTAAAATAACGGGCATTGCGCTCTCCAAACGTAATATGAGTACTGCCAAATACAGCATAATATAATCACAAATTTAAGATTAAAACCAGTGAAACTGCAAAATCTATGTGCAAGGTAAGCAAAGCCTTGCAGGCTGCATAATGCTGGAAACGTGTTTTATATAAACGTGTATGTATTTACATGAGAAAGGCTGTCAGTTCATCTGAACAGTAGGAACTAAATGATGGAAAAATATGTGGAAAATATTCACCCCAAACAGGGTAAAATCAGTACTGAAAAATTTTACTAATACCAATTTTTACATTTTCTTCCTACTAGGAGCATGCTGTGAAAAATGCCTTAGCCTATTGTAAAGAGAAACAAGGTTATTTTCAACAATTATGTCTTCACTCTCCCACCCCTCAAAAACAAATAAAAAGTGCATATACAGAATTAAATTCTGAAGAACAGAAAGGACACTTTCTTGGTCTTTTTGACTGTTAATTTAAAACACTAAGTAGTTTTCAACAATTCACACATACATACTTTTTTATCTACAGACATATTTAAAAAAATGTCACAATATATTCTAATATCTGAAGTCATCTTTTCTTAAAGTTCAAAAAATTTCAAGCAGAATTAAAAAAAAAAAAATATCGAGAGCCAGAAGATCACAGGATTCCATCTCAGCACTTGACTTCAGCATACAAATATTGCTTCTTCATCTTCACTACTTTCTTTTTACTCTCTGTATAAATCTCCTTTTTTACCCATGGTTCTCAAAATCTTACAAGATATCCACCTATTCTACAGAACCTTATCTCCCCAAACTCCCATAACTAAAACTGATACCTGGCAATTCCCCTCACTAACCTTACAATAATTAAAATTAAAAAGCTTGTATTCAGTACCCACTGACAATAATAGAATTCTTTGAAAAGAAAACCAAGAGTTTCATCTGAAGCTATTAACTCTTAAAACAGTTGTGAAGATACCCAAGTCAATCAGCAATTGTTTTCCTTACCATCAAAGTGAGTTATTATTGTCCAAGCAATAAATCTCACAAGGGATTTTGCTTTAAAGATACCAATCAGCTTTTTATCACTTCCTACTCTTAAGTCACCAGTGAAAATTATCTAACAAGATGCAGCCTTGCATTATGCACCACCATGCTCCTTCTACTTCTTCAGTGTGTTCTTACTCACTCAAAATGTGTTTTCTTCAAGTTCTTTTTTGCTGGTTATTAAATCTAATGAAAATAAATTTTTGGTTGTATAGACAATATTCAACTTGTTAAAGGGGGTTTCTATAGACTCTGCACTAAAGGAATACTGGTAAAGACTTCTACAACACCAGGTCCTGATTAAAGTCAGAGAGACTTTTGAATCCCAATCTACTTTCATTCATTTAGATTTTAGGCAGTGTTGATTTTACTAGGATTTGAACATGCAATTAATTACTGAAATTTATACTACTGGCACTGTTATTTGCTTCATTTCCAGTCAATGGAATAATTATCAGAAACAGAGTCTCACAGATTCTTTTAAATGTCTTCAAGCATACCTTCAATAAATGTACAACCTTTCAAGTTCTCAAGTTTCTTCAAGGTACTTCTGAAAATTACAATTACTCATGATAATCAAAAGCAGCTTTAAGTACAATTTGGTATTATCAGAAGTCCCTTCCTATTCAAGGCATATCCCTACAATATTTAAACACTGATACCTTATCAGCACCAAGAGTTTCCATTCTGTGGTAGATCCAAACAGGTTAAATGCAAACAGTCATGAAAATGAGTAATCCATGTAACCTGGCCTGGTTTAATAGAGCTACTTGTACATGAGACAGTATGTAGGACTGGAAACCAAAATGACTTTTCCCTTCTTCACATTTGATTTTCTGCATTATTTGTCTTCAACAGTTACAGATCCTTCCCAGATGATGGTTCATCTTATAGGAGATGGAAGCTCCTACATGACTTTCCTCAATTCTTCATCACATCAACCGGATACTAAGTTGTGATACACTGACACAACTAGTTGAAAATGCTGTCAAGAGCAGCAAAATGCCACTTCTCTGCCACATTACCAGCAGAGCTGAGAGCATGTATTATGCACTCATTATTTCAGGTCACGGTTTGTATTTGCTACAAACAGCTTGGTGCACTTCCATAATGACCTAGAATGTTGTAAAATATGGAAACATACCCTCATTTTGTATTACTGTTATGGTTAAGGATTTTTTTTCAATTTAACTGAAATTTCCCACATGAATCTGTCATGCTGAAAAGATAAGCAGGCTTCTCAAAAACAAACAGACAAACCACAAACAAACAAAAAAACCCACCCAAAACTAAACAATATAAAACACCTCAGGCTCTTCCTGGTACCAGCAAATACAGAGGGAAGAAAAAACCCAAACTTTCTCATCTATCTTCTCTATGATTTGAGAATATTAGCAGATTGGCTTAAAAGTGTACAAAAAAGAGCATTGGTGCAAGCTACAATTACAAAAAATATCCCAAGATTCTTGATTCAGCTATGTCACTACTGATTTGGTATCAGAGACTGAAGTACTCCCAAAAAAAACCAAAAGCAAATAGAAGACCAATCTTCCTAGAAATGAAAATATTATACTGACTCTGCACATGCTTTGATTGTTCTTAAATCAGAGCATCCCTTCTCAAAGTTCTGATTCCATCTTCTTTAGCAATTAGTAGAAGTGGGGGAAATAAAAGCGTTACTTGTGGACTCTGTCTTCCTTTTTTTCTTTTCTTTCTCAAAAATTTCCAGAGACAAGGTTACTTATGGTTACATCTTTTAAGCACTGTATCACTAAGCAAGCAGTATTTAGAGAACATACATATTTAGCAGAGTTGCATCATCATTCACTGGCCACTTGACAAGTTTACAGCAGTTCATAATGTAAGGAGTGGATTTAATAAATCTCTAAACTGCTGAAGCTGTTATGACATACATTGCTAACATCACAGACATTAAAGCACGTGTCTTTATTACGTGTCAGCTAACAAAGCAGAGAAATAATAAATATAAGGTAAAGCTCTTACATTAATGTGAATATTTTACTAAACATAATGCAGTCCTCTGAAAAAAGAGGTGAAATTAATTCATGGTTATCTGAATTATCATCCACTACAATAAAATCCTTCTTAGAAGTAAATTACCTTCTTGGAGCATAAAAAGGATAATCATAGGCTTTCTTACTGACACAGTCTTCTATAAATACTGAAAATAACTTACAAGCTATGATATTGTCATTTCAAAGAGTACTCAAAAAATTTTCCAAAAATTGTATGTAAAATAGCATCAGTAACTTAAGTACACTTTTAATTGTCTCTGCATTAAGGTGGCTTTTTAAACATCACAGCAAAATAAAAACCTGACAAATAAATTGCAGGTAAAGAAAGATGCTATTCTGATAAACTAAAGAAAAGATAGATAAGCATCCCAAAAATCTTTTCAATTTCCTTAAAAAACAAAACAAAACAAAACAAAACCAACAAACAATAGACCGACTGATCTCAGAAACTTAAATCTGGAAAACGTACATCTGCTTGACAGCTAAGCCATGAAGCCAAGCAGCCTTGTTCCCTGTAAAAACCAGAGCCCAGAATTCAGAATCTAGAAACACAGCTTCTGGCTTAAATTTTAAGACAGATCTAGGAGAGGTCCTTTCACATCAGTTTGGCAGGACAGCTAAAGACAGTATCTGGAGAGAACCGGACCAAGCACAGGGCTACGAAGGCTGAAGAATGAGACAACAAACGTAAGACTCCAAGATATGGGGTCTGCTTAGACTTGCTTCACTTTTATAAGCAGCGAGAACCAAAAGCCTAAATGTTGGTGCAGGTACCAAGTCAACCTACCTGACTAGAGATGCCCAGCTACAGAAAAATAAGCACAAAAGATGAGAAAGTGAGATTTATCCATCCCAGTGAAAAAGGACTTGGAGGTTCCTCCTCAGTGAGAAACCCAGCCTCAGGTTTAGCACAGCCACAGGAAAAAAAAAAAATCTGAAAAGAAGAGCTTGCAGGGTCACAGAACTGTTTTGTTGTTTTTATTTTAAAGCCAATTCCAAGGACTGCAGCACAGATATGCCTAGTCACATCCAGTTTTTAATGGAATAAATTTAAACTCAACAATAATGGATGGCAATGCAAAACTTGAGCAGAAAAATAAAGATCCAGGTACGATCAATTTGCCTACCACATACCACAAAATTAGTATCGCTGGTAAGGATGGATATGCCTGCTGGTATCCTCCTGTTTGTCAACTCTCCATTAATTATACTTTTAACAGCCACAATGAGCTAGCACAGATGTCTACTTTCTTACCCCATACCGCAGCCCTGCTTTTGGCAGGCTTCCTTTCTGGTGACAAATGGCTCGCATAAGCTCAGAACTTCTCCCGCAAAGGTAACTGTGACAGATGTCCAACCCACCCTTACCAGTACTGCCACAGCTTACAGACTGATGTCCACTCATGTGGACAACCATGTTATCTTCTATCTAGTGTTACTGCGCAGAGCTACAAACAGTAGCAGGAATACAGGAGCTATGCATCCCAACTTCGGAGGGTCGCTACCTACAGTCACATTCAGGTGGTATCCAGACATCTGTCTTTCCATATGGAAGTTTTACATTCTGCTATGAAAGCTCTGAACTAGAACTGACCTCTACAGACATCACAAAAATAGTCATTCCCAATAAACAGATTTTCTAACCAAAAATTGTATCCTATGAATACAGGCTTAAACTCTTGTTAACCTCCATTTGCTATTCTGACTTATTGTTTCATAGTTCAACTGTCCAGCAACAACTAGAAAATTGGCACTGTGCCCTTTACTGTAACTTACCTAGATCTGAAAATGTTCCATTTCATATTCAGCACAGCAGCACCATCATTCCTCCACTCCTTGTACCCATGCTCAAGAATCACCCTCCACGCTTGTGCTCATTCTACTCCTTCCCCAAGCAGCAGCTAAAAGCAATTAAGAGAGAATACCAGGCAAGGCAGACTTCTGATCCAACCTAATCTGACAATTTTTGTGTGCTCCTGAACTATCCTACTAATCCTCCCTCCCAAATTACAGACAATACCACACCATACATGTTTATGCAGCCCACACTACAGAAATATTCACCTGCCTTGTACAGCTCCACATTGGAGTACTGATCCGTAAAAAAGGCTTGTCAATCATGCTCTACATTTGGAAATTCATTAAAAGAAAAGAGTTTCTTTTTTCTTTTTCCTCTCCAGAGAATGATGCCACAAGATTTATACCAAAAAAATCATACCAGACCATTACTAGATTGGTGAATTTCCAAAAGGAGGGTGGGAGACAGGGTATGTCAGTAAAGGTGCCATCAGTTTTTCTACACAGTATTTTTGTTTTCAATGTCAGATGGATATCTCTGACCTTCAGAAATCAACAGAAACTTTACCATGAAGTATCTATATTTGATGTAGAATACAGAACGTGACAGACCTACAAAGGCAGGGAAAGAAAAAGATTGCCAGAGATTGCATTTGTCAGAAGACCAGTTTGGTGTTCTCTTTCCATTTCTGCACACATCCCTTTTCCAGATTACGCCCATATTCCCCACTCACCTGGCAGCTGGGGACAACTGTTGAAGCAGTTGCAGAAGTGACAGTCTCTAAAAGGACCTATACACACAGGTACCACATAAAAAAACCTGCACAGATATTGAAAACCTAATAATAATTTATGTATGCTATGTAAAATTTTATATCCAGTAGCCACCTTTCTAAGAGCTTATACCCCATCTTAAACTTATTTTAGATAAAAAGTCTTATGCGTTAATTGATCAAGGTAAAATGTAAATTCTCACATCTATTAAAATTATACCATCACTTGAAGAAGTAGCCTTCCTAGTAGCCACACATAACAGAGCTCATCCATGCCACTGCCTGCAGAATCAAGGCTGCAGAATACAACTGTAATAGCTGACTTGCAACCTAAAAGAAATCTGAATGCATAGCAAAATAAAATTTAAAAATACTGAAAGACATAGAAAAGTTCAGTACTAGCCAAGTTCAACACAACTTTCTGTAGGTAATCTGCCTGTAAGATGACATTCTCGGTAAAATACTGTTTATAATCTCACTCCTTTATTTCAGAAAGGCCTTCCTTCTAACAGCAAAAAAAGAACCAGCACTTTTAGGCAAACCAGTTTTTCAACCCAAACACACAGAGGGATTAAAAATGGGGTTTACACTGGAACGTGCCTGCTCTGTGAAGCTCTCCTAAAATTGGAACAGATACCTAGCTGTTACCTAGGAAACAGCAAGTAAAGTTCTGTGTAAACTATTAGGTCATTTAACAACCAGAAAATTAGAAACAAAAAGAGTAGCTCAGTACATAAACTATTTACTGCAATCTGCAAGACAAATTCAGTCCCTAAGTACTTCATATCTTTGGACCAAACAAAGCTGGATACAAGCTTTGAAACTTGGGATTTCATTTCAGAAAGAACTTTCAGGTTGTTCTAGAGAAATGCTTTAGTTAAACAAAAATCTCAGCATCATCAACAGCTGTGTCTTTGAGTGTGCAGAAAGCTACATATTTTCATATACACCAACCAAAACCAAAGCTTACTATATATATAAACTGACAATAACATTTCCAAGCAGTATATCCCTTTCTCTCCCTTTGATTCTAGCTCAAGTGTGACATGAAGAAGTGGGAGCTTTTCTAAAACACTGTTTCCAAACAAACAGAAGAGGTCACACAATTCAGTTAGCTGAAAAGAAATATCATACTACATGATCTGGTCCTTATCTATATGAGCATATTCTCCTTCTCCTCAAAGTTTCCACTGTAGTTACTGCTGCTGCAGGTTTAGCAGTATCAGCCAGGAACACAACCCAAGGAAAGCTGAGCGGGCAGCTAGTGTTGTAGCCGTCATATCAAGTAAAATTGCTGTGAGCAGGATGAGACAATGATGTGCTCGAATGATAGCAGCTGTTCTGCGCTGGCATCGCCACAAGCAGAGCTGTAATCACAGCCAGGTGCAGCGGTGGGAATTTTGGGGGATAAAGGCTACGCCTGCACCTGTGGCGCTCTGTAACTTCCAGCCATGCAATATTTGTTTTTTAAAGACCGTCTGTCATTTTGACAAGCTCCCTACCTGAGCGCCACTGGAGCAAGCTACCTTTTGCATTTCCTTAACAAGGCCTTTCTCCCTTTCCTATGACATCCACTTTCAGCCTCATATTCGCTTCATAAACAGAAAAGGATATGGTAACTATGGTGTAGGAACCACTGAATTCAAAACACTCCTAGCTACTGTGATCAAAGCTAAATCCTTTAGGAAGATTATCTGCACCAGGACCCTGAAAAAATCCTATGACTCCAGCACTTTTACACTGCATCCTTGAGATAAAGCAGGTTTTCCCTGTTACTGAGAAGGGCCACCTCCAGTTAACTACGGTGAGAACATTTCAACTGGGGCTGCTGCGCTTCTTGATCCATCCGTGCAGCTTCGGGCCTGGCAACGAGCTGCGAACGCAACAGTCTACGGAGAGAGACCGCAACTCCGAGGCCATTAAAAGGAAGGTTCATTGGGAAAGCACAGGGGAAAAAAAAAAAAAGAAAAATAATCCTAATCAAGCACCTATTTAAACAGCGAGAAGTACGTGCCCTACAAGCAAGGGATAAGAGACTCCAGACCCACTCGCTCCCCAGCAGCCGTCATCCTGCGAAACGGCGGAGGGGCAGCGCTCGGGATCTGGCGATGATTTCACCACTTCTCTAAAAATACCGCTCCCGGAGGAGCCGCCGTGTCCCCGCGGCCAGAACCGCGGGAGCGGAGAAGGGCGGGGGGACAGGCCGAGCCCCGTTCCCAGCGGCGCGGCCGGGCCAGGCGCTGTCCGGCTCCCTCAGAACTTCGCCCCCTCACCCCGGCAGGTGACCGTCACCCGCCCCGCACCGCGACCACCCACACCCCTCCTCCGCCCGGTCCTGGCTCCCGTCGCCGCTTTGGCATTTTCAGAACCGCTCTGCTCGCTCCTTCACGCCAGAGCCCGAAGGCGGGCACCGCTCTCGCCCAGCTGTGGCCGTAGGGCGGCGAGGAGCTCCCACCGCGGGACGCGGTCGTTGTCCCTTCGGAAGGGAGAGGGCAACGAGCCATCCCGCGCAGAGCCACCGGCGCGGCCCCGGCAAGTGCGGAGGCAGCGAGCGCCCGGCGCCCCTCCCCGACCCCGAGACCTTCGCCCCGCTGCGAGGGAAGTTGAGCGCAGCGCCGGCTCTCCCTCCCCACGCCGGGCAGCCCTCCGCTCCCCTCCCGCCCCCGCCGCGCTGGGGCAGTGCCCGCAGCCACGGGACGCTCGTGGGTCGCGGAGCAGCAGCGAACACCTACCCGGAGAGCTTCCCAATCTTCACAAAGCTAAACACATCCATCCATGCAGCCGGCTAGCTCTGCCCGTCACACTCACTCACTCCAGCAGCAGCACCGGCAGCGGCAGCAGCTCCATGTCGGGAGAAGGCTGCGTCCAGCGGCAGCAACAGCCCTTACACAGGCAGGAGCCGGCGGAGGCAGAGGCTGCTACCCCCCTCCGGCAGGGAGCTGGGCGTGCAGCATCTCGCAGGAGCGGCGTTCAGCGGCGCGCAGCCCTCCCCCTCCCCGCCCCGCTCCCTGCCTGCCTTGCCCTCTTCTCCCTGGGGTAACTCAAGGTACGGGCAGGGCGCGGGGGGCTGCCTGGCAGGGGGGCTGCCCTCAGCTCGGCCACCCCTCCACCGCGCCGCGCACTGGAGGCTGAGGAGGAGGCGGCAGCGCTCCACCGCCCGCTGCCTGTTTGCAGTATCCCCAGAGGAGGAAGGCGGAGTGGGGGGGAGCTGAAGAAGGTGGAGGGTGTAGAAGGGGGAGTTTCTCCTCTCGCTGGCGATGTCTCCCCCTCCTGTGGGGAGCGGAGGGCGCAGGCGGCGGCCCCGGCGAGCGCCGCCCGCTGGCTCCAGCCCGAGGCAGCGCTACAGGCGCCGGGAGCGGGCCGGGCTCGGGGGCCTGGCAGCCCGCCGCGCCCCAGGGCTTCCCGGAGGGGAAGAGGTTGGGGTTTAAAGGGGTGTCCGCTCTGGGCACGCCTCTGCTTCCCCCGGGGCATGGGGAGGCACGCCTGAGGGCGCGGGGAAGGGCAGTCCGGGGGAGTCGGAGGCGGCTCGTCCGTAGGTGGGGAGCAGCACCAGGGCCTGGCACGGGGACCGTAGCTTGGAGTCTTCCTCCGAAAGGAAAACCTGGGCAGAGCAGAGAGCTCTCCTACCCCCGCAGTGATCTCTCCTCAGCGATCAGACCGCTCCGTGCTTCCCTCCAGCGTGGGGAAGGGCCCGCTGGCCCTCAGCACTTGGCAGCGGGTGCCCAGCAGTGATGAGCTGCTGTGGGGGATCAAATCTGCTGCCTGGCTCTTGCACCATCCTGTGACCTCTCCATTTATGCAATGAAAGAGAGTTGGAGGAATGGGGTCCTCCTGGCCACAACAGGAACATGGCAAGGCGGGTTCATGGCAATGTATTTAAAATCAAGCATTCTTCATATCACATCTTGTGGAAAAATGATACGTCCAGATGTCCTGATGCAAGAACAGTAGAGAAGGTGCCTCACACTTTTGTCCTGCATCAGGCTTCAAAAGAGACACTGAGGTTTAGCTATCTGTGAGCTTCCAGTGAGTGAGCAGGACAGGAAGGCAGGAGAAATTAAAATTAATCTCCATACAAGCTCTGCGCTGCAGTACAATAATTCTCGGCGTGGCAATGGATTTTTTCCACCTCAGTGTTCTTATTTATATTTTTGTTTGCTTAATAGATTGATAAACTCTTTACTTCCTGCCTTTACAGAGTTTCAGTCTCTTCTGCAGTCTTACATCTGCACTCTCCTACCAGGCAAGAACCTCAGAAATTTTAGTGGAGCCCAACGTGTAGACTTCAGCAGCCAGATGAAAACAGTGCACTTTTTTAATGTTAAAACTTGTGTTGATAAAAGAACAAAAAGAACAGGCAGTACGAACACTCATTGTGAGTTGGGTTTCAAACTATTCTTTAAAACAATAACAAAAAAGAATGATTGATCATCTATTCACAATGGGACAACATTGAACGCCAGCGAAAAAACACTTGCTGGCCTACCATGGATGTGAATGGTTTGGGCATGCTCTGAAATGCCATATGAAATATTTTATGCTAGTGTATCAAAATATTTATGTGGTTCTTACATGTAACTGTATTTCTTTATTGTTATACCAGGTTTTTTAAAACTGCAGAACCTGTGCCTGTCATTCACGCTGCTCTATTGACTGGTAAAAGTTACAAAGATAACACAGTTTCAGCTGGTTAGAGACTGATTTATTTATAAAACTGTCATTATTTATTTATAGACTAAGGAGATAGGCCAAGATCCTACAAGGCTAACTGAAGCTGATGAGATTATATGCCATATATAAAATTAAGCGCATATGTTCTGTATCAAACAAAGCTCCTGTCTTGAGCACTTCATGCTCCAAAGCTTGGCACGTAAGGGTGCCTTAAGGCATAGTGGTGAGAGCCAGACAAGTGAAGAAGTTAAGGGGTTGCTAGAATTTCTGTGGTTTCACGGTCTTTCAGTGGAAGGGCAAATGTGATGTGAGGATCTATTTCCAGTAGAGATATACAGAAAAGCAGAAAGCATAAGATCTGATCAGAAATGCCGTACTCAGCTTATTCAAAAAGTACATTTGAGAAAAATGAGAGCAGGTGCAGGAAGATGCTAAAAGAGTTTTAAAGGTAATGAAGAGTCAGTCTTATGAGAGGAGACTGAAAGAGCTTTGCATAGCAAAACAAATAGTAAGAGGTAAAAAAGATGGTTGTTTATAAATACAACAGTATGTCAAAAACAGGGTGTGTACCCAAAATGGTAGGGCTTTATGGAGAGTCATTAAAATTTGAAATGAAGCTGAAATTATCTTCTCTTTCTTTGGCATTCCAAACAGATAGATGAAGTATTGCTATTTTTATAACTACTTTTATATTTTTGTTTTTCTAGGCAAAAAGCTATTGCAACAGTTGAAATTTTTCAGAGTGTCTGTGGAGATACTGTTGGAATAGCCAACATCCTGGAGCTCCATTAACAGCAATATCACAGCAGTCTTAATCCCAGATGTGCAGACATGAACAGAGAACCTGGACAAGTGTGCTTCTGCCAACCGTGCTAAATATTGATAGTTTTTTGCTACGTGAGAATCACACATGGAGGAAGAGACTGGGGTATGAGAGTATTTCAGTTCATGGTTCTTTGGGTGCTGGTGTCACAGCAACTGGATATAAAACTACATCGGAGCCATAGGAAAAGATTAAAATTTCCCTACGCAAAGAAACAAGGTGGTGGGCGTTGTTCTATTTCGAGAGTAAATGTTGATATATGTAGTTCAGACTGGCTCTGAAGCCATCATTTGTACGTTGAAATCATATTTTGGTACTATATCTTCATTTGAAGGAACATGAACTAGATAGACAATGTCGTGACTGAACTCTTGCACATACATTTATACCTTTTAGTTACTACAGTGGGATTCTTGTCACTAACTACCAAAAGTTAGGGATCCCAACCCAGCTAGTCATACTCTGCCTTTGTGGTGGACAGGCTTCTATCACTCCACATCATCTCCTTCTAGAAAAAGTGACATAAATTGCCTTTTACAGGTGCATTAATTTCCGTCAGTTCCAGTGGGAGGAAGCCTAGATGCCTAACTTTGACCAGCATGCTGCTTTCCAGATGTCTAAAGTTAGGTGAAATAAAACCCATTTGAAGGTGACAAAGATACACCATAAACACTGAATGAGAACAGACAGCCAAAGACAGCAAAACAACATGTATTTAGTATCTTAGTAGCAAACAATAATTGAGCATGAAGTTCCTAATATTAAAGCAGGAATCTGACATCAATTCCTGCCTGAATTCTTAGCTGGCTTTTTTTTTAGAATAGCATAGTAAATATTGCTTTTTGAAGATGTTTTGTTACCATGTATTATTACCTTTTTCTTATTTTTGCCCAAAGTAATCCAATTAGGACACTTAATACCAATGTTTTGTGTAATTGTAAATATCTTAATGTAGACTGTGGGCCAGTAAAAACCTTAATTTCACGTACTATGGCAGTTTTATATGCATTTATAGAGAAAGGGAGTCTGTCTCATTTTATAATGCTCCTTGTTCTAAAGGAAATGATTGACATGTAATGCATGTAGGAATGTTATGCCATCTTAACTTTTAAACCAATTCAGTCACTGTAAAGACAGAAATTTTTGAATACCCTAATTGTTTTGATCTTAGGAAAACTCCTGGGAAGATGTGAAAAACATTTGCTTTTGTATTTCTGGGTTCTAGGGGTTTTCATTTTTCCTTTGGAGGCACTGAATACTGACAGGAAGAATATGCTTTGGGCTTTCCTGGATACAACACAGCACAAACTTTTAGCCATGCAGCTGGACCATTAGTATCTGTTTTACTACTTACAAGATGAGTAGAATTTGATCCTAAATAATTTAAATGAAGACAGGCAGACTCCTACACCAAAGATGCAGTATGAAACCCCTGGAAATGGCTGAGGTCCCATTTTCATTTTAATACTTCTGGAGGTCTCACAGGTTTTCCTCTCATGTAAATTAGAAATCAATCACTATAGTTCTTTTTTAAATTATTTGAATCTTTAAAAGACACTTAAAAGTGCTGTATCCCACCTTTAAAATGGTTTTTAATTCATCAAGTTGGAATGATTTTTTACCCCCTGAGATAACAGCTGAAGGCTCCACAATTTTTCTGCAGTGCTTGAAGATATTACTCATATCCAAATGGCAACAGTGTTTAGAGGAATATGATAATAAAATCCACTGAGTAATGAGGTGTTAGTACATAGCTGGTGATGCGAAGTTGCAAAGGAAGATATTTTGTCATTGTGATCTGGTACTTACTGAATGTTATTTCTAAAGATAGTTGCTTATCACTATGTCAGGTAGTAAGTTCTGTAGTACTTTGGACTACTTGTATTTTAAACTGTTACATTCTTTTTTCAGCCTTGGAAGCTTCAAAACACTTTTATTTTTAAATCCATTTCTTTATCCTGGTGCTTACTATCCATATACAAGTCCATATAAAAACATTGTAGCCATTACAGATTTTCTCTGTGTCCACATTTACAACATTATTAAGAAATCCCTCTGCTTACCTTGAGTCTATATACCCAGCTTCTACATGTCATTTTTGGCACCTTTATCAAACAGGGTTTTGTCAGGCATATTTTTTAATTGACCTATGCAGACTATTAAACACTAAATGTTTTCAATTTTGCTGTGTATTTTAGTGTGGTAGACGTGACATGTCACATACAAATGGAAAATTAAATCATAGATGGTTGAAAATTTAAATAGGAGATAAGATTTTTTTTTTTCCAGTTGTGAAACAAATAAATCTGGAAGTCTAAAGGATACTGAATTGCATGGGGAAAAAAAAAAAAAAAAAAAGCAAGGATATTACAACCAGCGACAACCAGAGCAACAGTTCTGCTGGAGCCAGTTGTGCATAGTCAAATCCATACAAGCAGGTTGGTTAAAAAGACGGTTAACAAAAACTACTGTTTGCTATTATGGACTGAAAAGTCTTACAACATTTCAAACCTGATATTAAAAAAAATATTTTCATATGTTGCACCACACAATTGAGATCAAGATAAGGAACAGGACCTTAGGCAACACAAAGATAGTAACATTTTCTGCTTCAATTAATAAGACAATACTTATGCATTATTTCTTTTAAAATAAACTTGTCTTTATAATAAAGGATTCACTTTTCTATAATGGATATATATTAAATATTCAAAGCAGAATATGTAAAGACCAGAAATATCTACAGTGGATCTTTTACTGACAAAAGACCCAATTCAAGAAAATTTTTAAGACATGCTTATAAGATCAGCCCTGTTTATGGCATCACTTAGTCTAAAATATAACTTGAAACAACTGCAAAGTTAAGCATGTGTTTAAATGTTGTTTGAATAAATATGATTTCACAAATCATAAGAAAATATATGAAGATGAATCAGAAAAAAGACGTGAAATGTTAATGTGCAAGTAAGTGTGCTGAAAATCTATTTACAATAAAGGGAAAGTTGAGGAGAAAGTACCTCATCCGCCCTTTCTCAATGCAAATCTGAATTCTGCTATCAGTTTTTTTTCATACTTTAACCAAAATAGTTTTCAGACTGAAAATTTTGTGGCACTTTAGAGAAAATGATCAAAGTATGCATTTTAAAATGCATATAATATATAAAAAAAACCCCACAAGACTACCACTGAAGTCTTTCCAGTATTATCTACTGTGTTATTCAGTTGGGATTAAAGAGATCAAATATGTGGTGAATTTAAAAATCAGAGGCATATTCTATTTTGTATTAAGACATCACAGAAACAAACCAAGGAAAAGACGGTTATATTAGAAATATGAGGTGGGGAGCCTTTATTTTTGTTTATAGTCTGAAGTTTAAAGTCTTCAGAAATAGTTTTTTAATTAATGTTATTTGCTAGTACCAGAATATGATTTTAGTTATGGCCTATAAATTTGCCAGCTTGTCTGTCTATGAGTACAAAGTATTTGTTTTGTTTGCTCTGTCAGAATAGGACATTACCATGCCACTCAATAAGCATCTCAAACTTTTTTTCTGTGTCAGTTTTCCTGGGAAAAATCTGCAACCATCAGAGCCGAGAGGGAAAAAAAAATCATAACAGCAAAATAGCTTACACTCAGAGGAGGAAAAAAATAAAAGGCAAATTTTCACAATGAATACAAACTTCACAGACTCAGTGTTTGTATCTGGGTGCCAAAGCCTAGTTTTCTCAGTCCATATTTAGGCACTTGCAGATAGGTGGCCTACTTGTCAGTAATACTAAACATTCACAAATGAAAAAGAAATTGCTAGATGCTTGTAAAAACCAAGCAGCTTATACAAAATTGCTTGAGTATCTGAAGAGACAAACTTCAGCATGTAGTTTTGCAATTTTCAGCCTATATTTTTAAAGATTATGCACACCATATTTTATCCACTAAAATGTGTTCGTCTGATCTTAGCTGCAAGTTTAATAAATCTAGACCCATGAATTATATGCAAGGTCTCAGGCAGTGGGTAATTACTCTTAGCCTAGGCAAATTATAGCACATGGCAGCCGCTATTCCTGACTGTAGCACCAACAGAACTGCCCATCTGTGTGGATCAGGGTTTGTTCTCAGAGTAACTGTGTATATTCAGGGTGTGTACAGGCAAGTATATAATTTGGCTTGCATTAAGAAGGCTGTTTCTTCCAGGTAGAAGAGAAGACTGCAAATCTGTCCGTAGAATAAAATACTGTAAGGTAGTTACTTGTTTAGCATACTGATTAACATGATAAGGAGTCTTGCATGCTCAAGGCACTTCTGTGTATTCAGGTGATCACTGGTGAGAATCATTGCGGATTTTTATTTTGTTCAGGCTATGTAGTGCTTCTAGAACAGAAACTATGTCCCTAATGTGGCTTAACAATAAATACTGGAGAAGAATTATGGGAATCTGGTATATGGAAAGACCAGTGGGAGCAGCAAAGCTGAAAGGGACAAGAACATCCCATAAAGTTCACTGAATTTTCTTAGGAAAGTGTGTCCAATTTTTAGAAATGCATTGCAGTCAATAAGAGATATTCTGCAAGTAGAGCGCAATTAGGAAACTGTTTATTTACCCCATTATGCAAGCCTAATGCTTTTAGTTATGAGGAAACAGAAAACTATCATTCTAATACCCATCAGCAAGTGGCCTATGATATGGCTGAGTAATCCGCACGTGAAGACACTTATGACATGTTTTCTGCTAACCAAAATCTGTTTGCCTGGATCATTAAGAAACAATGGTTTCACACCTGTACTCTCTTCTTTGGCTACCAGTTCCAGTCTGGGTGAAATTTAAGGACCTCTTTTGTCTCCATGTTCAATAGCTCAGACCTGTCTTACCCTTACCTCTTTGCAGCACTCTGCATCCTGAAGTTGAAAGCAAGGAGGTCAGAGCAGAGCATTCTCCAGGGAAGGCTATTTCAGCCTAGATCGTACACCTTCATCACACGAGCAGACGTGCACACCTTCTGGAGTCAAAAGGGAGTCAAAGGCCGGAGTCAAAAGGGAGTCAAAGGCCCAGTGCACTCCGTAAGAACCATCAGTCTGTGCAAATCAGCTTACAGGGTAGAGATATTTTAGAGGACAATGTAAGATCACTTTCTTTGTCCTCCCTAGTAGAAACAGTCTTTAGAATTCACTGACATTTAATCATCTGCCTCATATCACTCCTTTACAGAGTAGCTATTTTGGTGCTGTGTGGGGGTTGTCATAGGAATGGCTGCCTAATTCTGATCTAAATTTTGTGATGTGCACCCAGATCTTCTAACGATAAGCATTTTACATCCAAATGTAATAATAAAGTGAATTAAAAGTGATTCTGGTTCATGAAAAAGCAGTGACATAGTTAGCAGATATTCCTAGCTCTTGCAAAGAGAAACCAAGCACAGTTTCCACAAAGCCTGTGCAAAAATGGTCATATGTCAATACACAAGTTCCCAGTGCCTGCCCTACCTCTTTAGTTTCAGTAGTTACAGGTGAATGGATTTTCAGTAGGGTCCAAGAAATCAGGACTTGTTCCATTGGCATTGGTATTTTCAGATTGCTACTGGACTCATAAGCTGGCTGAGATTCAGAACTATTTTGAGGCTTAGCAGCCAGAAAAGTATCAGTGAAACTGCCAAGAAGCTTGCAGCTTCATGCAGCAAGGAACACAGATCTAAATGAGATTTTTCCTTTTTTCTTGCAGAGTAGCAGTAAGGAAGGGGGTGGGGAAAGGAGCTGCTCACTTTATTTTCCCTGAAAACACTGTGGCTGTAGATTCGAATCAATCCAATGAGAGCTTATGAGTGGTTTTAAGATGATATAAATGTCCTATTAAAGGCTTCTTGTGTTTCTCTACTGAGGTTAGTACAACTACATGTTTACAATATGCCGATAATGGGGTTATTTTCTGGAATATTCTTTCAAAGTTAGGTTAATGCCAGTCTCCATTTTGTTACTTCACAGGAGCAAACACTTAAGGTTTACCGGTCCATGAGGTATTTGTCCAAAGGATTGAAAGATAAAATCCTAAAAAAAAACCCAACAACAAAACCACCTCCAGATTGCTTTTGAAAAGCTAAACCCCACTTTTGCTACAGGATTTAACTGGTAATTAAACTGATGGGACAAGTCCTTTGTTTCTCAAAATTGGATAGTATGTCCATGTTGGATAGTATGTACCATGTTCTTTACTTGTGGCAGAGCATAGGAAAGCAAATTATAAATATAGCTGTAAAAGTCTGAATGTTAGTGTGCAATATTTGATACCTTTATGACACAGCAGAGTAACTCGCTGGTTTTAGGGAACATCTAGTTCAAACTTTTTAGATGTGTAGTCCTATTTTGTTTATCTGGTTTTTATATAACGTTCAAAGATCTAAATTATGGGTACATTTTTCAGATCTAATATTGTACAATTTGAATATACATTTCTAGTATTTACTTGCCACATTTCTTGTTACATTAAAGTTTTGGGTTTTTAAAAATAACTTATTTTCTAATATTCACAACCAATCTCAAATCCTTTTACAGTCTACAGAGGGGCTGATATTAATTGAGTTTGCATAATGACTCTTGGTTTTTTCAGTTCAAGACACTGAGAAGAATCTGTTGCTGTGACAATTAATTAAGAATATTAGTCAGGGAACAGAGACAGCAAGCATGCAAGAGAAAGCAGATCTCCAAAGGATTTTTGACATTCAACAACTTCTTGCATATGTAATATGTTTTTGCATTGTTGTATGAAAAGTTATTTTGACAGCTTGGTCAACCCATCTCTGTGTTTATCTGGAAAGTCTTTCTTTCAAAATATGGGCCAAAATTCTACTCATACTGAGTGAGGAATTAGCCATGTATTCATGACAGGATACCACTTTGGTCAGATTACTAAGGCTGAAGTGCCAAAGCCTTCTGCTGTGAGTTCCTCAAAGAAAACTAAAACCTGAAAGCATAACTTTTTAAAAGTGAGACAAAAGAAGGCATAAAGACAAATTTTCTACAGAGTTCTTCCTAGTTCAGTGTGTTTTAAAGGGTAGTCCATGATTGCAGCTAACTTAACAGCTTGCTGAATGGCAGCAAACCCCTTCACCTCCAAAGCCTGCTGGACTGCTCCGTCATCTTCACTCTGGTCTTTCAAACCATTCATGAGCTCCAGCCCCCTTGCTATAACTTTCTTGCTCACTCCATCCTGCAGGCTTCTGAGCCTCTCATTTTGGGGACTCTCAGGGAAAGAACAATCTGCCTTTGAGTACCAAGTGTCATAGTTAAAGACTGTCTCAAGAAACAAATCTATGAGAGAGATGTACAACATCTGTCTGAACACTGCCTCAGGATTAAGTTGGTTTAGTATAGTTTGCAAATGTCAAAATATCAGGGTTTTCTAAACATACAAAATTAAAAATATATCTTTAGTTTGTATCAGACCATCGACTTAAATAATTATTTTGACTATCCGTCAGGCCAACTCAGTTATGCTGGCCATCCTCCTGGGCCCATTTCTCTTATGTGTCTGCCAGATGAATGGCCAAATTGTCAAAAAACCATTGCAGTATAAAGATGAATTAGAATCACACAGTAGGGATCACGACCACCTACATCAACTTCCTGCTTAAGATGCTTGACACCTATTTGTGAGGAACAAACTCTACTTACTTGAAAGTCACCTTACAACTATAGTTCTCCCCAGATCCCTATGAAGTCACTGGAGACTGACTACAAGCATTTCTTGACGGCAATTCTGTCCAAGGTCTGACTGTTTGGTTGTTTGGGTTGAGTTATTGGGGTTTTGTTTGGGCTTGGGTTTGGTTTTTTGGTTGGTTTTGTTGTTTGGTTTTTTTTGGGGAGTGGGGTGGGTGAGGGGAGGAGGGCATAGGACTGAGTCTTCATCTCTCCAATGCTGGTTGTGCTCCTAAGTTGCTTGCCCCAGGTAGTGTCTACGCTGAAGTAGACTTGCACCATTTACCAGTTTGACAGAGTCAGCTGAAGAGTAAAAGGAGAGGAACAGAGGGCTATGGTCTTGTAAGCTGTGTTGAAAGTAGTACCTGGCTGCACCAAATACAGACCCTTCCATGGTTGAATCTCCGCTCAGCTGTTGCTGCACACCATCATGTGCAATTTTACCCTCATTCCTCAGTATGGTTTGAGACAGACTACCATACCAAAAAGAGATTCCCAATCTCTTGGCACTTGCTCACTCTTGCACTCTTATCTGGCTTCCCACTTGCTGTTACACCTTTGTAAGCACTGGATCCATTTGAGTCCAGTCCTCTATGGACTGATGATACATTTTTCTTCACCTTTTCATTTTTTCTTTTTAGCATTAAAATAATTGCAACCCTGTTTGCAAAGGAGATAACAGTGTACAGAAGTAATAAAACTGCAGTCATTTGAAGTCTAGACCTATCTGGGCAAACTGGAATCATTTGCCACTGAATTCAAATCAAAGCACCTTGCCTTACATAAATGGAGATACAGTTTTAAATGGAAAGCTAAATACAGAAGAAAGATGAAAGAGCTCCTAAGGAGCTCTCCAAGTTTATTAAGGTTGATACTTACATCGTAACTTACGTTGTAATTGGAGCATGGAAGGAGTATGTGGTCAAAAGACTGCAGAGATTGCTAAGATCTCTGACCTGAAGAGTTTATGATCCAGTGATTTGATTCAGGCAAAATATCCAACGAAATCAAATAGGAAATATGTGTGAAGGAAAACCTACAATAAAGGAAGCCTAGGCACAAACCATTAACTCAGATTCTTTGTGTCTATAGCCTGCAGTGTGCAGATCTTACCAGCTCAAACATTCAGAAATGATGGATCGAAGCCCAAAGCATCATGAGCCTGACTTTAAAACAAGATTTTTAAAAGTGGTGCATTGCAATTTTTTTTTCCTTCCAGTCTCTAAGCTTTTAGAGAGCTCTCAGTTAATGCCTTCAAGGTTTCATCTGCAAACCTCAGGGCTGGAGACTTGCATTTAGTGGTATCGGAGCTCTCAGGCAATCACATATATCAAGAAATAAGGTTGTAAGGGGAAAAAAAGCCACAAAATATTGTGAGATTAAAAATAGACAAGTGAGCTGGCAACCTTGGATATAGTAATATGGAAAACTTTATATATTAACCAGCTTTACAAATATATGATCATTCTCAGAACACTTTCAGGGTAAAGAAATACTGCTCTTATTCCCTTTCAGTACTTAGGAAACAAAGTGGGTTCATTTTCTCATATCTACGAGCCAATCCTCTAAATGAACATATGCAAAGTGTAAAGAAGTAAATAACAGATTGCCTAAATCTCTATTATGAATTCGACTAGGTCCACCTTATACATCTAGTATAAATTTCTGTGCACTCATCTGTCTCTTCTTATTACAGTAAATTGGCTTGTTGGACAACTGTCCTTTCATTACTCCACAGTGTTATTACTGCACGTTGGTTAAAGCACTATCATCTCTTCGATACTTCTATGCTAACTAGTATTTTGACAGTGCTACAAATGAAAGTTCCTCCATAGAAACAGTGGCAGAAGCTTAAGAGGGACTAATCTCAAGCTAGAATTTTCATCACCACATTACACTGATCTTATCTGGGGTGGCGGGGAAGTGAGGATTCTTGCAATAGCTAATACGTCTGCTTTAAAAGCAGAGGAAATGGGGAAGCCTGGGCAATCAGCATTTGATGTGATGGTTTAGACTCCAGATCCAGTATCCTCTCTCTGGCAGTTCCAATGTTTCACCTGAAAGCAAACCCGTAATAGCAAATGGGTCATAGTCTGCGCACACACACAAAAACACACATGCAAGTCTCATCCCTATACCTGAACAAAGATGGACTTAAACCCCAAAGCACAAGGCTTAATATCCATTGGAAATTATGTATTGGATTTAATTGTACTTCTGTACATGTAATTAAAAGAGTCATGTTGCCAGGACTCATTCATTAAATATTTTTTTTAATGTCAAAAATAGCATTTTGAATTTAGTCTAGGGACAGGCTTTTCACATAAGAATGCACAGTGCAAAGTTGAAGTCACACTTTTCCCAAGTCCATCTACAAAAATAAGTGGGCAGCCATACTTCCCCAGTGGAGTTTTCTGGGTAGTAAACAAGAGTGTTAGTTTTGAGAGATTTATATTGGTCTAATCCGATAAAGAGGTGACAAAGTCAGGGATACCTTCAATGTTAGATTCATACCATGTTCATTCTGCACATCCAGGTCCATCCCACTCCGCACTTTCCACTTGAGACATCAGTTACAAACCTTTGCTATCCTCTGCTACCGATTGATCTTCTGCAATTTTTGTTTGACTGCTTTATAATGAAATTCATAAGGTAGAGGAGCCGATACAAATTCTATTAGCAGCAGCCTGCCAGTATCTTTTTCTCTATCTTTTGCAATAAATATGGTACAGAAATTCTCACTGAAATCCCAATTTTGGCCCACTCAGAGGGAAAACTGAAAGACCTTAATACTGTCTAGGTAAGAAATCACCAAGTTAAGAGTCATTTTTTTTGCTGTGAGGGTGGTTGCCCAGGGAAGTTGTGGATGCCCCATCCCTGGAGGTGTTCAAGGCCAGGCTGGATGAGGCTTTGAGCAACCTGGTCTAGTGGAGGGTGTCCCTGCCCACGGCAGGAGAATCGGAACTCAATGATCTTTAAGGTCCTTTCCAACCCAAACCATTCTATGATTCTGTGATTAGACCAGGGCTGCCAATACAGCTCAAAATGCCCATGACCTCTTGGATGAAAAGGAGTCATGACCAAGCTGAACTCCACAACACCCTGCACAAAAGAATCACTGGGGTAGAAGAATAACTGATCATATTTTTGGTTTGGATCTACTCCCACAAAGTGGAAAAAGGAGTGACTGACAATTGCTAGCAAGGATTCAAGCTGAAGTTGAAGTAAGTTGTGAAGGGCACCCACAGTATAGGTAAATATAGACAATATAGTCCAAAGGCACTAACCAGTGACTTTTTTTGTTTGTGCAGCATTTTAGAGAAATTTAGAGAACAATGTGGAGAAATAAGTATAGCATTTTTAGAGAATTTAAAAAATTATACTATAATGCTGCTCTCTATAGCATGGTTGCCTAGTTACAAAGAACAGTTCTTGGAATGACAGGGAAAATAGTATTCATACAAGTTTAAAGCCCCCCAAAACACCAGCAATGGTTTGTCTATAAATCAGGCTGATGCAGACATACAGTTTGATATCTCACAATTTGTCAGAACTGGACACAAACATTTTACACCATTTTACACCCCATTTGAGATATAGTGTCTGTTTCTAGTTCTGTGTTATTCGTATCAAACAATAAGCAATCACTCTATAGGGTTTGGAATCTGTCAGTCAGAAATTTTAGGCCACTGAGATGGACAGAAATTGAGCAATTCAAGGAAGCAATAAGAAACAGATTTTTTTTTTGTATTTGTTTTGTTAATTATGGGAGCCTTTGAGGTGCTGAGGATGTTGTAGTATAAAAATTATCTCAACACAAAGGGAAGGCTAAAGGTAGACCAGAAGTTGTTTAAAAAGGAGAAAAATTATGATATTATTCTGTAACTGATTTGGGGGCTCCAGTAACTCAGTGTGCAGATGTAATGAGCTTGTATGCAGTCTAAATTAATTGCATGTCAGATGCACACAAGGCTCACCAACAGGAACACATGCTGTGATGCTTAGTCCTATGCAGACATCCTTGTCATCTGTATGTAAACCTTCCAATTTATAGTTTAACTTCAAAACACACCTTCTTTATGCAATAAGAACAGCAAAAGCATTCTGGAAAATGAATTGTTATTACCTTGATTACTGAATTGTTATGCAACTTGCAAGAATAAAAATCAGACTTTGGAGCTGAAGGATGCTAGTCAGTCTGCCTCCTGAAATACCCAGCCTGGATTTCAAACATCACAGGTAATCTTCTGGAGTTTATTTGTTCCAGAAACAGTGAACTGGTAATTGCATGCCAATTTAAGGACAGAAATAGCTGTTATTGAAGCTGTATGCTGCTACAACAGAGACAAAGAAATCTAGATTTCTATATCAGTTGATTAAGAGTTTCTCCATTCACTCCTATGTTATAATTTTTATTTTGATGCTAGCAATAGTTACATGAAAGATGTTTTGCTTTGACATTGTAATAAGATCTCTGTAGACTCTGACTGTTTTTTCCATGGCTCGTATTTTTCACACCATCCTATTGTGAGTAAAATAGACATCTACTGAACAATGCACTGTTTCAGTACTTGGCTTTGAGAGTCAATTGTCTTAGTAAGAAAGCCAAAATTTCCAGAATCACATTAAAACTAGCTTTCTGTAAAGTTTCATTGTTGTTTTTTTTTTAAGTATAGGATAGTTTGTTAGAAAAGCAATTGAAGCCATGGGGATTATTTTTATTTTTCTCTCTGTAACTATAAGAAAATGATTAGACAGATGTTTCATTGCAGATTTTTTTTGGACCAATGTGATTCAAAAACATTGAAAATATAAAACCATTTAGAATTAAGTTTAGTATTATAACATGGAGAGAATTTCAACTACATTACAGTAGACCAAAGAGCTTTCTGTAAATTAATTAAAATAATATTAAAAGTGAAATTATAAATTCACCAGATAAAGACAGACATCAAAGGAGAACAATATTGTGAGAAAATACTTTGTGAATACTTTCTACGCATTCCCTCTTCATATTTACTGTCAAATAATTTAAATAAATGCCACCTAAAGGAGCACTGTAATAAGATTGCTGCAACAAGCACAAGAGTGCACTCACTACATAATTGATTTATTTTATTCTGAGATTGTGTATTTGAGCTAGGGTTTGGTTTAATTTTAGTGTAGAGACAGTAAAGTAGCTACTCCAGCAATTCCAATTAGTTTCTTCATTGGTTTATCCTTTGGTAAATTCTAGCATTATCAGATGTCAATCTCTATAGAATTAACAATCTAATAGTAGTGTGAGATAAATCACAGTGGATGAAAAGTGTGATGCTTTATGTGAATTTGCTGCTGAAAAAAAATGGTAAGAGCATTCAGCGTATTAGATGTATGCTACAGCGATCAGTGTATTAGTTTCAGGTATTCTACGTATCTATGGCTGTGGCATGAATATGCCTACTAGTTTTGGCCACAGTAGGTCAGAAAGTAAGGAATAGAGCGTCTGTGATCATGATTTGTAGCATGGTGAATGTTGCTGCTGATAACAATTTTGAAATCTGGCAACTCTTAAATCTGTTTTGGAGGATACATTTCTGTGGTCCCCTAGCTTTTTCTGATTCTATTTGACTTTAAAAAATATACCGTGAGTGTAGATAACAAAGCTAGCTTATTAATTTGGCATATTCGAATATGGGTAAGACTGGTCCTTCCTGATAATCTCCCAAGAGGCAGTTGAGGTCTTGAGAGCCCCAGAGCTCTTTCCAAAAGCTTTGTAATAGTCTTTTTGCAATGTTTTGACCTTTCATTAATGTTATTTTTATGAGATGTTTTGAATCATCTGGCTGATTAGTATTGCCATTTCTGTTTCTTTTCCATCAACTTAAAAAAAAACATTAGTGACATACCTTTATGTCTCTGTGGTGCATTGATCACTGCTCTTTACTGTAATATCACCTGACTATATCACCTTCATACATCATTGTGTGCATGTAGGTATATGTGTGTAGGTATATATATGAAACAGTTACGTTACAAAGTGCTTATCTCTCTACTAAACATATAAAAATCCTCTTTTTAAAGCTTTGTAGTCCAAGAAGGTGTTCTGCACCCTCTTTTCGTATTGAAATACATACATTCTTGCAGGTCAAGGAAGTACTAAAGTGTATGTATTCTTTATTGAATAAATTTGCAATTTTCCACTGTGTCTAATCAAAAACTTTGCAAAATGGAGATATGTTTTTGTATTTTGAGGGCCAAATTCTCTCCATAGTTATCTGGCCCCAGGCATCAATTCAGTAGTAGACATAAAGTTCTTTATTAAAAAAACTTTGTAAAAAAAAATGAGCTCTTTGAGAATGCAGACCTAGTAATCAAATTTTTAAAACTTCTGTAGATGCCATTTACCATTTTTCTATCACCTCTGCACTCCCACCATTTTTTATTTGTGTTTGTGCACAACCAACTTATTCACCACCTAGCTCATGGACTCCTTGCAGTCAAATTTTAGGCCAGGGTTTGGAGTAGACACTCCATTGGCTGCAGTGATGGATGACATGCTCTTGCCCATTTAAAGATTTCTCTGTCTTTTTACAACATTCAATACATTCACCATGCTGAGTAGTTATTTTACCTTGAGGAAGTTAATGGTTAAGCACCGAGCTGGAAAACATCCACTGTACAAAATGCAATCAGAGTACTGATGCCTGCTTTGTCTTACTTGCCAAAGATATGAAGACCCTCCAGGTTCTACATCAATCACTCTTTCTTTTCAATATCCATACAAAGGCACTGGGGAAAACTATGAGACATCATCTGAAATACCAACAGCATGGATCACTTTCTGTCCCAGTGGATAGTAAGTCTCTTACTCCATAAAAGTTACCCTCTGTCAGCTAGGTCCAAAGTTAGAATGAAATCTGCTCAGATCCATGGGTCATGCCACATGAAATGCATAGGCTGCATTGGTTTTTCTACTCTTTTTAGCTAAAATTCCTTCCTCTGTCCCCTACAAGGCTTTCTTTAGGAAACTGAGACTATTGATATTTGATGAGTTTTCTTTTAACTGCTATTGAAGTCTCTTTTAGCTTCACCGTGAGCTGTTTCTGTCTCTTCCCAAAAGTTCTGACTTGGCTTCTGTGCTGTCTTCATTGTCCTCTCCCGTTCTTTCTCCACATAGCAAAAATACAGAATGCCTCACCAACTCAGAAGGGTTGTGAACAGCAGTTGACTGAAATGAAACCAAAACTTCAAGTGACAGAGACACAGCATCACAGAATCATTGAGGTTTTGAGGCACCTCTGGAGAGCATCTAGTCTAACCGTGCTGTTCAAAGCGAGGTCAACAAAAGCAGGTTGCTCAGGGCTGTGTCCAGTCAGGTTTTGAATACCTGTAAGGTTGGAGACTCCACACTCTCTCTGGGCAGCCTGTTCCAGCGTCATTATTACATGTCATATTACAGCTCTTTTTTGCTGCCAGGGACTCCACTTGCAACACTAAGTAAATAGTGTTGTGACCTGGGACTTTTCCTGTATGCTTCACCAATTCTGCACACAAGCTGATAAAAATGTTCTTTTATCTCTGAGTAGCAGAAAGCCTGAATTGTTACCCATGGATAACAAACATGGTTACAGTGGTCTGAAACTTCATGATCTTTAGGTTGGTTCATCATAAATCAGGTTTCCTGGGCATAAAGCACTAACTTGAAAAAGAGCCCACCTGTAGTTAGAAATGCAGAAGCCATCTTGAGGAGACAACAGGAGGCATCTGTCCTGTTGAGTCCTGGATGATTCCCCTTATAATACCAGATTAGTTCCAAAATAGTTTTCCCTATGGTATACTCAATATACAGGTCACTGGCAGGATCCACAGCATATTTCATTAAAGCAGCAAAACTTCCCTCAGTATTTCTGTGTTGTTCTACAATGATTCAGTTGTCAAGTGCAAGAGTTAAACTTTTGAAAACTCTACATCCTATAGCCACTGTATTCTTTGCTTGCTGACCTGAAAGTAAGGATATCCCTTTAGCCAAACAGTCCAAAAGTTACACCTGCTAATATTACCTAGAAGATATTTTCCTCCTCTTAGCTTTAATCTTGCATACATATGTCAAAAGGCAACAGGGATGGAAATAAGGAAATGTTCCAACAACATCATAGGAAAGCATGGGAAGTAGTGCATAAGCAGGATCCTGCTGTCAAAGTAATTCTGTTCCGGGTGGCATTTAGTTTAGCAGCACCTGCTCTAGGTTTTCACAGAATCAGAGAATCACAGAATGTTAGGGGTTGGAAGGGACCTCAAAAGATCATCTAGTCCAATCCCCCTGCCCCTGTTTTGAGTGGGAGGCAGAGGGAAGAAGCCATCAAGAAAACTCAATGCAGTAAATGCATATGGCAATAGATATCACTCAACTCATGTCACGTACTTCTCATCTGTACAAGTTTATGTTATTCTTCAAAAGTAGAAATAAGTTTATGGTTGGAACAGGCTTATGGAATTCATTCAGTTTTGATTCGCAAATCTGCTGACACTTCCATGTTCAACATAGCTGTATTAATGCTTCAGCAGGATGCTATTTTTAGGTGAACTGATATTTATCAGTAATTTTGATATCTCTACTATGTCATGTGAAACATTGCTTTAGCATGCTTGCAGTTCCAAACTTTGGGAAAGTTGGCATTTTAAAATTTATTTGAGAAAGGACAAAATCTGTGTATAGAAGTAGATTTAAGACTGAGATAACAACTCTTTCTTCCTTTTCTTCTTTTCTCCCTCCTCAGCAAGATGTGAAGCAGTACTTATTAACACCATATCACCATAATAAATGTGTGTATTTCTTAAGTATATAAATAGGGTATTGTTGGGTGATGAACAATCAAAGCTATTACTAAATCATTGTTCCAATGTCTGAGCAATTATCTTTCCAAAAGGACACAAATACAAAAATAAAATTCTGTAATCACTTGGAACTTATTCCTCAGTGGTTGCTTTCATTTTCATTTAAAAAAAAAATGTGATAAATGATCCAGCACTCATTTCACTTGAAGATGATTTCAGATTATCTGAAAACAGCTGGGATTTTTTTTTTTTTAAGACTAGAGGTTCTTAGCAGTATTCAGACACATTGGGTAAATCTCATCTCTTGCAACTTGAGCCTGCCAGACCTTACATGTCAGGTTAAAGCCAGTCCCTCAAGGTTCTGCATTTATTCAATTAATGTGGTAGGAGCAAGTATCTTTTGCAAGTGCCTGCCTTGAGCACCCATCTTATCAGAGGATAAATTACTCTCTGGAAGTTCCTATCCCTGTTAACTATAGAGAATGGAAACAATTACTTTACAGAGACTTAAATTACTAGAGGTTACAGAGGCAAAAATTTACAAGAGGTGAATTTGATTTGTAAATTACATCTGTGTTAAAGTCGTATCCTGTTTTAAGGAGACAATACTGCAGAATTTGTCCTGTTTTATTACAGTGTAGCTCAAAGGGAAGAAGTCAACTGCCTGGGATGGTGGAAATGTCAGTAAATCAATGTATTGTGTAGAGAGTAAAAATACGGGGAAAAAACATGGAAAAAAGCCTCCTCACAAAAGTGTCAATCAGCTGATTAATCAGAAAAGAGAGCAGATGTAGGCTTTCATGGAAAAACATAGTAACAACAGTTCCTTGAAAGAAGGTGAACATACCTCTGGGTAATGGTTGGCTGGACAACCAGCGTGCAGACTGAGGGAAAACTCATGGGGTGTTAGCAAATACTTGTGTAGTCTTCTGATTTCTTTTTTATTTTTATTCCTGAATGTGTTTGTTCAATGTGAATGTATTTGCCCAGCTGAGGACTCTTCCTTGAACAGTAATCACATACAAATGAATGACTAGCCATTTTAGCTTCCTTAGAAATGCTTAAACATGTGGTTAAAAAAAAAAAAAAAGAATTATTATGCTGGCACGGCAGCTGTTTTGGGATTAAAGTAATCTTTTTTATTTCTGGAAACAATGTGGCCCCTCTTCTTCTTGTGGCCATGTTAGAAAGAGAAGTGAGCTGTTATGCAAACAGGCTACAGGGAGTCCCTGCCATCTCCAGGGGAGGTTTGGCGCATCCCAGTGTCGAGCTCGGCTGGACAGAGAAAAAGAGAAGGCAGGCTTGAAAGGGGAGCATTATGTAGTTCATCTCATGCTGACTTTAAAACTGATATCCCTGACAAAATGGGTCACAACAAATAAGTGATACAGAGAAAAGGGTGAGGAGCGTGAAATGAGTGAGGTATTGCCGTTCGATGAGCAATTTGAACTGACACGTGCAATTGTTTGGAGTGGACAGTATCTGACTTTCTGCATACTGTACAGCAGGGGTATGTTTTCAGCAAGGAGCAGAGTATAGCTCCTGGTATGAATAATGAGAAATGCCTCCCACATTCCTTGCTCATCTCCCTGGTAGCTCATAGCTTTGCATCACTGTAAATTCCATAAGGGCTGCTCTTACTACTGTTATTCTCAGTATTTCATCCCTAGCAGGATAATTGGGTTTTTCTTCATGGCATCATTATCATCAATGACAGATGAATCTCAAGAAGCTGAAATTTCATTTCAGTTTGGATGAGCATCCTAATATTTAGATGATTCCTTAATCTTGTATGAACTGGAAATCTCTGAAACTGAGCTGAAAATGTGATAAGTACAGTGTTTTTCATGAGTTTTCAGACACTTTTGCTTTGAGTTACACCTGGAAATACAGAGAAAGCCATGTCCCTGTAGTATTCTGGCGTTTCCAGTGGGGGAAAATGGAAAGGCTCATTTTGCAGGTCACAGTTTAACTTAAAGCTCAGTTTAGTTGGAATAAGAATAAAGTCCATTTTACTGTATGCAGGATTATAAAATTAGCAGGTGTGTAGTGTATTTTTCTAACTGACAAAAATGTGAGCTCTTATATCATAATTGAGAGAAAAAGAGTATGTGTTGTCTAAAAGAAGCTTGATGGGTGAAAATCATCTTGTCTAATTACAGACTTCTTACTGACTTCTAATAGTCAGGTGTCTACTCTCCCTTTGTAGTTAATAGAATCAACTTCAGAAGACCGTTTGCTGACCTGTCTTAGATGCCTGTCTTAGGATGAGATGAATGGCTCTGGAGAGCTCTGTTTCTGTCTGTTGAAAGGAACTGAAGGTAACAACATTTTCAAAACACTGAAGCTGTGAAATAGAATTTCAAAAAACTTCTAGTCAGACTGTGTGGAAGAGTAGAGTGATTCCTGGTGTTTGCAGGGATCAAGGGCAGGAGCTCTGGAAAGAAGTGTTCTACTTCACTTAGGTTTTGTATTGTTGATTTATTTTAGGAGTTTGTTATTGTTAAGACTGAAGAGAACACAGGTAGCAATTTGTTCCACATCAGTTTCAAAGTAACTTTGAAAAATTTGTGTTCAAGTCCAAAGCTTCATTCCTTTTTTTATTTTATCACATTACTTCTGGACCTTCTAGCAAGTCTCTGAATTCAGTTGTGATATCCAGATGATGAAGTGCAGATAGATCAGAGTGATAGATTCTTTTTTTTAAATACCTTTGACCATTTCAGAATCACTTTGCTGACTACTTGACCTCCATCACATTTTTTTGTAACCTCTTAAACAGTTGTATAGCTTTGAAGAGCTGCTCTTTTAAATATTTTTTCCAACAGTGCAGCCAGTCCACACAGCTTTCCTCCCTTCTCTCTAATATATGCTGACCTGGAGCTCTGAATGGGCAATATATATATTCCCAAACCAGTGACAGCTTTATTGTGTTATCCAAAATCCAGAAGGGCCACAAAATTAGAGCTATATTTTGCTGGGAACTGCCAAACCCCAATTTTTCAATTGTGTTGGTTGTAGTGCAGTTACTGAGACTGTAAGCATCTTACAGCTACTAAAAGACTGCTTTAGGTAATTTAGAAACCTCAGAGCATTTACCATTCACAGCTTTTACTTTCCACGCTGTAACTATGGAGCTGGACACACGCTATTCAGTTATGCAATTTGGCAGTCAGGAGATAAAAAATACTTAATTTCTATGACTGTGAATGCCGAGTAGTTATTTACATCTGTGCATGCTGTTCTACCATTTGATTTGTAAAATTTTAAGTCCAGTCTGCAGGTGGTAGGAATTTGAGCATGCTCAAAGGATAGTTAACCTCATGCATTCTAAAAAAAAATCTCTGAAACAAACTAAGGGTCATAACTGTAAGAGGCAGTCAGTACTGAAGTGGTTGAGTGGAGTGGTAAACAGGTTTTATATGAAAAAGTTTAGGATAATCCACAAAACTCCTGTGTGACTCTGCTTCTCAGGCAATGAGGGTATCTATTTTCCTTGTTAAACTCTAACTGTGTACTCTCATTGCTGGGATTCTTTAGGAAGCCTGAGAGATGAAGAGCACACTTTCACACTGGGCACGCAAAGGATGAAAGCCATGTATGAGGCAGAGCTCCCACCTGCCAGCCCTGTCCACAAAACCAGAGCACTGCACTAGCTGGGGGCTATGGAGGGAACATCAGCAGTCAGATGAGGGAGTAAACCTGAGTGGCATCTGTCCAGGACAAAGGAGTTGTCACACTATGTCTTCCAAGGGCTTGAATGGATCTTTAATGACCACATGTAGCCAGGACTCCAGTTTTACATTGTGTTTGAAAGCTGACATTATATTCCTAGCTCAGTTCTGGGGCTTTACAAGCTGTCATGGTCTTGGTTCAGGGAGGAAGAGTGGAACATCTTTAATCACTGCTTAACTCTGCAGCACCTGGGAGCTGTTGGTGAGTTCTGATGAGCTGTCAGCCTGGTACAATGTTGCTCTAAATGTTTGTATGTAACACCCTTATCAGAAGTTTAATGAAATTTTCTTTTTTTTTTTTAATTGGTCTTTTTTGAGCAAACTGCTCAGTTGTTGAGACTGGTTAAAAGTTACGTGTAAAGGACACATACCACAGCTCGCATGGGTGTCTGATCATGTGAATTTTATTTTGAGGAGCAGACAGAATGCTTGGACAAATCGTCATTTATTGCTTTAAGTATGTGACAGTGTACCTGTGCTGACCTCCTGTGTTTTTTCTAAGGTCAGTTGCTCTTTTATTGCAATTCATGTTATATATTTTTCTTCTTTTTGTTTTTTACAAAGATGTGAAGTTCACATAATGAGAAATTAGTGCTTTTTTAAGCCTTTTTTAACCCAATCTGCCCAGTGATATGATTAGACCACACCGTGTAATAAGTAAATAAACTTCTTTAGATCACTCAGTTAAACAATAAAACCAATGAGAAACATAACTAGAGTCTCCTTGGGGAAAAAAATCAATAATCTAAAGATATTTAAGTCTGTGTTGCTATGTAAGAGAAATCAAGGTGAAAACATGGGTTTTACAAGACAAACCAAAACTTCAAAATGTTAGTTCCAAAAGATTCTCTCTCTACCACAAAACCAATTATAGTGGCACATCCAAGCGTACGGAAGTTTTTTGTTTCAAGATATGCCAACAACGGCTCGCATGAGCTGTGCTGACAAATTTGAGTGGAACAGGGGCTGTAGATCAGACACCCAGGAGGTGACAGTAGAAAGGACATAGACCTTCTGGGTAGGATGCATTCAAAGAACATTATCAAGATGAGAAAGGAATGAAGAGAGTCCTTTAGTTGTAGATCTTATAAATCACAATATCTCCAGCCATAAATATTTTTAACAGCCTGCATCTCATCTCTCCCGAAGCACCTATTAGTATCAAAGACTTCCTTAATAGAAAAAGAAAAATGAGGTGTAGAGATATACACTTCTTCACACATTCAGTCTCTAAAGACATTTGAGGAGCAATGCTAGCTCTAGGTCAAGGCAAAACAGAGAATTGCCAAAGGCAGCAAAGGGCATATGGACAAGTAGGTACTGTGATGGGACAAAAAAAGAAACACCTCTGGTATCCCAAATTGGCTCTCCCACATTTCCCATCTTTGGTGGCAGCAGAAACTGCAACGCCATTTCATGAGGCATTCCCTTCATGCTCACTGTCACTTCTCTCTGCCAGCGTGTTTGATGACATGATGTTCTATGGCAGATGTGTCTGATGGCAGATGTTCTATGGCATCAGCTTTCAGGAGAAAAAAAAGCAGGGGGACATTAAATAAATAAAAAAGACAACTGTGCTTCTATTAGGTGGTGTGCCTTTAGTTATCACTGGAGATTAGTCACAGAGCCACAGGAAGGGTGATGTTTTAAACCTCTGTTTTTAAAGGATTCTCAAAACTTTACTTGACAAGATTGCAAGTAAAAAAAATAATACAAAAATCTACACTTTCGAGTTTGCATGCTCTTATGGTGATTTGATTTTTAGGAAAATGGTTACAGAAAGAATGATAGCAAAGCCTAAAATTATCTGATGATTCTCCAAGGATCTACTGTGCTTCTCTCTTGGGACATTTTACAGGATAACTTGTGGCCCTTCCATTTGCAATTGTATTGGTTTCTCTTCTCCATCTCCTACAGTAACAGTTGTACATGTACAGCATACAGGAATTTTTATTTATTGCTTTGGCTGAACAGGAGAAAAAGGTACTAAGATAAACACATCAGTCTGTGAACGTATCCACCAAATAGGAATACTTATTGTTTGAAGAGAGAAATTCCTCTATTGCACACTCTGCTAGCATAAGAGGTATGGGCAGCAAGGAGTTAAAAACACATCTCCACTGAATTGGTGTTCACTGTTATTTGAACTGTCTGCTGTCATTAACTTCTGGTCAGAAATCTAAGCCAGAGGAGATTGTTTGGGAGTAAAACCTGAATACTCCCTCCAGTGTTTTGGGATGGTTTAGTAGGAACTGAAATTCTTGATGGCATGCTTCTGGTTTTACATGACATTTATTTGCTTCTCTAAATAAATTTTTATTTTTCTGTTATGTCCGGATCAATTGGTCTAGGACAGTAAAAATGCATTAAATGAGCCCCAAATAGACATAATGCAGTGAGAGTAATGCATTTTTATACTTTCTAATGAAATATTGTGAGTATCTAGGGGAAGAGGTTTTATCTTCTGTTAAATGCAGGACTTGGAACCAGGAATTCTCAGGTCTTTTTCCTGACATAACTGAAAAAGCTGGTGTTGGTTGCGTGTGTGGTTACAGTGGCCATCTGCATTTATAAAATCCTGTACAGACATGACCCTTTACGATTCAAGCTACTATCAACACCAGTCAGTACTGAAGATATCCAGAACAATAAGTATTGCCTACATTAGTGGTGTAGAAAGGTTTAGAAAGGCTTTGGTAGAAGACTTTCAAATCTCAGAGATGTTCAACCTGCCCAGAAAAGAAAATCTTCACAACCTGCAGTGAATGACTGAGTTTCTATCTGTCCTCTTCTTCTCCTCCTTGTGGAAACTGGTGCTGGACTTAGCAATTCTCAAAATTTTTGGATTAAGTCTGTTCGGGTGCTTCTTGAGCAAACATATTGTTTTACTTTTTTTCCTAAGTGAAGAAATTCAGATCCATATAATGCACAAGAATGTGGAGAGAGAAAAAGAAGGAAGACAAATCCTACCTTAGCTATGCAGGATGAGTTATCTCACTTTACAGGTGAGAAATCTAACAGAAAGACTTGCCTGAGGATCAGCAGTGAGTTTGTGGCAACACCATAGCTCCTGAATGAAAGATTGTTGAAAGATTGTCTTTCACCAAAGCTGGTTGTCATTTTAATATATAGAGGCAACTTATTTTTTTTTTTAAGTGTTCAGGTTTTGGCTGGGCTAGAGCTAATTTTCTTCTTAGTAGCTAGAATAGTGCCGTGTTTCGGATTTGGAATGGGATTTGGTATGAGAAGAATGTTGATAACACAGGGATGCTTTAGTTACTGCTGGGCAGTGCTTACGCAGAGTCAAGGCCTTTTCTGCTTCTCATCCCACCCCACCAGCAACCAGGCTGGGGGTGCACAAGAAGTTGGGAGGGGGCAGAACTGGGACATCTGACCTCAGCTGACCGCAATACCCCCCAAAGGGATATTCCATGCCGTATGGCATCATGCTCTGCAATATAAATCTGGGGGAAGAAGGAAGAAGGGGGGGATGTTCGGAGTGATGCCGTTTGTCTTCTCAAGTAACTGTCCAGTGATAGGACAAGGGGCAATGGGCTCAAGCTGGAACATAGGAGGTTCCATTTGAATATGAGAAAAAACTTCTTTACAGTGAGGGTGACAGAGCACTGGAACAGGCTGCCCAGAGAGGTTGTGGAGTCTCCTTCTCTGGAGACATTCAAAGCCCGCCTGGATGCGTTCCTGTGCGATCTGATCTAGGTGTTCCTGCTCCAGCAGGGGGATTGGACTAGATGATCTTTCGAGGTCCCTTCCAATCCCTAACATTCTGTGATTCTGTGATTCTGTGATTCTGTGATTCTGTGATTCTGTGTTATGTGTGATGGAGTCCTGCTTTCCTGGAGATGGCTGAACACCTGCCCATGAAGTATTGAATGAATTCTTTGTTTTGCTTTGCTTGTGTGGGTGGCTTTTACTTTACTTATTAAGCTATTTTTATCTCAACCCATGAATTTTTTCACTTTTACCCTGCCGATTCTCTCCCCCACCCCAAGAGGGGAAAGTGAGCAAGTGGCTGTGTGGTGTTCATTGCTGACTGGGGTTAAACCATAACATGAAGCTATGTAGATGATTCATGCTAATATGAAAAGGAACTAACTTTGACAGGGAAAAATACTTTCCTTCCAAATGGTTGAAAGCATGTTTAGAATGAGTAAACTATCTTTGTATCTAGACTCTTTTCTTGTCACTAACTTCTCTGTATAAATTAAAATAATTCTGTGTTGTGGAAATGTTTTCTGTATCTTATCTCTATTATACCAGTCAATAAAAAAATAAATTTTTATGACCGTTTTCAGGAGCAAACTAAAATTCTGTTGAGATTTATCCAATAAAGTAGGGATTAAATCCTTGGACAGGCTGAGGAGTAGTGAATGCTATGGCTCCACTGCTTAGCACCATCTTACTTCGGAGCCCTGAATTTTACATACTAAATGATCTAATCACCTAGGGTTTAGAGCTATCACAAGTTAGTAACAGCACTGCAGCCATAGCTGCAAAATATTACACAATAAAACAAAATAAATGGAAATAATCTCTCATGACTGCCAATAATTTTGATTTACAGGGTAATCCGTAGGTATTGCAACTCCTAACAGATTGCCAAAATACTGTTTGGAGACTTCTGTTTCAAACCTAGTACATTTTATTATCCTTGTGAAGGCTAGGAAATTGAGGAATAAATTAAGGAGCTAAAATGGGGAAAACAAACATCTACAGACTGGATTTAAACGTGCGGAAGTGTGAAGCAAAACTCCCTCTTTTGGAAAGACTTAATTAATGTTTAATTAGCTGAGCTGCAAACCATCATCACCTCACCCAGGCACAGGGTGTACCGCAGCCCCGTGTGAGCGGGGAGGCAGGCTCTGGGGTGGTTATTTCATGGCAACTTATGGGTGGCATTTCTCATCAGCTGCTCTCAAGGCGCTTCACTGTCATTGTAATTGTCACTGCTGAAGACAGGGGATAGGCATCTTGCTTAGGGTTACCAAGCAAATCAAGACAGGGATCTGTGTGGTAAGCAAGATCCTAGGCTGTGTTCCATGAAATTCTAGAGGTGAGAGGAGGCTGGTCATTTTGAATATCTGTTCATTTTGCTCACTGGCTGCTTGGTGCCAGAAATGAGAGCCCACTCTCACAGGCAGACCCACCAACTAAATGTTCTCTGGGGTGCCTATGGTTTTTTCCCCACCACTGTTAGCACAGAAGCAGAAAACAGTCTACTATCAGGATGAACTAGTCTGGACAGCCCAGTTTTGTCCAGTAATGAGTTTTGCATGATTCTGCGGGAAGAAGCAAAGGTTCATCTTTCTCCTAATGTGCTAGGCAAACCTTCCCGGGGTCCAGCACATCTCCCCACAGCCAGCAAAGCCCAGACTGGCCAACTCACCTTGCATGCATGAATTTTAATCTGTGCAAAGCTGAGATCAGCTTGAAAGTGATGTAGAAGTGACCACCATGAGTTTCCTAGCTACACAGTCCTCTTATACACCACCTTTGTTTCCAATAAATTATAATTGGTTTTGCTCTACTGTGCTCTCATTCTTTAGAGACTGTATCTTGTCTTTAATCCTCACCCAGCAAATCCTTATGCTTGGTTATCCATCTTCTCCCACTCTACAAATGCTGTGGTTCCCCTCTCTAAACCGAATTGTTTCTGAGGAAGACTGGCTGAGGCATCCCGTTCTTTAGAAAGTATGTATAACTTCAGAGTCATGGTATGAATATAAACAGGCCTATTGTAATATTTCCCCCATATATCTTACTTCTGTTTTTCTAAATGTACTGATGTACAGCCTGCAGTACAGATTTATTAAAGATAATGATATTGGCCATGTATTTATAAAACGTTAAGTGCATGTTGCGTTCTACATCATCACAGCTGTGATAGCAGTTTATTCACTGGTGTCAACTGTATAACAGATAGTGACAAAGACCATGATTTAAGTGTGAGTGGTTCAGCAGAATCTCAGGCAGCTGGACAAGTGTGAGGTCAAAAAAAGGCTATTTAATTTTTAGAAAACTTTCAAGGTAAAAAAAGTTGCCATTTTTAGTGTTAAAAAACACAAGGCACTTCAATTAATTAGTCAGCATTCAAAAAAATCTCATTTTATATACATCTCACTCCTGTTTTTGTATGTACACAGTAGTCAGCATTGCTATACCCAGATAATTGGTTGTGTCTAGATATAAAATATATACAAAACTTTGATATGATGCTCAGAGAACTCTTGACTTACCAGAAAGCTGGAAAAATGTGCTAGCACAGGAACCAATACAATAGACAGTCAGATCTCTAATGCCATGAGGAGATAACATGAAAATATAATAAACTTTAATAAATGTGGATTATACAATCTTGAGATACTTTTTTGACTGTTTTTCTAAGTAGAGTTTGTTAGCAAATAGTTTTTCCTATGGGGAAATGAAATTCATAAAAAACACTCATGCAAATGAGTTAATAATTCTTTTCATAATGCTAATGGCCAGACTTAGTGGTGCTTTGGAGAAAGCAAAATCTTATTGTAGATAATCAAGCACAATGCTCAGAGTGCTATGCTAATATTATATTGCTTTCAGTATAGAAAGTTACTGTAGTATCTCAGGTGTTCAGATTTTTCAGCAGTAGATGATTTTTCACTGATTCACTGAAGCATAGTAATTTCAACAAACACTTCACAAACAATAATTCAAAAGGCATCAAGAACTAAATTTCATATCACTTTAGAAATATGGTCCAAACTTACCTGAATGCTATAATATGTAAAGTCTATTGTTTAAAGACACAGTTCATAAACAACTCTAACCTTTTCTGTGATACAAGTCAAATACAGAGATTCCACACTGGGCAGGATAGAGTAGCTCTGCATTCCATCAAAAGAAGACCAGAATATGTTTACAAACATTAACCTTCCTGCATCTTTCCAGCTAGAGACACTATGTTAATGGCAATACCAGAGACTGCTGGACATTAGAATCATTGAACTTGTGTTAGTTTTCATTTACCAAGGGTCTGGTTCACTGCCTTTGGAATGGCCTGTTTTTTCTTGTGGATTACAGTGTATATTATACTATATATGAAACAGTATTATAGGCTTAACCAGAGGACAAAAGAAAACACGACCATGGAAGTCAATTTGGTCACTGAGTTGAACTTGCCCCATGCCTGCTGTGCTTGGCTGCATAGCTAATGTGTTTCCAAGCCTCCGTCATGGGGAGCAAAGCTGTCACTCCAGCAGGGTCCAGCAGGTCAGAGCAGTGGCACCTGTGCTTGACTTGAAGTCTGTGCTTCAGCACTGGGTGCTACCAAGTTAAGCATGGCCTTCAGCACTTTACTGACTGGGTATTATTTTTAAGAAAATTATTAGATGATAACACACTTTATAAATTTGAGATTCTATTTTGCATTCAGATGTCCCTAAATAAATCAGAACGTTTCTTCCTGACCAGAAGTGTATATTTACTCTTATAAATGCAGCTATTAAAAAATGGCTTAGAAAGCAAAGTTCTTTTATGAACATTCACACCAACATGTGAACTTATAATGGCTTAAAAAATAAAATCCAAGTAATCTGAAAGCTAAAATTTTGTTAATAACCTCTTCCCGAAGAAAGGCTACAGTATTCATCAACTGTGTTCATCATTTTGTCAGAGAAAGTCAATTTTGGGCACCTTTAAATCCCCTAGATTAGAACACCCGTATTGTAGCAGACCTTAAGCAAACAATCATTGACAAATTCAGGACTTTTTTCTGAACTGAATTCTGAAGATTGGATGCTGTGGACAATACAAAGTTATAGCTGCTCCAGCATAGTTAAGAGAGGGAAAGAGAAACCAATAGAAGACAGTCTAAATATGATGGAGCTTTCAGAATGAAATCTTGCTTTACTTTTCATTACAATAACTGTCAGGAACAGTCTGGGAAAAAAAATCTCTTGATTGTAGTATGGCACATTGCATTAATATCAAAGCACACTGTTTAAATCCAACAGGAAAGGTTAAAAAAATATACGATTAAAGAGAATCATCAAAGGAAGGAAGACATAAAGGTCAGATATTTCCAGTTACTGACTGATTGGCTGGGTCAATGACAGTGATCATTAACTGCCAAAAAGTGCCCTTCCTGTCGGCCTCTGTTACATAAAAATGAAAAACAAAGCAGCGTAGGTCAGAAGTTATTAGATGATCACATGTGGAAGCTGGTGTCCAAAATGCTGCAGCATTTACCATGCTAAATGTGATACTCATGTTCTCACTCCTGCTTTCTCTCTAATTTACCCTCTTTTTTCCCTGTGCAGTCATACATCTGTATTGGCTGAACAAAAATCTAAGAACATGCAACCAAATGGCTAGTGCTGCCACTATGCAAGATGAGAAAAAAAATCTGAGATTAATCAAGTGATTAATCTTGTGTTAATAGATAACTGAGGACATGTGAAGATTATAAAAGCAAGGACAAAAAGGTGTAATTGGATATGGTAACTTTTGCACTGAACACAGAACGGCTGGGAAGCAGAAAAACAAGTAATTATAAAAACAAAAAAGGATTAAGGAGATTTTTTTTTTCCTGCTGGGTACAAGCACCTAGATGGCAGAGAGCCCAGAATTGGATTACCTTTAAATTTTCTAAATTGTTTTCATGAGGGGAACTTTTTTGACCCATATGAATTAGAGACAAAGCTCCTTAGAGACAAGGAAAATTAATTTATAAGAAACGTTCCCTCCTGTGTATCTACACAGGGATACACTGACTGCTCAGTACTGCTTAATTTTTTTAAAAGTCTCTTCCTGACTAGGTTAATGAGTTGCAGAGCCAAAATTCATGACCTTCAGTAAGGAAGAAAACTGCAAATCTTGGAAAGAATGCATTTTCTCAGTTTTTTAAGGTATCCTTTCAAAGCAAGCTTAAATGTTTAGAAATAAGTAAATAGCAACTTTCAAAATAAAAAATTGCATGAGACATTTTTCTCCCTGCTGCTGCTGATTCTTTTACACAGAAAAGGATACAATTTTCCTAGTGCCATTTGTATTTTTTCAATTCAATGTTATATTTGACTGTTGAAATGTATTTTCTATGTGGGTAACATAATTTGTTAAAAACACCAGTTAAACTGATAGGTAATCACAATAAACTGCAGCAATTTTTTTCTCATATAGGAGGCTGAAGGATTGACAGCTGGAGAGATGTTTTTGTGTGTCAGTGTAAGAAGGGATGTTGGGCACTTTTCTGGAGAAGGCTAATGCTACCTGTTTGTATCCCACAAGCATACCTCCCCTACACTGCTGGGCGCAGCTGGTCAAGGTTGGAACGAGACAAGCACCTATACGTCTTTTCAATTTATACAAAGTTCATTAGCATCCATTAAGCTGTGCTGTTCCAGCTTCAAAATATCAATGCCAACAAAATATTAATGCTGGATTTTTGCTGTACAATAAAACTAAATCTTGCTTGAAATACAAATGTACCAAAATGCAGCCCATTGCTCCCACCCCAGATCCCAGGGACTGATGGCAGGATCGTAGTCAGACCCAGGTAAGCTGTGCAACTCTGACGTCTTCGCTAAAAGGTATCATCTGTGGAAACACAGGTATTTAGAAATGGCTGCCCCTCCTGCAAAAGGCTCTTGCAGTAGCACCATAAAAGAACTGCTGAAGCCTTTAATCTGGCCGTTCCTACCCTGGGAAGCTGAGCTTGCAAGGCGCAGCTGTTGTAGGAGCCCCCTCCAAGCAGTGCTGGAAGATGTGAACGAGAGTGGGGTAAGAACAGGCAAACACGCTTGGATGCTTTCGCTTGGGCAGCCACATTTGCAGCAGCAGCACCAAAACAGGAGCTCAGAGCCTCCTTAACCCCATCCTCCCCAGACCGAGCATGGTGGTGCTTCAGCAGACACAGCTCCAGGAGGTGGTTGCAGTAGAGAGGCTCTAGACCAGCTGGGGGGGTCTTTGACCACCCCTTGGGAGGAAGGACTGGCTGGTAAGAACTTAAATTCCCTACCTGAGGCCTCTGTGGACTGTCACTTACAGTGGAGTGAATTTGTCAGTAAAGCCACAGCGGGACCAAGGAGAAGTATTTAGAAGAAAAAGATTGCTTAATAGCCTGTGCTGCCATAGCCACACTGCAAATGGAGCCTGAAACCAGGCAGGGTTAACTTGTCTTCAGGTTACACAGCTCTAACCCTGAAGCCCTGAGATAAACAGGATTTATTTAAATGGAAGAGTCAGATATAACATGCATTGATGTTGAGGGAAGTTAGTTATTCAGCATTTCAGCATACTAGGCATGTTGGTTCAGCAGGGAGAGGCTAGTGCTGTGCTTCCAAAACGCTCCCCTGACTTTACCTGGAGGATGATCACAGGAATAATTAGCTCCTGTGTCTGTTCATCTGGAAAGGCAAGGGGTCCATACGGACACTACAGGTGTAGAGGGCAACTGCTGTGTTAGAGAAAGCCTAAGCGGACTGACTGATGAGAAAGACATGACTAGCCTTTGTGGTGATAAATGGGAAGTTTCTTCCAATTATAAGAGATTTGTGGTGGTTTGTTTTTTTTTTCCAGTCAACGCATATACCAGAAAGCTTTAATATTTAAATGAAACTGCTTCTCCGTACTTGCTCTCTGTGAACAGCAATTAAATTTCCTGGTGGGAATACAAGTGATAAATATGATTTGTGTTTTGCATGGTATTTATAGAAAAATAATTGTAAATTTTGGATTCACAGAAGAAAAGACCCTTTTAATAGTCACTCATATAACCTCAGAAAGAGGAAACCACACCTCATGACTCATGTCACTTGATTTTTGTAAAGTGTTTGCTATGCATAGGCAGCAAGGGAACAGCAGATAAAAAATTACTGCTGAGATTCTACTAATGACTATATTAAATATTATGAACTGTGTTCATAAAGAGAAGGAAAAAATTAATCAAGTACATTTATTATGAAATGTTTTGGAACAATTCTTTAGTTTTGATGAGAAGCACGTTCTATTGCCTTTGAAGATATGTGTACATTTGCACCAGTTAACAACATGTACCCCCTATGGTACGATTCACACCACGCAACATGAGTGATCTTCATGCAAATAATTCACAATTTCAGCCTGAAATTAACAGGGGTATACGTGACATGCAGCATACCAATAGCAAAAAATATTGTGTAAGATTTACTGCAAGGGGAAAAAAGGGCTGTAACATGAACCAATAATTTCTTCACTTAATCCAGGAATAAAGATAAAAGCAGAAGAGAAAAATAACAGTTAACAATCTTCCCCAGGGTGTTTGAGCAAGGAAAGTTCTGAACTGTGAATTAGAACTGAATAGACAGAAACATTAACTCCTTTCAGAAGGATGTTTGCCTTACAGAGATCAGATATTGTAATAGCACAGAGCTGGCTCCTTGCCTATGCTTTGCAGCATGCAAATTAATATTTTCCTTTCTCAGCAGCTCTGCAGTAAAACCACCATGAAATCACAGAAACATACACAAGAACCATTTTAAATGACCACCAATTCTGCTGTCAAACACTAGAAACGTCTGATGCTCCATTTGCAGAGCTGCACATAAGAGCCCTCCATTCCAGGCTCACTGTCAGTGGAAGCACCAGCAATCAATGCCTCTGAAAACTGGACTCAGAGAGGCACATTATCAAATGTGGCTCATGATGCAGGTAGGTGCCAGGCAACTCTTTTTAAAAAAATACCTACATGCTACTGACTTGAAGGGGAGAAAGAATGTGTTTACAGTGTGGATTGCAGAGGAGAGTTACCCCTGCCTGCTCTGAGTGAGCTCTAGTTTGTCATGCTGATGACCAGGATCTATCAGCCTACACTAAGCTCCTCTGCCACATCTGAGATTTTATTGCGAACTGAAACTAAACAATCTGAGGATGTTCTTCTGCAGCTGTGCCGACTAAGCATGTTTAAACACTCAAGACCACGGACAAGCTGTGTTTCAGTTGGGTCTCCTAATTGGAAAGACCAACAAATAGTTGGCCACTCTCAGTATGGAAGAAAAAAATTACAACTTTGTCAAGACTGAAGTCACCACTACATTCTCTGCCACTGTCAAGTATTGGGTGTTAAGGTGAAAGGAAGGACACCACAGAGGAAGGAGCCAAAATGTGTTATTGCCAATTTAACCATGTATCTGATTCACTAATACAATCTTTCACGCTTGTGCTATAATTGCCTGCAGCTCTCTTGATTTCATCAACATCATAAACCACTATTTGGCCTACATTTAAATGACATATCTAGGCCTTCTGAGAGGCACATAAACTTATTTCCATAAGCTACTTCTAGCGTATTTCCTCTCCGCTGTCCTGTCAATATCATCACAGAGTCATTCAGAGAGGAAGGGACTTCAGGAGGTCTCCAACCTTCTGCTCAAAGCAGGGCCAACACTGAACACCTTGCCAGGTGGCCTTCTTCAAAGTCCATCAGTCCTTGGCCTTTTTTGAGAGAAGTAGCACTTGTCATAACGATTGATTTGGCGTTCAGCTGTAGGTCACCAGCTCAAAGACTACCATTGTGTTCCTTTCCAACAAGAACTCAATGGCCTATGTCTGAGGTCACCCCATCCTTCCACAAAGACAGGCCAATGGTCTAATGTGAGATGACAACCATGATCACTTACAGTAGTACTAGCTAGATCGGAACTGCTGACTAAAGCAAAAGATTCCATAATCTCAATATGCAACCATTTAAAATGCATATAATCTTTCCAGTAGATACAAACATAGCACAACTCAGATTAACAGTGAGCTGGTTTTTGTTCCCAGCTGTACCTTCTCAGTAAAGTGTTTTTTACAGATCTGGTCACAAAACAATCTTATCCATTTGCCTTTTCAGAGACTTTACCACAATGTGCAAATATTTCAGGGACAGGAATTGCTTGGATGTTTATTCAACATGAACATGCAAGAACAGGGAAAGTAGCAGACATGAGACAATTAGGGCAGCCACTGTGAATTCACTGTAGGTCTGGGAAAACTGTCAATACTGAGGGCTTGTGGAAAAATGCTGTGAAAGTACAGGAACAAAATCAATTGCAGCCAGAAATTTTCCCTCCCTGTACACATGACAAAATTATTTACAAGTGGCTTATTGAAATTTAGGCAGAAGTCAGCCATTTCAGGGCCCTATTGAGCAGAAAAGATCCCCTGCGAGTTAAGGAAGGTCACAGATCTAGTTACATCACCCAAATGATCTCTCTGACAGAGTGCTTGTAACACTTGCTCTACCCTCCCTTTGTTTCAATGTGGATGGCTTGTGACAGGGGTTCTTACTGCCATTTTTTGATGGCATTGACTAGAACTTGCTCTATCCTGACACAACCTTACACAAAATGATGATGATAATACTTCTTATCTAACAGTGAAAAAAGTCACTAAGACCACTCTTTTGGAAACCCTGGTCTAACCTAAAGCTAAAAACTGCTTTGAACACCACCCACGCTGCAGTCATAGATTTCCTGCTCGGCACCTCTCCATAATCTCAACGCAAACTACTGCAAAGGCTGGCAAGCTAATAGCTGACCTGGCTCCAAGCCAGCCTGATTTCAACTGTCCCCTTTAGAAGTCTAGGGCATCTCTGCATTAACAAGTAGCACAGTGTGATTGGAGTGGATCTACACAGCGTAACAGTGGGTGCAGAGGAGCTGAGGGGCACTCTGTACATATTTTAAGGATTTTACTTCAGACTTGCTCTCATTTGGGCACTACACAGAATGCCCAGTGGCTGGTGCATAGCAGGTTCCTTGCTGGACCCCATCTCCTGGTTTCATCAGAGGGGCATCCAGTTTGTGTGCTCCAAGACCACTTCACACTGAGAATGCAAGTACAGTAAATGGGACAGGATATTCACTTGCCAAGTACGCTCCCAATCTGAACTAATCTGCTAATACAAACATGTCTTTGGCTCTCTTAGGAGTGATCTTGGTCTGGGGAAATCCTTTGTGTAGGAAGAGACTCTTAGAGTTAAAAAAGCACCCTTTGCTGTGCTGTTTTGTACAGGGTTAAACACAAGACTGTTAAGTTTCATGAACCACTATGCTAGCAATTTTTTTCCTTCTTTATTGCAAAAGGCAGGACTACAGCCTGTTGCATAGTTAAGTCTCTCAAAGAAATTCAAATTAGGAAATACCCGCCTTTCTGTAATTTGAAAGTTTAAAAATGAGCAGCACAAATCACTGATTTTGAAGTCCTTTGACATTATGAACCTTTTCTGTCACACTTTGATACTAACTGGCTCCTACACTGTATTCAGCTCAAGCCATCATTGCCAGAGATTATCACCTTCCAAGCATGTCCATGGAGGGACGCCTGTTCTTATCACGCTTCATGAGTCAGGAGTGGTGCTCTGGGGACAGTGCTGCGCGACTGCGTAGGGGAGATGTTTATTGCTGCCAAATCACAGAAACCACAAGCACTGTTTTCCAAAAAGCTGACTCCTCTGTTTAAACTCCTGCAAGCTCACTTCAGAGTCAGCTTGATGGGCATTCAGAGAAGAGCATGTCAGAAACAGAATCAGAACAACACCCCGACATACAGGCATGACCCTCACTGCTCAGCTGTTGTGAGAAAGATGATGAGATATACTGCTTGCTTTGTTGTTTTTTGGTTTGGTTTGGTTTGGTTTGTGTTTTTTTTCCCTGTCTCTGTTCTGAATGCAATGAAGCAGAGTTCAAAGAGATAAATGGCTTTCACAGAGATGAAGACTCAGCCATTTGTATCAAGGAGCATATGCCTAATCAAGCTTTGTGGGCAGGTTTTTCACAAGCAGTTAGGGAGCCATATTATTGACTTCCTGAGGGATAGTGGGGTTTTCTGGAAGAAGCTCAGCCTACCTCTCTAATGACTGAATTCTGTTTCTGCAACAGATAATACAGGGGCTTGATGAGTATACGAGAGTCCTCATTTAATTCCCTGTGTGTCCCTTCTTTTATCCCTGGCACTCCTCATCTAGATAATCAAAGAACTGAGACTGTAATGACTGAGTCTGAACATAACCTTTCTTTCTAAGCTTCTAAATTCCTCATCAGTATTACTTATGCTTGTGAAGGACTTGCCAGCTTTCTTCATATTTTAAGGGGAATGTGCATCATAGAGAACTCTCCCTCTTACTCGTGGCTCTATTGTAGAGCCTGCAGAAGCACTGCCCACTCACTCCAAGCGTCTTTTGTTCTGACTTAACGTGCTCAAAGAATTACACTTGAAAAAAAAAAACATTTCATGAGCAGTTCTAAGCCTGCTGAGCATAACTCCAGTGCATATAAACCTTAATAACTCTACCCATTGTACACTGTCTTTGGGGTTAGGGTGACCTTAACCCTATATTGAAAAAAATATGAATTTGCAAACACACTTCAGCCCCACTGAAATGTGAAGGAGCATCTGGTAGGATGATCCTGTCTTTCCATCAATTTATTTGGAAAAACTTCCTGCAGGGGTTCGGTTGCTATGCCCCATCAAACTGGCAGTGGATGCCTTGCTGTACACAGCAGCTCCACAGCCCTCAAAGGCAAAGTATGCGGAGCCTCTTGGGGACCAAGGACAACAGCATTACCCCAAGTAGGTCCCCTGTGTGTGTGGAGCTGAAGCAGCCATTCCTCCTCTGCTCCTGGGAATGTGCCGATTAGGATTCCAGCTGCACTGTCTGTTGCAGGCTGGGTTTTTGTTTTCCTGTCTTTGGAGAGGGGAAGGTGAGAAAAGAGAAATATTTATTAATATGGTTGTGTATTTGCTATCCTTCTTGTGTCTTTGTTTTTGTTCTCTCTTTTTTCAGTCTCCCCAGTTCCTGTATTCACCTGCAGCATTCAGAATGAGGGGGCAAGCTGACCCCACAGCATTGGCCCATCTGCCTTTGAGTGCAAGGAGAGAAGGAAGGACGGACTTTAGTTTGATAAATAAATTATCCAGAATTCTGGCATTTATTGTAATGTGCTCCAGAATACCCTAGTCTTTTCATTGGAGATGTACAAAGACAAGGTCCCTATTCAAAAGGATTATCTAGCATAGATTTAAAACCTGCAGTGATAAATGAAGATGACAAAGAGCAATGAAAAGGAAACAACATAGAAGGAACAGATACACAAACCTTATGACTATATGGCTAATGAAATATACAGTTATCTTCAGGATTTTTTTGTCTCATTTATGGAAGATTAAAGACAAAAAAAGTTAATTCACAAAAAAAAAGATTCCTGGAAGACCCAGAGAATATTGTTTTAGCTGCAGTTCCATTCTGTGGGAAAAAACACTTCTATTCAAGTAGAAGGGAACCAGCTGAGTCCAAAGCTTTACAATTCTTGAAGATTTGGATTATGAAAATTTTAAGTTTCCTTCCTTTTTAAGTTTCCTTCTAGTTTTACACCCATTTTAGAGATGAAAAAACACAGACTCATAAAATATTAAAAAAACCCAAACCTAACCTGTATATGGCTGGAGGGTTGTCTTGGTGGAACTGGAAGAAAAATCCAGGCATACCAGCTCCCAGCCCTCTTAAGTTTTGGACAGCCTCTTTGGGTAAATAAATGTGATGAGACACAATTTAAACAAACATTTTCTATGCTATAACCCAATACACATACAATAGAGGGAAATCTTGAATAATTAATCTGAGTTCCTTCTTTAAAGACAAACATACCACACAGTGTAATGGAAAATTAGCTTCATAACTTTCAGAATTGTTCAAATGCATTTGTGAGATAAATACATGCTTGCCAAAACAGCTAAAGATTCTTAAAACTTCTCAGACGGTCAGCATTCTTTAGAGAAATAAAATGTGCAATTCCTTTCTTCACTTTCTGAAGTTTACTGCATTTCTATGGCATTTTCAATAAATTATCTAGGATGTCTTGTTGAAAAGCTACTTAGGTTAGTTTAATTCAAAGGTCAAATTATTTTCAATGTTTAACTAAGCCATTTCAAAAATGTGTCTTATCATTAAGTGAACAGAAATATGAGTATTTAAGACCATATTGCCCTTGCAAAGTACGCATATCTCTAAGTATTTATATTCCCATTAGCTTAAAATATGAAGTACAGATGTATTAGCTTACTCACTGAATCACAGTAAAGATTCCCAGTGGATTGTCATAAACGTCCATTGTATTTGAAGTTGATGGAAGCACTTGGCAAAGAGAACTGCTCCTGGGTCTCAGCAGTCTTGGTCACTGATTCTGTGCCTCTTCTCTTGCTCTACCCTTTACATACATACATGCATACATACATGCATACAGCCCTGTATGTCTTGCACAGCTTCACCCAGTTCAGCTCTCCACAGCAAATCAACTATTGAACCACTAACATTGTTGTTGGTTAAGAGCTACCAGAGGCACTGGCCAGCAGACGGGGACATGGGGAGGGTTCTGCTGCAGTGACGCTCCCACATGCCAGTCCGTGTCAATGCCACTGACAGGGGAGGATCAATGTGAAAATTGCAGTCCCATGGTCTTTGCTGTAATGATTCAATGACAATTTTTAAATCTGTTGTGTAGCTTCATCTTGAAACAAGCCTTGAGATTAACCTTAAAAACAATAAAACCATAAAAAAGTATTTTTATGCAGCCTGTTGTAAAATACACCAAGTGTGACATGATTTCATCCTAATGTTAATGATGGGTCTGTGTCTTCTGGTGTAAGGAAGGACAGGAAGGGTTAGGCTTTGTTTTCCTTGCCTGTGCTGGGATTAGTATTCACGTAATAGAATGTGACTTTTGGGGTTGTAATGAAATCAAGTTTTATTTTACTTACGCAAAAAAGAAGTGACAGTAAGAGAAAAACTCTTTGTGAACTAAATATCACAGGATGAACAGCACAAAGCTGTCCACTGAACCCAATGAGGTGTTCAAAAGAAACAGTTTAATAATTTTCAGTGCCTCAATTTTCCTCTGCCCAACTGAAGACCTGATTTCCAGAGGAGGATGCCTCTAGTTTTTGAAAAGTAGCTCTTTTTAAAGATCTTACACTACCTTAAGCATCTTACAAACACTTGTGAGAAACAGTTTCTTTACTTAAAGAGGCAACTTTTCCTTACCAGTCTGCACTGCACTTTAAACACAACTGTGGTAAGGCAGTTGCTGAAGGAATAGCAAATTATTCCCCAGAAAACCTTCAGCTGAGTAAGTCTGATAGCAGCTGAGCATGTCAAAGGGAGTACTCCTTCCCCTTCCTCCCTCCAGCCCCCTGATGCCTCCATTCCAGGAGTGCAGCATCAAGCAAGGTTTCATTCAGGGAAGGAGAAAGGACAGGCAGTATCGTGAGGCTGGGGTGACGGGCTTGTGGGAAGCTGTAGCAGAGCCCACCAGCCCTTACCCCTGGAGTGCCATGGGCAACAGGAACCGCTGTGTCCAACTAGATGAAGAGGAGCAAAATGATGGGGTAAAATTGATGGATCTGGTCATTGAGCTGAGTACCAGTGATGTGGGTCTTGAAATAAAAGGAAGCTACCATGGAAACAGATGTGCTGAAAGTGGCTAGTTATGTGGCTCCCTCATTTCTACCAAGCGAGACTCATCTGCTCTCCCACAGCTCTCATCTTGGCCAGACCAAACTACAAGGAAGTGCAGTGGCAAGATGCACTCCCAATGACAAGAAAAACTCTTCCAAAAGGGGAGTGCAGACAGCTGGATCATAAACACTGCTAGCATTGTTGAAGATAATGATTAGCAAATATCATTTCAGCTAAACTCTAATTACCAAGGCCGAGGATGTTTCATTGCAGGCTCCAAGAAGACCGAAGACGTCAGAAGAGAGATTGGAGCACAGTAGCTGTAGTGGATGAAGGGCACATGCGGAAAATCCATGCCAGGGCTGCAGAGCCTCAGTGCAAATGCAAAGCTAACAACCTGATGAGTTTTAATTGTATTACCCAACTCATATTTTCACACAGTGAAGAAAAGAAACGGAGACCATTCTACATCTTTCCATTAAAAAGTGCCAATGGAGAGCCCAGAGTCTTAACTTTCAGGACAGAGGCTGAGCACAACCCAGCACCAGCCTTGTTGAAATGCCAGTGTCTGCAGAGCCCGTTACATGCCAATAGGACAATCTGGCCTATTTGCAAATTTTTGGTTTGGCCTTTCTCTTGGGATGACAAGAGATTTGAACATAGCCACTTGCACAAAGAGTAGAGAGGATTTTTTTCCTAAGGTGAGCTTTGACTCAGTCTAAGCAGACCTATCACAAGTGTAATTGCTGTTTTCACAAGGTTGGTTTAACTAGATGATCTAAGAGTATAAAAACTCCAGGGCAGTAAAAAACTCCAGGTGCAGTATGGTATAAATATGGTGTTAGGAACAATTTCTGAATTCAGAACCTAGCACCGAAACAAATTTGATTTCTGGCAATGGGCAAATTGCTAAAAGCCTTCGGAGAGACAACTCATAGCTACTGATACTCAGTGTTTAGCCTGAGATATGCAGGGCTGTATTTTCGAAGTGTGCATCATCCTGAAAGGTTAGCTGCAGATGATCATTGTCTCTAAAGCTCAGGTACAAGCTATCACTATTTGGACTTCTGTAATCAGCAGCCAATTTTGAAAACATAGGTTTTCATTTCCAACTCAGTGAGTGCTTTTTGGAGATTTTCTACTAATTTGACAGGCTTTAGAGCAGCTATTTAGACTGTGTTAGTTTCCACATCTCCAAAATTGGAGTGAAACCTTACATATCTGAAAGATTGATCAGCCAATATTTGTGGAGTAGTTTGAGGGAAGATGAAGGCAGTTACCCTCTATGGTTTCCTTGTATGTGCAATTAAGGTAGATGACGTGATCACTTAGGCTCTCATCTTTTCTCCTCAATGCATGTGTTTTAACTGGATCTTTTCCTTACTCATGTTTCAGATTCTGTCTTATTCTGCATAGCAGCCTTGTTATTCCTCCATGCTACGTAAGGCATACTGCTGAAGTAACTCACATACCATTAGACACTGAGTTCAAACTCATTACTTTGAAGGAATTAAGTTAGAAGCATCATGATACAAAATGAGATAGGTCCCAGAAGCCAACTTCAGCATGAACAGTTTCCCCATTCTGGACTTCCCTGTTCTAAAATTCCAGCAAGAGGAACACTGAAAGAACTAGGGAGGAGAGGGGAAAAGAAAAAAAAAAAAAAAGGGAGACAGATGTTAATTTATTTGTTTTTCTTGGTGCATATCTTGTGAATGAACCAATACAGAAATAAACCAGCATTTAACATAATCCTTTCCTCTTACTACACTCTTAATAGCATCTTGAGAAGCATGTACTGAACATTTGGGGCCAGATGCTTGTCTGGCATGAATTGATGCACACATATTGAAACCAGCAGAGCAATGATGATTTATATACACTTACACTGGTCCTTAATAAAGGACTACTCATAGGTTACATAACTGGTAATTCCAGTACAGAATTGGTTTTTAATACGATTGACTTTGTCAGGGTGAACATGCCTATAACATTAACCTTGAAGAAGATGCCATGCTATTTAAAAAAAAAACAAAAACAAAAAACCCCAAAAAACCCCAAAACCAAAAACCTCAACCCAAAATAATGGTGTTCCTAGAACTCACAACAGAACAAATTCCTCCCTTACTGTCATGTCCAACATTTTTCCATTTAAAATGGAAGAACAGGACCCCTCTTATCAAGTGCAAACATTTAACCGCCTCACGCAAGGCTCCTAAATCATCAAAGAACAGAATAAGGCACCTGTAGGATGTAATGCATTTTAGCTTCACAGACATACCTTTGGGTCCAATGAATCCCATCACAAGAGCAGTGATAGCCATCTAAACTGAGATGAGGTGAAGCCTCTCCCAGTTCCTGTGGCTGGTTATGTTAAGTGGAGCCAAGCACTTTATTTTGCTCTACATCAGTTTCACTCCACTGGCTGCAACATGGTTTCTAAGGATAAGGTGTCAATACCATTTTGTAAAGCTGAAGGCACACTTACTAAATAAATGAATACATAGAATATTGCTGATAAGTTGTCAATTTGACTGTGCTGCTAGAGAGAAGATTAACTACTGCTTTATAGGAATTATTACAAAATGAGAACTTTGCATGTTGGGTCAGTGACTCAGGTCTGATGGCATTTCAATACACAGAAGTTTCTATTTCTGTAATCAGTAGGTCATGTATGGTGACAATATCGTAGGACAATTACTAAGTGGCATGACAGGCAAATTCAGTTTGGAAAAAAAATAGATATATTGAGAACTTTATTTAAGGGTAAGAGAGGCGTGATTTTTTTCTACACAATAGCTAACCTAGACATGGTCTTGATCTATAGCTTCGCTTGATCTTGGCAACCACCCTCATAAGTAGGACGCACCTCGGTTATCGTCAGATGTCTATGGTGCTGTTGGCTGTCTGTGCTGGTCACCCACCGCTTGCTTCCATGGTGGCTTCCCGCATGTGATTTGTCCGACCTAATTCAGCCTGCTCTGCTTTACAGATAAGACAAATAATGCCTAGAATTGCCCATTTCTCTTCATGTCTCCAAAAGGAACTCACTGTGACAAGCAAGGAGTCAGAGGTCTGCACTGAATCAGGTGGACCCCAAAGTGGTGTCTTTACCATTTTCTATCTATCTGAGCTATTCAGTGCATGATACTGTGGATGGCAATACTTTGTGTACAATAAAGAAAAGCTGGAGCTGGAGGGAGAAATCTGAACTTTATGCTTCAAATGAAGTTCTGTGTCTCAAAGCCTCCCCTGGTGCTCTATATTAAAATTGCATGAAAGCAAGATGTAAACTGGTCTTTGGTGTTACACTGGTCTACTGAACTGCCAGTACCAAAAGTTGCTGTGCTGATAGAGCATTCCATAAAATCACACTTGCCACTGTGGCTGAGTCTGGCCTTTCAGAGGCTTGGAAAGATGCTTTTTGAAGAAAACCTTTCACATGGCGGAAACTATAGTTTTAGAAGCAGTTGTGTGAAAAACATGCTCTGGCAACAGTATAATAGAATATAATTAAAAAAAAAAAAAAGCCCCACAACCCCTTTGTGCCCAAACCCCAGGTCATTAAAACCCACACCCCTGAGTTTGGTCATAATCTGATATTTCAGGTAGACCATGATGTTGACTGTGTCCAGCAAGAGTCCTTGTCCCATTGCTTATCATTTTTACAACTTTTCATGCAGTGATTCTCATTTGCAAAGTGGGCTACTCCTCTTCTTCCAAGCTCATCTTCAGCCTTGGCCGTTAGTGAAAGAACCTGAGATGCAGAAAAAACAGGGATAAGTAACTGTGGGCAGACTGGCAGTGCTGGAGTTGTGGGCACGTCCCAGGATCACCAAAAAGAGTGGGCAGAGCTGCAGGAGAGCAGTGATGGAGCTAATCTCATCTCTAGGATTCATTTTGAATTGCAGTGCATTTGTTTAATATTCAGCTTATGTTTGACTTGTATTTCTTGATGTTTGCATTAAATCAAGTATTTTTTCTGCACTTGTTATGTCAACAAAGCTATATAAAGCATTTGACATCCTTAGGAAAGGTCTTCATATGCTACTATTTATCATCTTAAAACCAGTAAAGAGATCAGTACAACAAGCACACAAACTGAATTTCAGGTGCACTACGAACTTACAAGTGTTATTGCTATACACATTCCTTAGTTACTGGGAAATATAAAATCAGGAGAAAAATTTAAATTGTATTTTTGAACCTTGCACCTGCCAAATAAGATCCTATGACATAATTCCGTGTGCAGAATTAGATAGAAGTCATTGTGAATATGTGTGGCAGAATCAATCTGGGATATGTAAAGGAAAATTAGAGAAGCCTTGGTGCTGCCAGAAGTGTTTAACAGTTCTTTTCTGGTTTAGAGACTTAGATGAACAGAAATCCCAAGTAATAATTAACTTAGACACATTCCTTACCGCCTTGAACAAACAGAAACTGACACCCTACTGTAAGCGAGCTGGGACTGTGACCCAAGAAGTCACGTCCCACCAAAAGATTTATATCCACCCCAACACATTTTGGCACAAAGTTGCCTCAGCAACTGGGAGAAACAGATTATGATCAAGGTTAAGCAGCTCACAGATGGTTTTCCAATGACTGACAAGGCCAGTCTGTTCAAAATAAAGCTGGGGTCAGTCACTGTCTGTCTTTTTCAGGGGCTATGAGCTCCTTCCAGTGACTGAGCTGCTGTAGCACCTGAAACATTTATCCAGAGCCGTGTCACTGAGGAGGCGAATGTCTGGTTCTCGTGTGTTGCAGGACTGTTGTGTAATCTCACACCTTGTTGACTGTCATGCACAGAGCCCACTCACGAACATGTTACATCAGCAGTGACGAGCAACATTCCTCTTTTGAAAATGGCTAATGAACAACCCAGTCACATTGCAAACACTTCTTACAAATGGTAATCAGGCTAAAGGTGATACTCATAGAAATTATACTTTGGAGTTCCAGTAGTCCAACAAGCCATAATTAAAGATCACCTGATCCAGACATAGCAACCCCAGGCTTATTTATTTATTACTACACCTAATTTCTGTCCAGAACTTCCAATGAGCCGTATTCATCATTCCCATTCAGACATCAGAATAATGACTACTGTGGAAGTTATATGGCATTAAAAATTATGTTCTTAAACTCATGCATATTCATAGTGATGTAACTTAGCACTGTCCTTCTGTCTGACTGGAAAATGCATATTTCTATTTTGTAAAGATGATGGGGTTTGTAGCAACCAAGATATCCAGTCAAGTGATGTCCTCTCAGCTGGACGGGAGATTCCAAAAGCATAATCAAGTAACAAAAGTGAAACCACCTAAGACAAAGATGAACACAAGGAAAGACGGTGATGAGTTGAACAATTGCACTGATTAAATTACTTATAAGGGTTTGTGAAAAGTCCCATAGGCCAATTCACTTTCAACCAAAAACTGAGTAAGGTGAAGAAGAAACTTCATTTCCAAGTCAGTCTCAACTCCAGGGAAGGGAAATTTCAGGACAGATTTGTTAATGGAGAGGTTTCCCATGCTGGAAGGCTGTGTCAGGTATTTTGGTAGTCAGTTTGGCAGGTCAATCTCCTAACCAAAAAATACTTCAAAGCCAGACAGAAGTCATTGTCAGAAAAATACATCTTAGACAAGTATTAACTTCTCTGTATCTGCCTTTTAATGGCTAATTTCTCATATCTTTAATTTTAATACCATTTTTGCTTCTTCTGCATTTTTTTTAGTACAAAGTCAAAGATGTCAGAAAATGCAACCCCATTTGCACGAGGGAGGTGACCATTCCCAGAGCCATCTACAAGGTGACTGAGAGAACAACAAGCACTCCTTTATCAGGTCACATGGCTGCCCAGTGACCTGGTGGCACAGCAGATGCATACTGGCCACAAGCTGGTCTTCACTGGCCAGTGCTGCTTCTTCCACGTGGCTTTTTGGTCAGTGCCTCAGTCACGAAGGGTCCTCCTAATGTGAAGATGCTCCATTACAACAAAACATGGCAGAGGATAAGAGATGCATTTCTCACTTTATCTTCTTCAGCTCTTTGCCATCCCACAGCAACCGAGACAGCGTCAACGTTTTCTCTCATGCATCTGCATGTGGTGGCACCTTCTGCGGAGGAAGGAGGAGACTTTTTTTGCACATTTCTCCTCTCTAATGCTCTCACCCTTCAGTAGAGCATTTTCATATTAGCACAAGTACACACACATTAGCTGGGCCATCTCCCACCAGCAGCAAAAGCCTCTGCTGCACACCGCCTTCCACTCATTCCTGCACTTGCCTTGGAAGCTATTGAGGCAAAGAAGCAGCTGAAACGTAATCTTTTCTTCTTTTAATTACTAACAACTGCATGTACCAGTAGAGATGTACTATTGTAAAATTACATGACCACTGACCTCAATGCTCTTTAGCCTAAGTAGAGCTCACTTGCCAGAACTCATCTCTACAAATACTGCTTTTTCCTTCTGCTAAACATGAAAATGTTTTAGCTTTTTTTTAAGTTGGGATTATTAACTGTACAAGGACTTACTTATCTTTGAATCACTGCCTATTACTCTGTTTAACCACAAAACTTCTCTTTCTACTTTTTTCTGATAGGGCTGATTTTCAAAAGCAGTCAGCAATTTGAGGAGCTTTAAGGTAGGATGCAGGAAAATCTCCTTTACAAAACTTTTGCAGTAGTTCCATCCGAAAATCATTCCCACTGAAACAGCTGGCTGTGGGCACCTTAGATGTGAGAAATTTGGAATTACAGACTTTGCTGAGATTGTGAACTTTCTTTATTATTGTGAGAAATTATTGTGAATTATTGTGGGGAAAAGCTGCTCTGATGCTGTAGGTCTCTACTAAAAATCATATCCATGCTTGATCTCAGCATCTTCTTTTTTTCCCTGTATATTCCGTTTATGTGCAACCTAGTTTTCTCCACTGAAGGCTGTGAATAACAGAGGTAACCTCATTGTCCTTACTGACTTCACTGAGCTATAATTGAACACTGCTTTTGGTACACTCTCAGCAGTGTTGCTTGTATACTGCAAGTCATCTAAGTACTAATATTGAATTTCTTCCATCAAAAACTAGCCCCTAGGGGCAAAACCAAACCAGAAATAATTGAATTCATCTAGTAAACCACAGGCTCATTTGAATAACATTGCCTTCTCTTAGTGCCGTGTGTACATACAGTAAGTATAGATCATTACAGCCTGGCATCAGCTCGAACGCCTGTGAAGCCAAGATTCTCTGTTTTGGCTTCACAAATAACTAGTGCTTTGAACGGGAGAGAGAAGAAATCTGAGTTTCTTTTTTTTTTTCTCCAAGTAGAAATCATACATACTCTGTTGCCAGGTTTTTCACACAGTGCTCTGCTTTCTGTTTGAACTTCTTTTATATTGTACTAGTAATATTTTATTGCTTCCAATCTGTCAGAGTGAAATTACAGTAGTCTTATGTCAAACCAGTTACACATCTGATTGAAATCCCTTCACATTTCACCTGAAGCTCATTAGTTTTCTCATTTCTCTGCTGCTTGCAGGATGAACCGGTTCACAGTTCATGCCTTCCCTGGGATCACTCGTATCTATCACATGCCTCAGAGGTACAAGTGCTGACAAACAATCTATGGGATTCCACTTAATATTTCTATCCAGTATGACACAGCTTCTCTTATGGATGCTTCCCCTTCAGTAAGATGTTCATCTTCCTGTTTAATTTGTTACACTGCGTTTCCCCTAGCACATGCGGTAAGGTAGGCAGAAACCTGCAATCAAGTGGCATTTATCAAGGGCCTTGCTCAAATATAGGTCTGTGTAAAGCTCAGTGATGGGTGCCTCCTCGTCCATCTTCTTGCAGCTCTTGACATATAAAAGAGTTTTTACATTCAAAGATTTAAGGAAAAAAATCAGTATGTGTTTGAATATTGCGAAGTGGGATGTTTTTATTTTTAAAATTTCTCTTTTTCAGCTGTGCTACTTTGTATTTTGCATACAAATAAAAATCATGGAGAGTTACATGTCATACCTTAAATATCAAGGATGACTGTCAAATAATCCAAACAGAAGGCTCTGTAAGTCACTTTGCTGAACAACTTTGTATTGGAAACTGGGTGAGATGAAGGAGAATAGTGCTTACTGAATGAGAGCAAAGGGAGTCTTGCCTTCCAGTCACACCTCTGTGCAAGTGTTTCAGTATGTAGCTAGATAACTCCCAGCTTTGGTGTGTTTCAGTTTGTTTCTCCACAAAACGTAAACATATACTCACAAGCCATATGTCACAAAGGTAAAATATATAAAGATTTTTTTCAAAGAATTTCATCAAAAGTCACCAAGTGTCAGCACTATTATGTTTACCTTACTTAAAATTTTCCAAATCAAGACAAGACAATGTAGCTTTTCACTTACATGTCATTCAGCTTATTTCACATTTTCCATTATGTTATGTGTGCTTTGGGTGGAATGTGGATGCTGCCTCAGTGGTAAACTTCTTTGTTTCCCTGGGAGGTAGTGGGAGTGCTGCATAAAATTACATGCCTCTTGCTCTAGTTGGGACACGTATTACATGAAGAAGAATGAATTACTCTTTATTGAAGACCCGAAAGCATTTTGGGTGACACCAATGTTGCATAAAAGCACAATTAACAAATGTCACCAACAATGATAAAACCTTCCTAAGGACGTGCACCTTCACCACCTTATCACGAAACAAAGAGCAATCATCAAAGAAAGAGACGCATTCTTATGCATAACGGTAGTCTTTGTTTATGGCACATCATTTGTATAGCTATTTATTTTTAACAGCTGGTGAGCAATTGACTTTACTATGATGTTGAATTTCTTTCACTTGATGAATATATTTTTCCACAGAGGTCTGATCCAAAGTCAAATCAAAGTCAGTCCCGACCAGTTTACAAATGAGCATTCTGTTCTACGCTAATCCAAGGTCTGTCTGACCATGGCCTACTGATGCCAATGACGAATTTATGGTCCCAATTGATTGTAAAGACGACCAACCAAAACTGCTGGATGGCTACAAATTTGGCAGAAGTTTGAATCCCAGAGCTGAGAATACCTCAGAAGTTAGAGGTACATTTGTATTTTTAAGAAGGTATCCAAGTGCAATATGATGTCTCTAGTATGCAAAACACATCAGAGGAACATAAGCTACTTTTATGGTGTGAAATAGATGGAAGAATGAAAATGTTCCCAATTTTCATAATGACAATTTTACAAATTATTTTGTGAAAACATTTCTTGAACCTTATTTGCTGGAGCAAACTATATAAATTATTAGTGTATTATTCCAATGACACAGAATTGCTTTAAAAACTGTCAGGGAATTACTTACAAAACTTTATGTCCACATCATCAACGATCTTAAAACCTCAAATTATTAAACTGTATTAGAAACGTTTTTTCAGATATTCCAATCTACCTCTCCTTAGCTTTCCAAAGGGGATTCAGAAAGGAAGTGCACCCAAGAGCCAGCTTTTTATCTCCCCTGCATGGTCACGACCCAGGTTTCTCCCTAAGGCAACATGTTAATGCCAGGAGCCTTCCTCATGACATGAAAAAGAGTGTGTCTGAACTCTCCTCCTCCTTGAACTGCTACTTGTTGCAGAACTGCTGTGTCAGGGAAGGAGGGTCCAATATACTATATATCTAAATTAACTTGTACATACCCTACCTATCTTCTTTGCCTTTGCAAGCCATCGCTTTGTTTTTCTGTATTCCTTATTTCTTATTAACATTTATTTTCTCTTTCAGGTGTCTTTTCTGTATTTTTGGTGCCATTGTATCTGAGTTTTACTTCTCTGCCTTCCGTAAGCAGAAGATATGTCTGCTAAGCCTCCCAAGATTCAGTGGGAGGATGCAGGCTCTTCTAATTTGCAATAGTGGATGCATCCATACTGTGCATATATGGCAGCCACAGGGCTGTTCAGCTTACCTGCTGTTCAGCTGGAAAGCCTTTATGCCTGACCTCCAGCATGGTCAGACCCACATATTTCAGATGCTGCATGCTTGAATGCAATAAGATGATTACTACATTCCCTGGTGTGTCCAAACAGGATATCTGTGGGCAATCTGCAATCTGACAAGCTGATAAGAGATGGACTGGAAACAGAACATGCTATGTTGCCTGTTGTTCATGAGGTCATTCTTCCACAGAGAAGGATGATATTCCTTTCTCTACAAAAGATGCTATATCCTCTGTGCCTCTTCAGATCTGCAGGCTGTTAAGGGGTCTTGTGAAGAGATATAAATCTTTCTTTAAGCATCAGTGCCAAGATCTGTTGTTGTGTAAGGAACTCTCCTGCTTACTTCACACTCCCCAGGTAGTGTGACAATTAGGAGGAGATGTGTCTGTGTCCAAGGGAAATGCTAACACTCCAACTTATGCTCATTAGAGTTGATGACAAAAGTCTTCTTAGGCGTAAATGCCAAGGTAGAAATTGTGAATTTTATGGGAAATATTCAAGGCTCCTTATCATTCCTATGGAAAAACCTTGCTACCCAAGATGGGATGAATGTGCAGAGACAACTGATCACTGGCCGTAACACCCTAAAAGACAGGCAGACAAACAGGAAGGCAATAAACAGGCACTAGCTGTTGGACATCACTTTTCTCATTCCTTCTAGGCCTTAATTTCTGCTGGATAAGCAGCAAGCCATGCAACAGCTTCTGCAAGACAAATGCTGCCTCCTCACAAGATCATCCTGGTGCCAAGACGTCAATACCGTATTAGAGCTCTTCCCTCTGATATGTGCCAACTCTCCCTCTCAGCTTCTAACAGTTTTTCCCATCCCTCATACTATTCAGCTAAAGACTACTTACATGCAGTAGTAACTAATGCCAAAACTCACAACAGCCAAAAAAAAAAATCCTTTTAATAGCTTTAATAGCTTGCACTGCTTCCCTGGCTGTAAACAGAGCTGCTATGTGATAAGCTTGGTAAAATTTTCTAGAGAAACCACCTTCTGACAAAAAAGATTGTATTTGCTTATTTGCTACTGAACCAAAATGGAGGGCCAAAAGCGTTGGCTTTTGCTACCAAAAAAAAAGGTGTGTGGAGGGGAGGGGGGAGTTGTTTTCTTTTTATTTAAAAACTACATACTAGAACTGAACATTAATGGTTTTAGGCTGAAAACCAAAATACTTTGGATGGAGGCCAGAACATTTCAGCTGAGAACTAGCTAATGCTTCATCACTGTGGTTAGCAGATGTGACAGGATCCACACAGGGAGTGATTTGTTCAGCAAAACGTGACATTTTTCTTGCAGTCACGTTTCAAGTAGAAAATAAAAATTTGAAAATGCAGTGATAGATTGAAAAGAAATCATCCCTTGTTTGCAGAGGAAAGCCAGGTATGTGCACATGGAATGGAACTGGTACCCAAAGCTCTTGCAGGCTTTCCCTGCTCATTCTCCTCCCTGCCGTAGGCAGTCTGTCATTCTCGCTGCTGGAGAGAGTGGTCAGACCTGTTGGATAATGGACATGCAAAAAGTTGTCACTTCAAATCTTTTTTAAAAGTGTGTTAGCTTTTATAAACTGCACCCCCACCTGATGGAGGAATACATTTGGTAGAGGCCCAAGCCTCTGCAAAATAGACTGATTCCATGTGCTTGACACAGTCAGTTATTTAAAGGTTTACTGCATGTGGCAATCTGTCAAGAGCTCAGAAAAACTCTCCACTAAATGCGTCCTTCAAGATAGGAGCCAGAGGAGTTTAAAAAAATTCAGGAGATGCTTAAAATTACAATCATTCAGTATAACTTATATTGTTATCCTCCTTGCACAGACTGAAATAGACTAGTGTGTTTGTGGTTACCTCAGTCTCCAATTTTTTTAAGCTGTGTGCATGCAATTCATTGGGATTAATTTGCTATCTTTGTACTGCCAGTCGGGGTGACTTTCCTACAAAATGGTCTGGCCATCTCCTGACTCCACATCTTGGAAAGTCCCAAGCATGCCCAAGCCCTGTCCCCTCCCTGTGCAAGCGAAGTCTGGCCATATGGCCCAGAAACACGTGCTGCAGCCAGCTCACTGTTTGGCTGACGAAGGAATGGCACAGCACGTCATGGCATGGCACAGCATGGCATGGCATGGCACGGCACGGCACGGCATGGTCTAGCTGCAATCACTTCCAAGTGGCACTACTCTAGGGAGATACATCTGCTGTCATATATTTTACCTTACTGCTTGAGAAGTAATCTTTTTTTTTTTTTCCTTTCTTCATTCTTTATCCCTCACCACTCCACATGGCAAACAGTAATTTTTATTTTCATCATAGTTTCATTTTGCAACAGTAAGGAATGCCTGTGCCCATGGGGCTGGAGTTGCCGATGCTACTGGAGCTCTCCGTGTGGCTGGGATGGGGGAGCTCTGCCACCAAGGGAGCACGGCACGGCTCCTGCCATAGCTGGGTTGCCATTAGGCATTGCCAGTGAACAAAATGCACAGGGAGAAGTGAAACCACTTTGTTCGTTAGAGATCGATGTCCTTGCATGGCCTGGCACCTGGCAGCTGCCTGACAACACTGTGGAGCTGCTGCAAGCGCTCCAGTTTAAGGCAGTATTAATCTGGCTGCTTAACATGTGGTTACTTAGCAATTAGTAACACTGCTGTTACCGACATCTCTATGCAAGAATAAAAAGTTAGCAAAGGAACAGATGTTTTACCCTTTCTCTAAAAAAAGTTATTTCCCCCAGGGCAAAGGGATACTGGGGTGTATATGGGTTTGTTGCAGTCAGCTCCTAAACCTCTCCCTTGCTGAAGCAGTGGCACCAGTGGGGTGTCAGGGGAGCTCCTGAGCTCGCTCTGGGGTGTATGGTCCTTCAGGGACCACTGCCAGCTGCACTGTGCTGGAACGCTGAACGGTGCCCCTCTCGGCTGTTTTCAGAGCTCATTCAGGGTTCGACATGTTCCTCCCTCTTCAAGATCCACACATGATGCTGCCCAACAGGCCTCTCTTCTCTTTCTCTTTCAAAAAAGCAAAGCTCAAAAGCAGCTTTCAAAAGCAGCTCAAAGCCTATTCTCACAGCTACAAGGTACTCGTGAGTGAATCCCTCATGTGTCTCAACCCCAACAGCTCCTGCACAGAATAAACTGCTGCCGTGCCACAGAGGTGGCAGAGGAGGTGGGTACAGCATGGTCACAGCAGAGGACCCGGCCTTTATGTTTTGAGACATTGTAATCCCAACCCCAACAGTTTAGAAAGGCTGTTGAAAGATCCAGTTTATCGCTTGGCAAAACATCCAGGTTTTGGCAGGCAACAAAATTCGCACTGTCCAGACTGATGCTCACCCAGGCTTGACAGACATAAAGCACAACCATCTTTGAAACAGACTGTAAAACCTTCTCTTTTCCTTTTATTTTACTCTGGGAAATGGATTTAGAATAAACCAGATCCCTCTCAAATACTCAGTGGGCTGCGTGACTGCTGAGCACAAGGAGCTGCTCCATTACTGGTGCAGCATAATGGTAGGTGAGGGAGTCCCCTCCGTCCCCACCACCTGCTCCTTCACGCAGCACTGCGAGGACAGCTGTATTCCAGTTTACCTCGTCAGCTCTCACCATTCATGTTTTATGGCTTTCTTTTGCCACCAGAACCACATAGCTGCTTTGTTTGCCCTCCTTATGACCTTAAGACATTAAGAACTCGTGCATTTTTTAAATTATACTACTTGGTTTTTAAACTTTCCACCACTATTTTAAAACTGCCTAGTCTCTTCCAGCATTTAAAACTACATCAAAGAAATATGTTTTCTGCTTCTTTTAGCAGTTCTTAAATATTGATCATTTTTAATGAGCTTCATTGTAAAGCACCCTTGTGCCTCTTAGCAAGGACACTGTATAAATGCATAGCTGTGATGATGTTGACCCAGCAAAAATGTTTTCAGCATTTTAAAACCCGTAGTTCTAGAAAAATATGCAGGGATTTATTACAAACTCTCTCATACAACATGCTGCTGTACTAGTAGTAGTAGCAGTAGTATTCTTCTTAACTGTTTTATTTTTTTAATTAATGCCACAAAGCAGCACCTCAAAGAAAAGGTTTGGTGTGGTTGAATATTTTCATACTGAAGAGCTATTTTTGTGTGTGTGTGTGTAGGACTATGATCTTTTTGGTAATAGGCCAAAGTAGCACAATGCACGATAATGGTTCTTTCATGTTTTCAGTGGTCATGGCAGAATTTATTTCACCTCTCAGTGTGAAGGAATATATTCTAGTGGGTAAGGAGTGTTCATTATTTTAGGCTTGACTCAGTACAAATACACATTAAAAAAAGGAATATAACTAGGTTCAGCCCACACAAAGCCATGAAGCCAGATGTCTTGTCTTTTTTTTTTTTTTTTGCCTCAAATTCAAGTAGATCCTTTATAAACTGATGTGGGGAAAAAAAAGCAGAAAGGGAAGTTTTAATTATATGCTACAATCAAGAAGGCATTTTACATCCCAATTGGCAGAGTTCTTACTGTGTATTTTAAGCAAGATGAAGATGACAGAAGAAAGCAGAATAAAAAACCAGCTTCTGTACTAGTTCTCTGGTGCAAGGAACAGCTTGATCTTATTTATTGTATAGTTTTCGCAAGTTCTGGTATTGTCTTCTGAGCTTGTCTTCTGACATCCAGGAAGAAACACTAAGAAGTCTTAACCATTTTAGAATGAATTATAAATTAATCAATTTCCTGGAGTCATAGCCACGGCTCCTAGAGGGATGTTAACATACATGCCTTTTCTTTTGGCACCTAATGAGGCTTTGTTAGATCTTTCATCATTCATCTTCACAAAAATGAATGAGGATTAGAGGAGAGGTGAAATTTCAGTGTTCCCTTCATAACTTCATGGTATTTTACCAGAAACAAGTAATATATTATAGTTTTCTTTCTTAATTAATTTGTTTTAGCAACTGCCAGACTTAACTAACAGCTTTTTTTATATCTCAAACCTGGAATGTGGCAAGATCCAGGATTAATGCTCAACCCTCATAAAAACTGTATTTCGTAGATACACACCATTTGACTTCCCTCCCCTTCTAAACAGAAGACTGAACTAAATAATCAGTTCTTTATGCTTCAGTACATTTACAGTGCAAATTTAACATCCTGTTCTTGATTAGAAAATAGGATTCAGTAAAAAGCTCTTCAAATAGAGCTGCCTGTAGCTTTTGGCCAGTAAGTTTCACACAAAGTCATTCTCTCCTCATTTCTGTAAGTTTTGCCGAATGTAGAATGAACAATAAACATAATCATAACTATTAGCTTTATGTATAAAGAGTTTGCAGCCTTGGGTACTAAAAAATACTGGAGCGTTTGCTTGAAACATCTAGTAATTGGTAATGCAACTGCTAAACATTAAACCTGAGGTTTCCTGCTTTGGTAAGAGCCTGGAGAAAAAAGGGTAATAGTGCTTTTGGGGATACGAATAATCTCTGAAGAGTGGAGCTGTTAAGGTTTCCCAGACAGTATTAGTAAATAGTGCTACCTTTTTATTGAATGTGATTAATGAAGTGTAATGATTGCATTGTCACACACTGGAAGAGCGATCATAATTACCACTGTTAACTATAACAAAATTTGCCTCCTGTGGTGTGGACTACCAGGTATTTGTTAACTGCTGGTCAGTGTGTTAACTGATTTAAAACGGATGAGACAAACTGAGCCTTTTGAATTCAGGTTTCAAATTTTCAGTCAGTATTCTCAATTCTCCATAACTAGTCAATACCCAAGACTTTGCTCTAATTTGATTAATATTTCTTTAAACATAATATTTAGACATAATATTCATTATTAATTAATAAACATTAATATTTCTTTAAACATAATTGCTACAATGCTGGGTGAGATCTTACTTGTCCTCCCATTGAAGTTAAGGCAGGTGGGACCTTCAAGTGCAGGGACTCGTTCTTCCTTTGGCTTCCTTCTCACTGGCCTTGCCTCATCCTGCTCTTCAGGGATGCCAGACCTTGTAGTACAGCTGCCTGAAGTCCCACTGTCAACACTAACTACTAAGTATTACTAAGAGCTTATGTTGCTCAGAAATCTAGCATCATGGATACTGTCATCTATTACTTTACACTTTAAGAAACACTTTGACAAGTAAGGAAAACAGAGTTTTTGGGGTTTTTTTTTGTAGAGGAACATCAAAACAAGGGACATTTCTGACATACACAGAAAAAAGATTTAGAAAGTTAGACAAAAATAACGCAATGAGCATAGAAAAATCCCTTCATTAATACTCTCTAAAATATGAAATATTCTTGGACTAATGACTCCCAAGGGAAGCCACTGGTGCCCAGAGACAGTGTCTTCTTTTCACATCAAGCGGTATGCTTTCTATCACAAGCCTTTATTACTTACTAATAAAACTGGGTTTTGTCCCAGAGAGCAATATTATTTTCTTGCTATATATTTTTGTGAATGAGTTACTAAATCTGAAGAACTCCACGATGTTCAACTGGCAAAAAAAAATGAGGGCTAACCATAAGTCTAGAAAACATTACCCAAATAGTTGAGGGATCCTCTGTGCGCTGGAAAAAGTTTTCTTGATTCTCCATTAAAGAATATTTTTCATGCAGCTGTTATATGTAGGGAGATTTTTATACCTGCATACAAAATAGTTGACTGAATTCTACCTGTCTGCAATATAGATGTCCCCAGGTGCATGTTATAGAATCATAGAATTGCTAGAGTTGGAAAGGACCTTAAAGATCATCAAGTTCCAACCCCCCTGCCATGGGCAGGGACACCCTCCACTAGACCAGGTTGCTCAAAGCCTCATCCAGCCTGGCCTTAAACACCTCCAGGGATGGGGCATCCACAGCTTCTCTGGGCAACCTGTTCCAGTGTCTCACCACCCTCACAGTAAAAAATTTCTTCCTAATGTCTAGTCTAAATCTACCCTCTTTCAGCTTATAACTGTTACACTTTGTCCTCTCACTACCCTCCCTGATAAAGAGTGCCTCCCCATCTCTCCTGTAGGTCCCCTTCAGGTACTGGAAGGCTGCTATTAAGTCTCCTCAGAGCCTTCTCTTCTCCAGGCTGAACAACCCCAATTCTCTCAGCCTGTCCTCATAGGGGAGGTGCTCCAGCCCTCTGACCAATTTTGTGGCTCTCCTCTGGACTCTCTCCAACAGGTCCATGTCTTTTTTATGTTGGGGGCCCCACATCTGAACACAGTACTCCAGGTGGGGTCTCACGAGAGCAGAGTACAGGGGGAGAATCACCTCCTTCGACCTGCTGCTAATGCTTCTTTTGATGCAGCCCAGGACACGGTTGGCTTTCTGGGCTGCAAGTGCACACTGTCAGCTCATATTCAGCTTCTCATCCACCAATACCCCCAAGTCCTTCTCCTCAGAGCTGCTCTCTATCCATTCTCTGCCCAGCCTGTATTTGTGCTTGGGATTGCCTCGACCCACATGCAGGACCTTGCACTTGGCCTTGTTAAATTTCATGAGGTTTGCATTGGCCCACCTGTCAAGACTGTCAAGGTCCCTCTGGATGGCATCCCTTCCCTCCAGTGTGTCCACTTGTCTGAGGTCCAAATATGTGCAGTGGAGCTGTAGTTCCCGTGGTCTTACCCAAAATTGACGAATCACTCTCTAAAACTCCAGAGATGCTAATGAGAGCTGAGACATCTGTATGTCGTAGCACATCTAGGTGCTGGAACTATAAAATGTGGTGGGAGACAGTGATAAATTTAAGACTCAAACAGCAAACCTCAGCCCAAATGTTCTTGAGCTTTGATGGTTTGCATCCTTCCCTCACCGAATATCATTACGCAGTCCTCTTCAAAACAATAAGGTTTGAAACAGTTGCTAAGGAGCTGCAACACTGTGCTTCAAAGGCCAGATATCTAGTTAGCTGTGAGTCACACCCCATCTATTGATCCCATGCCATCTGGAAGCGCAAGCTCAATCAGCTACCATCACCCGTTGTGTAACTTTGATAAAGTCAAACTGTCCAGATATTTCAAGTCTCTGAAAGTGTTACTGTGAAGCTGGCCACAGGAATGTGGGGTACACAAAAAAGTAGGAATTTGTTATGCCAGTGGACAAAATTGCACCAGGGCAGAATAAGTCCCCTTAAGATAATGGATGATAAAAGAAAAAGGGGTCAAGAACAGTCAATAGCTGGAACAGAGGATTAGGCATAGAGCCATTCTGGTGGATTTGGGCCAGATATAGCCTGAGGATGTACTTAAGCTGCTCTGAGTTGAAATGTTTAGATGTTAGTTTGAATGGCTCTAAAAGTTTAATTAACATCTGAGGGTCTTGGGGAGACAGATGAACAGAGAATTAACATCCAAAAATTGCTTCCCGTAAAGAAACCTTATCAGTCTCTCATAAAACTTACGAAAGCAGAGAAAAACATATGAAAATATTTTTTTCTTTTGTTAATAGAGAGCCTTCGAAAAATTCCTTCATAAGGCTCAGAGTTCTTACTATAGCTGTAATAATTATTTAATAGCTGCATCCTTTCAAAATTAAGAGGTTTATTTTTAAATATCTTTGACTTCAAAATACTGTGACCAGAAAGAAAAAGCAAATCTTCACATTTGCGTTTTTGTTGCACAGAAGTCTCAGGGTGCCTTTCTGTGACACCACATATCTCAGTGTGCCAAACTTGGTGGAAAAACAACTGAAGAATGCAAGGGCATATTTTGTAGCTGCACAAAACAGTCTGGGTGCTTTGGACATGTATTGATCACCCTCTGTGGTCACGCAGAGTTTTCCCCCATAGTGTAGTGTTGTGTAGTTGACTGTGTATGGCATTTGTATCTTCCTGCTGCAGCATTCAGCACTAATTAGTTCTAGATATGTTATATTGTACCCTTGGGCCTTTAGCATGTTTGGGTAAGGTAAATATTCCATTTGCATTGTTATATATGGTACTATGAATACATTCAGCATGCCATACAGTACCTAAAAATCTACCCACATAAGCAAAAATTGCAGAACAAATGCAGCCCATTATCTGTGCACATCCTCTGCTTGGGTCTTGAAGCAGACCTCTACTAAACATCTTCGCTTCTGCATGCTGGCTTATTTCCACCGTGGCCTTAGTCCACATGTCCCTCACCTTCGGTCAGATGCTGTTAGCATGGTCAGCCAAGCCATCTTTTTCCTTCCAAAGCAGAAATTTCTCTTCGCCACCAAAAATAACACTGGCCACTTAACAAGGTAACAAAAAACCCCAAACACTTAACAAAATAATCAGGGCAGGAAATATCCAATCTTGTATCATAATGAGTTTACAAGATTGGCTGAGCATTTCACCCTTAATGTCAGCTAGAAGCTGGAGTTCCATGCTACTCAAAAGTGGAGATTTACTGTTTCCAGAGTATTCACAGGTTCTTATTTTACTTCTTCATTTGTCCCCCAGGAGTCCCTGTACATAACTGGCTGGTTGGTTTAGTTCCTGTTGAAGTGATTATTTAATGGTGTGAGAATATATTTATTGTGTGGTTAATGATGGCAGAAACATAGAGCCTTGGATGGATGTCTTTTTTTTCTTCCCTAAATCTAAATAAATACATGAAAATCAACCTATTTTTCTTCCTTATTCTTCTCGGTAGCTAATAGCAACTGGAACCCAGGGAATTTAATTGGACTTCCATATTTGAAGACATATTTTTTCACCTGTGCTAAATCTTTTTGTGTTTTCTTTCTGGGGCAGAACTGCAAGCTCAGCAGAGATAGGTTCAAATGGAAGCCATGTTTGAAAAACCAAACCCACATTTTTTTCTCTAAAATGCCTGCAAAGAGACACATTTTAATGACCAGCAGTTTGGAACAAGCATTCTTAGATATTAGAGACTTAGGTTGTTTTTAGAACATCTGAATTAGAGTGGCCTGATTGTCACGAATATTAGTCACTTACCATATCCAGTGGAATTCACTGGGGTCGTGAATGTTTCTACAGTTCAGCGAAATGGTCCTTTCCACATAAGAAACAAGTATTTGGGCTTGAAAATGTGGATTTTGTTAGCAGGGATACGGATATGCATTTGTTTTGAGACTCCTAATGAAGGAAGAAATCAACAGAGCATTACTGGACTACTGTGGCAATGGGTGTACTACGGTGTGACAGCACAGCACTAGCTTCTGATTCCTATAAAAGTAAGTTTATATCGAAACACCTATATGTCAGCACTTGTGTAAAGTAACTTGGGTTTGCAGCTGATCTGGAATTAAAATGGTAATTTTTATTTTTCTCATCCAATTGTTTTGGGGTGTCTTCTGCTCTCTTCATTAGAAGTCTGGACACGAATAGAGACTTTTGAATGTGATGAGAGAGAACCTAATCTATAAAATAAGAAAAATAAGAAACTAAAAAATCACAGCCTCTGAAGAATGGGCACTGCATTATGGATATTCAGTTCCCAAAAGGGAATGCTACCAGTGTAGTGTTTTAGAAATCCCTTTCCCAGTGTGGAGCAGTGGAGTCTACAGGGCCATGGGAGTGTTGAAATTATCTGCTTCGGGCCAGCTCCACCCTCCTTGCCAAATAATTACTTTTGTTTACTGGGCTTTTTTAATATTGCTGCTGGTTTTGATGACCTTTTCATCATTTACCTACCCCTTATTTATGCATGGATAATTTTCAGGAAGGTTAAAAAGATGGTGCCTGCAAGAATATTTTAGGACCCTTCAGCTGTTTGCTCTGTGGGGTGAGTGACCAGCTGCCCCATTTGCAGGACCTTTGCTTTAACTGGACCTGGAGGCATCATGGCTATAAATCACTTGCTCCTTATCTCTGTCCAAGACACTGCTACGTTGCTCATTACGAATTCTGCCAACATTGTTAAAGAACTTACTGGGGAAACAACCCTTCATACTTGCCTCTGAGGCAAAAAAAAGGCAACACATGCTCATTTTTAGTGTCTACTGGTATCCTTACAATGAACCAATTCATTATTAATGATATAATATTTATAGCAAATTCAATGGAAATCAATTCATTAGGCTGAGAAGCTTTGCTGTATGACCATCCCTAAAGCCTTATCCTACTCATTAAAGTCAGGTTTTGTCACTAATTACACTAGAAGCAAGCCTTAAAGAGAATTATATATAAACCCTGGCCATTACAGTCTACAGATTAAACCAAAGAAGAACAGAAACTTTCCAGAACTACTTAAGTTCTATTTCAAGTCAAGTTTTGTCTGTGCCAGATTGTGGGAACGTTTTGTCTGTTCCCTTTACACCAGTAGCTGCAGAAGTGGTAAAAATGCCTTTTAGTCTGAAGGACCCCAAAATGCTTTACAATCAGAAATCACTTCAACATGTCCCAAAGTGCAGCCTCCTTTGTCTTGAGAGGGAGCAGCTGCTCAACTGTGAACATCAGCAGCAGCACACAGCATTTCCAAAGTGAATAGTACAAATTCTGACTGAAACCGCAAGACAAATTTAGGCCAAAGTAATGTGGTTGCCCAAGCACACTTGTGCCCAGAATACTGTCCCCCACCAAACCCACACAGAGACCTGCCAACAGATAATTGCTCACTACCTTTCTTTTTTTTTTCATGCTTTCTTTCAAAATAGAAGGGAGCTACAGCTGCAGTGTGCTGCAGCACAGATGCTCCCACTGCTTCATGTCTTGCTTAAAAGAGAGGTGTAAAAAGGCCCTGTCCAGATGCCTGTTCATAAAAAGCATATGGATCTGCACGTCACCTGTAGGGTGCAGATGCACTTGTCAAGACCTCTGAATGGCCAGATAGGGCAGGTGCAGCACGCCAGCCCTGAGGACTTCTGCAGAGAAGCCCCAAATCACATGGCATTGCTCCTATCCTCCCCCAAACTAAAGTTGAGTGAAGTCATATCTGCTCAACTGTGCCATCCTGGGGCTAACAGACAAATAAGACACCCATAGGGCTTCAGCACAGCAGGTGACACTGAATGCAGGTGGAAACCTCCAACTCTCCAAGTTTGTCTCTCATAAGGACACTGCTGCAGGTGCCTCTGCAGTCACTTTTAGATCTTTTTTTCTGCCCAGCACTGGGAAACAGCTGGCTGTACCTTTGCACATGTAACCTGGTTGTTCCGCGAGTTCAACAACAACATAAAAACCTCAGGCTTCATGGAATTTTGTAAACCTTCAACTGCAAACATCTTTAGAGATGAGAAAGAGTTTTCAGCGCTATTTGTACTATCTAAAAGGAAGAAAATGAAGCCTTTTCAGACAAGTTAATTCCAAACACTAAAGACTTTACATATGCAGGGTAGCCACTATTGAAAGTTGTTAACAGAGCTCTACAAAGAATCCAGATACTAGTAACTTATATACATTTATTCCATGCTTGTATTTTTATGCTTTCTCCCAATCAAAGCACATTTTCCATTAAGCCAGTCTCTCCTCAGAGAGGAGAGGAAGTAATAGCAGCTTGCAACTTGTCTGTGTTCATTTTACAGCAAGATTGTATACCACCATTATCTGCTTTGCTTGTCTTAGATCAAACTATCCTAAGTAACCTCAAGGATGGAAAAGATCTTTGTGATGCAAAGAATCTTACATAAATAAAACCCAAGAAGTATCTGTTGTGAAGATGCACTGAGGTGAAGTGATTCTTTTCTGTGTACATTTTTTTAGACACAATCTACATTGCTTTTAGATCTCAGGTTCAAAAATTACCTTTGTTCTTAGGTCATTAATTCACTGTCAGTGTTTTACTCTTTATGATCATCCCCGAGGCACTGATAGCACAATTGCACAACCATCTCCCTGTGCAGTGCTGATAGATATGTGATGCACTTTCAGGATCAAGGACTGAGCCATCAACGTCAAAATACAGGTTTTGTGTATGGCTCTTGTAAGCCACATCAAGCTTACATATGAAGCATACATGTAACAGGTTGGTGTGCTTTTATGCAACAGCATGAAATATTCAAAGTTCATTGAACTTGAAAATATTTGAGGCTATCTACACTGTAAAAGAAACTTATTCCACCTCATTACATCTGGAAGAATAAATCTTAACCATGTTGTTGACATGCAGCCATACAGTAATGCATAGATGGGAAAGACTTTCCATGTTACAAAAAAGTATTTTTTTCTTTTAGTATAATCAATGCTTTTTCTAATATCAGTAATAATGCGTTTCCTTATAATGTTGGCATGGTTACCTTATGTATCCTTTAAACTTTTAAGTCTCTAGCTGTGTTCCTTACTACACTGGCATTCAATCTTCATGGAAATAAAAGGGTTTTATATCTTTAAGATAATATTTATTGCTGTACAGCTGTTCCAGGATGCAGCTACCTTGATGACAAAATGACACATACTCCTCAGTGACAGAAGCAAATACATGTGAAAAGTATAGAACCATAGAAACATAGAATGCTTTAGGTTGGAAAGGACCTTCAAAAATCATGTGGTCCAACCTCCCTGCGGTGGTCAGAGACATCTTTCACTAGAACAGGTTGCTCTAAGCCCCATCCAGCATGACCTTGCACACTTCCAACAATGGGGCATCCAAAACTTTCACCCTATTCCAGTGTTTCACTACACTCATCATAAAAAAAAACATCTTCCTTTTGTCCAGTCTTTCCTGGACCTACCCTCTTTCAGTTTAAAACCATTACCCCTTGTCCTGTCACTACTGGCCCTGGTAAAAAGTGTCCCTTAATCTTTCTTATAAGCCCCATTCATATATTAAAAGACTGAAACAAGGTCTCCCTGAAGCCTTCTTTTCTCCAGGCTAAACAACCCCAACTCTCTCAGCCTGCTGTCATAGTAGGGGCATTTCACCCCTCTGATGATTTTTGTGGCCCTCTTCTGGACTTGCTCCAACAGGTCCGTGTCTTTCTTGTGCTGGAGACCCCAGAGCTGGGCACAGTACTCCAGGTGGGGTCTCATGAGATAAGAGTAGAGGGGGAGAATCGCCTCCCTCAACCTGCTGGTCACACTTTTGATGCAGCCCAGGATATGGTTGGCTTTCTGGGGCAGAAGCACACATGTCTAGCCGGCACGTGTCTAGCTTTTCACACACCAGTATCCCTTAGGTCCTTCTCTGCAGGGCTGCTCTCAATCCCTTTATCCCCCAGTCTGTATCGATACTGGACCTTGCACTTGGCCTTTGTTGTGGTTTTGTGTGGAGGGTTTGTCTGGTAGCAGGGAGGGGCCACAGCGATGGCTCCTGTAAGTAGCTGCTAAAGGTTTCCCTGGACTCCAGCTCTGCTGGTGGCAAGGGAGGGGCTGCAGTGGTGGCTCCTGTAAGTGACTGCTAAGGGTTCACCCCCAACCCTGGGCTCCACGGTTTTAGTAGCTGGTGGGGGGAGGGCTAATGGAGGGAGGAGTACCACTGACCTAGCCCCTGTGAGAAACTGCTGGAAGTTTCCCCAGCTCCAGGCTGGACCCACCCCAGGCCAGGGCTGAGCCAGTCAGCCCCTCTGTGAATAACATATTTAAGAGGGGTACAGAAGATGGGGGTTGGCACGGCCCCAGGCAGGGCCTGGCGCAGACAGACTGGCTCAGTCATCCAGCTGCCTGCCCAGCTTCTCCTGTAAGCTGACCTGCTATAGCCCAAGCCTCCACCATGGCTCACCCGAGAGTCCGTCTCCTTAGAAGCCAATGAAAGACCTATGGCAGAGGGAGAAGCAGGATCTGAGAGGAAGGACTACACGACACTCAGGTCAGAGAGAAGAACAAGAGGAAGGAGGTGCACCCAGAATTTCCCCTGCAGCGTGGTGAAGATTCATGGTGACACACGGTTTGTCCCTTGGTGCAGTCTGTGAGAAGATGCAGCCATGGAGGACCCCACGTTGGAACTTTGGAGAAGCCCACACCAGAGCCAGGCAGTTGTTGGGGGACTGTGGCACTGTGTGGAAAAGGACTCATGCTGGAGCAGTTTATGAAGGACTCTCCCGTGAGAAGGGACCCCAGGCTGGAGCCAGGAAAGACTGTGAGGAGCCCTCCCCTGAGGAGGAAGGAGCGGCGGACTGACTGCACCCCCATTCCCTGCGCTGCCGGGGGGAGAAGGTACAGAACAAAGCCTTTGGGCCTTGGGAAGAAGGGAGGGGTGGGGGAGAAGTGCCTTTCTAAGATGTAGTTTCTCTCTCTCATTATCCTGCTCCTTGTTGTAAATAGTTAATAAAATTCAATTTTTTTTTTGGTTCTTCCCAAGTCATGTTGGTTTCTTGCCCATGACCCTAAGTGGTGAGTGAAATCCTCCCTGTCCCTGCCTCAGCCCACCTGGTATTTAACAAAGGACTGTCCCTGTGGCCTTTCTAAACCACGACAGCCTTTTTGATCTTCAAGAGGTTCTTCCTGGCCCACTTCTCAAGCCTGACAAGGTCCCTCTGGATGGCATCCAGAGTCAGGCATGTCAACTTCACCTCTCAGCTGGGTGTCATCTGCAAACCTGCTCAGGGTGCACTCGATTCCATGTATAGGACAAAGTGGATGATTACTTTGTTGTGAAGCAAGAGCATACTCTGACCTGGAAATCATAGGCCAAAGAAGTCTTCCAGACTCCATAAAACGTTGAATACTTTGCTAAAAACAAAACTGAGCTGGTAGCAGAAACTGCCCTGCGAAATGTCAGGGAATGTATGGAATATTCTACCGGCCTATTTAGTGCAAAAAAGGGAAAAAACAATCCAGAATATTGCATAGATGTGTAGGGCTCATCACAACGGAACTGCAAACTCCAAATGGTAACAGTTACTGATTGATTATGGTTTTAATTGTCATACTCAGTATGCTAACTGACCTTCATTGGCTTTACAATGTAGCTTTTATTTCCATTAGAAACCACTAATAGAACATCATACGATCATTTTATAATTTGTAATTTGATAATTGTCTATTTAATAAAAGATCTGTCATGCATATTAGGAAGTTGATTATAAAATTTCCTGCAGGAGAGATAGATAGGTCAAAAGGTCTAAAGAAGAGATGAAAAAAAATAGTGCACTATGTAGGAAGAATTGGGTCTGACAGACATTTTGTAAAGATTTTTAGAAATGTGAGAATTAGGAATTACCATGATATTGACTCTTGCAGGTCACTCATACTGGTATAATTGGGAGGGAAAAGTGCCAGTAGATGGCACTCTCCAATGTGCAGCATTACGCATGGCTTTCCAGGAGGAACAGCAATTTTGCTGGGCATTGCTGATAGCTGCCCAGAATGTCAGTCTCTGGAAGTCTTGACTGTTATACTCCCTAAAAGTACAGTAAAGTGTATTGGCTCTAGCCAAGCAAAGAGAATAAGGCAAGTCTCACACGTTGGGTGAAGTTCAATCTTTGCATTAAGATGGCATAAAGAAATGGCAGCATTTGCTGAACACTTGTCTGGTGTGCCCTGCTTCCAAGACTATTTTCAAATTGTTCTGACTCAACTGCAACAAGTGGCTGTCTTGTGTAGACCATAAAGTACAACTAATTTGGGGCATTGTAAATTTAAAAAAAAAAAAAAAGGTAAAGAAGCCTTTCATGGGTAAATTCATGCTGGAGGTGATTACACTGCCTTTTTAAACTGTCCAAATCTTAGTTCAGAGTCAGAATCTCTTTGTGCTAGATTCATCATTTCCATACACGTTCTTTTGTGTACATGTAGATGGAAAGTTCCCATCTTAGTCTATTCTTGTCAAAAATTCTCATGACAGCTTGAATTTTCACCTGTATTCTCTGAATACTGACTGTAACTTTTATCCTTCGCCAAGCATGAACACGGTGTATGCAAGGATTTACTACAAGGTACAACTGTCCTGTCTTAAATCTAAATTGATGCTGAACTTCCAGTGTGCACCTTAGAGTTTGATGTTCCTTCACCATTCGATAATTGGCTTGTGATGGTTGGCTGCACAGTCAATCCTCATCACAACCTCAGATTTTTGCCACAGTTACATCTAGTTGCAATATCCACCTTTCTGACAACCACTGTTCCGGGAGTGAGGAGCCTATAGCTTATATGATCATGAAAGCCCATGACTTACTGCTGTCAGCAGCCACATCCTATTTACTTTTTGTGTTATGACTGGACAGCAAAAAGATACATCTTAACATGTTGGCCAGTAAGGGTATTCAAAGGGCCTGCTTGACTTTGACAAAATGACAGATCAATGACTCACTTTAGTGTGAAGGGGCCATGTGGTACCCAACTGAGACCTTCAATTTCTACTGTCCACCAGAAAAGGCACAAATTAAGCTAAATAACAATGCTTTGGTTTTGTTCTTGGGATAATTACTTTGGATTTGCTCTGAATTTCCAGGAGAAAGGCAGGGTTATACCTGCTTTCTTTGAATAATTTGTATTAACTCCTTTCATGCCCTCATTAGAAATACAGCAGCAATAATTGAAAAGAAAAGAAAAAAAGGAAGTGTTAGCAGGAACGAGAGTAAAAAAGCTGTTTTCTCTGAAGGTGTTTCATGCATGTGTTTACTGCCATGCTGTGTCGAGACTAGAATGATAATCCAGGGGAATGCCTTCTCCTTTATTACTGTAATACACAAATATTTGCCTATTTAAATCTTAAGACATGCAAATGCCTAAATGTTGCAATGGTCTGAGCTATGTCTCTTTTTCTCAATCATAAGCATACATTATATATATTCGATTTCTTTCTAAAAAGAAGGACCTTAATTTTCTTCAGGCTAGAGGAAAAATATGTTTGCCATTTTCCAGCATTATGTCCAGTCAAGGAGAAAAAGCTGTTACTAGAATTGGTGTTGTAATTGAAGTCTCAAAAACTGCCATGCTGTGCAAATTATAAGGAGAAGAACTAGAAAAGCCAAAGATATAATTTAGTAGATGGGTGAAACCCTGTATTATTTTCAGTCAACACTTCTGAAATATCATTGTTCTCTATAAACTCTCTAAAGACTGCTAAAAAATACTATAAATAATCTCTGCCTTGTAAAACATTTAAAAAAAGATGGGAAAGCCTAAAGCAGACATTTAATTATTTCTGTGTACTTCATAGTCCAGCAGATTTTAACAAGTGCAGCATGACGCTTACCATCTTCACTTTAATTTTGCATCATTTTATAATCTGTAAGATTAAGTAGAAAGTCTAACAGTGATCTGTCCTAGTAAAAATATAAAATTAAATTTTAAAACCCCTGAAATAGCCATTTTATGGTGACTTTAAAAATCAGGTATCAAAACCTTTGCTCAGTAAAGGCACTGCTCATAAATGTTTGACTTTTAACTACCTGGAATCACACAATTGTGTGTACTGAATGGAAAATAACATAATGAGAAATGAATTGTTGCTACTTATGATAACTAGTTTGAAACATCTTAGCTCCTATAAACATTTTAATTAACTAGTCAGTTATTAATGATTACTTATTAAGACTAAGGGAGAGTGTCATGTCATTTCATTGTACTTAACCTAGTGTGATAAGTAGCTTTATTATAAAGAATTCGTCCAGATCCAACCAGCACACACCTGCCTCCCCTTTCACTCACACCTAGGAAGGTATTGGGAAACAACAGATGTTTTAACAATGATGTACTAGAGTTTACTCCTTGGACATTTTGTTTACTTACAGAGTAATGAGATCCACTTATCTTTTGGGCTGAAATTATTTCTACTAAAACACACACTAAAAAAATCATAGCCTACCCTTCCCTCTGCCCCTTTTCCTCAAGCTTGAAATTGTTCCACAAACTGTAAAAAAAAAAAGACAAATATATTTATGCTTTTAATTTTCTGAGTGAAGTTATACAAATCTAGGGAAAAGCTATTTTCATGTTTATTCAGCTACAACAGATTTCCTGAGCCTGGTGTAAGATAGATTCAGAGCAGAACACAGAGGAGAGACACCTCAGTGAATTTAAAGCATGAATTATGGTCTTCTGAGGACAGACATCCATTTTCCCTGGCATCTACTACATCATTAGCCGTGACTGACAGGTTATGGGAGATACAGGTAACTAAAGGAGTTAACAGGAACACAGGGAATGCATTGTAGTGACTTAAGACTTTCCAAGAGACACGCAGCAGGTTCCTGGTGGGAGATGGCATCCAGACTCCTCACTTGTCAAGCAGGCATTAAGAGTTGGTCCTGATGGGGTTCCACATCTCCATGAAGCCATGAAGAAATAGCATGTATTTAAGAGCATACGGTGAACAGCACACAGCTTCCTACTTGGAAAGGGGGTGAAGGTTTCATTGCCCTTAGTGGGCATCCCTATCTTGCCCTCATTTATATAACAGCCGATTTAATCAGCATTGGAATAAATATAGTTATGCTGGAAGGACAGAAGAAAACAAAGACATTTTTCAGTTGGATGAAAGTTCTGTTTGTCTTAAGACACATAATCCTTAATGGTCAGATGAGTATACAGTTTGTAAATGTTGACTTGCCAACAATGCAGGCAGCCAACATGCTCTGTCTCCTAAAAGTAGAGGACACCGTTCCCTATTGGTGGCTGTTTTGCCCTTGTCTCAGAAGTTGCCTTGGTACAGCCTCTTGTGCTTACCTGAACGTGACATTCCGAGCTTGTAATGAACTCTGTGTAACATGACCAAGAGCACCACAAGAGCATCGTACCTTGTCCTCCAATTTCTATGATGACTTCCCAGGAAAAAAGGCTCAGATGCAAGATACCTCTCCTGATCTGCAAGGCTTGGATCTGAAATATCTCTAACATTCATAATATTCTATGATGACCAATATACCTGTATATCTGCTCCTCAAATGCAGTGAAATTATCCATTGTAAAAATAAAGATACAATTTTCCTGGGAGACAGGCAAAGGGTGAATCCAGAGTGTGAAACATACTCCTACAGATATCCACAAATTGCTTTTATTTCTAAATCATGCTTTCTTGATATTGCTTTCATTGACAGATATATAGCAGGTACATGGTTATATATTAAATCTCCACAAAATATGTAGCTGGGAAGCAAGTGAAGAGGGGAAAAAACTCCACTCAAATTAGATGTCAAATATTGAATTAGTGAACCACACCATTCAGGCCACTGTTTACAAGAAGAGAGGTAATTGCCTAATACTTCTTTAAATTTTATCTGTCAT
>WKFP01015150.1:628967-694608 GCA_011057875.1 Pterocles orientalis
AAGTTTTTCACCCAAAGGGTGGTGGCACACTGGAACAGGTTGCCCAGGGAGGTCGTGGATGCCCCATCCCTGGAGGCATTCAAGGCCAGGCTGGATGTGGCTCTGAGCAGCCTGGTCTAGTGGTTGGCGGCCCTGCATATGGCGGGGGAGTTGAAACTAGATGATCACTATGGTCCTTTTCAACCCAGGCCATTCTATGATTCTATGATCTCTCTCAGGGTGAGCAGTAGGAGACACTACAAGGAAGTGTAAAACACCCATCATGGACAGTTATGTATCTGTGCTCATAGTTTTTGCCCTCAGGTGCCCTTGTTTTCCTCAGCCACATCTCTCGAAGGATCCCAAATAGCCTATATTCCTTGGTACTTCCTAAATTTTACTTCAAACTTCAAATCCCAGTCTTGGGTTTCCACTTGTATGACACTCCACGGGCCTTATGGGTTAAGTCCTTCCTACCAAAACAGCTGATCCCCACCTCCACCTAAGGCTTTGCTGAATTTGGGAATTAAAACACCCATCTTGAAATGCTGAAGCCACCCTCTTTAGATGGCAATTATTCACAAGGAGAGAATTTGTATAATTTGTGGGTGAGCTAGCTACAACAAATAATCCTACATGAAGATCTTGGTGAAGTCCTCTTCTTTCGTCTATTGCAGCTTAAAATAAAAATACTCAAATCAAACTGCCCATTTGACTGAACTTTCTATCAAAGTTTCTTTAACAAAGATCAGGGTGCACCCAGGAGGTCAATGATGTTGAAGTTTTCCATTTGCTGAGGCTCAAATGCCCTCAGGATTTACTGTTATACTGCCCTGACCCAGCTGTGCTAGTGTGTTCAGAAGTGAATCATTTCCCTTGGAGAGCTGGGAGGAATGTGAGGCTGGCAGAGTCACAGGTGTAATGGTTACATACCCCTTTCTCTCCTTTGTGTTCATGTATTTGGATACTCGGCACTGTCCAACCCCAGCCTGTGAGATGAAGTGTTTGTCATGCTCTTCCTTTCCCTGGCTCCTGCCAGCAAAATGTAGTCAAATGGGTACTCATGAGCAGTCTCATTGGAAGAGCACCCAACTGGCACACTGAGAAGCTGTCCTTAAGATACCTCTCATATCTGCCTCCACTCTTGGTGCACTGTGAGCCAGTTTGAAACATGCATGGGTTCAAAATGCAAATCCGTGCACAAATACTTGACTGTAGGCTCAAAAGATAGGAACACCTGATTTTTTCTTTCACAGATTTATAGCAGTTTCAGATGAAGCAGAGCTAAATGTCCTTAAAGGAGATGCAAACCTTTACATGATTAGCATTGCCATGTCTATACTATGGGTAAGTAAACAACAAAAATGGAATTTCTAAAAATACCACCTTATACCAGGAGGCTAGGCTAAGATGTGCTTGACTTGTTTCAAAGGAATCAGTTTGTGCTTGCACCTAAAATAAATAGGCAGTGTTTTTAAATGCTCCTTCTAAATAAATAAGTAAATTACAAAAAAATAAAAATGAGAAATGTGACTCTAAACTGGGACACCCAAATTCCAGGCCCTTTCTGAAAGTTCTGGCATGTGACTATTAAGACATCATCCAGAAAATCAGCGGCAAATCTGTGACTTGATTCCTCATTCTTGCTGTAACCCCACCCACCTATTAAAACCAACTTTTTTTTAACAAATCCAAGTAATTATACATAAGCCACTTGCAATAGCTTTAAAATCTCCATCCGAAGAAAAAACATGCATGTCCTCATTTTGCCCCAGCTTACTGGTCTCCTTTTGTGTGCCAAGCCTCCGTAGTTCACTCCTAGTGGAAGCTGTGAGTCAGAGTAAACGGGGCACATGTCAAAGAGAGAGGACACCTCTGCTGACAGTTCCACAGATCAACCCCAATTGTGTTTTCCAAAAGAGGATAGCTTCTGCAGAGTCACCGTAACAGTCTTTTCTGGAAGTGAGAGTCTTCCGTGTACTTCAAATCCGATGAGAAAAAATAGTAGATAAATGTCTGTAGCAGAATGACAGCATGGAGGAAAGAAATCTAAGGATTTCAGATACGCTCGAGTGACAGCTCATGCTTAGGTTCTTAGAAGGCAGAAAAGGGCTCACTAGCATTTCCAGATATCAGTGACATGCACAGAGTCCATCTACAGTTTTTTTAATTGAATAAATTGTTATAACAACTTAATTATTTCCTATTATTTTACATCCATCACTAGTTGTTCTCAAATTTTTAAGAAAAAAGATAAGGACTCATTGCAATGTTGGACAATAATCGAGAGAGAACCAGGTCTTCAGCACAATCTGTATCCAACACATTAGGCAGTAAAATAATCCTAATGTCAGTCTTACTCTCTCGACAGCTCTAATAGAATAATTTAGGCAACATAAATCAATGTTTAAATAGTTTAAACTGTGTAAACCTTAAGATGTACCATAACTAAAGAGACTATTGTGATTTATATTAGGAAAGATTAATCCTCTTTAAAATATAACAGGAAAAATGCATTTTAGGGAGGCTAATGAAAGAAGATAATACAGCTGAATTTTAGAGGATTAGCTAAATATACCTGATTTGTGTTCTGAAACAAATGAAATCAAAGTACCCAAGAGATACTATGCAGCTAACCACTGCAGCTGATTTAAAAGGGAATAATATTCATTAAAACAGTCTTAGCCCATCTCATGAAGATGTCTGAATCTGCAGAAGAGCGTTTGCAATTTCCATTTGCCTAAATTTGTTGCTATCCAAAAGAAGGGCTTCTCTGCCTCCCTGAAATGAAAGTGTAGTTCCATTGACTGAAAATCACATTGAGACAAACACTGCCCTACGGATCTTATCAGGCTGCATTCTCTTTGGTTTACACAGCTTTCACCCTGGTATGTTCAGAAAGGATTGTAAGTGTACACAAAAAAACCCCAAACCCTTGATACTCTCAGACTTGGTTGGACTTGATGATCTTAAAGGTGTTTTCCAACCTAAATGATTCTATGATAGTATGATTCTATGATTCTGTGAGTTCGGGGTCTCAAAGAAAGACTGAAGGATATATGGAAGAGGAAAATATTATTTTCCAGATGCCAAGGAAATTTAAACTGCACACAAATAACAATATGGACTGTCATTATCAAAAAGTTGGTGATTTCTAATTGGGTCGGCAGCACCTTTCTCTAGCTCAGTTCCCTGCCCAGCTCTTCTGCTCTGGGGCAGTGAGCTGTGTCTCGCTGGGTCAGAGTGCCACTGCACACCAGGAGCATGGAGTGGAGAAAAGGTCTCTTGGGGTGGTTGGAAAGGAGGGCAAGATCCAAGATCGATTTCCTGGGCAGTGTGAACCACAGCTTTCTTAAGCTAACGTCTCCTTTCTCTTACGTTGTGGAGGCCGTGCTCTGAGGTCTAGAAGACAAAATGGTTTGGTACTATGAAAGAAACAAAATGACCACCGTTTGTTCCAGCTAGGGCTGAGATGGGTTTTCATCAGTGATGGATCAGTGTACTCTGGATTCTTTTAATGAAGCCCATCATTTCTGTTACTTGAACTTTGCACAGTGCAGCATTCAGTGTCACACTGCTGAAAGCTTTGCAGGATAATGTTTCCCTTGACTGCACACTACGTGTCAATCATGTGCTTTTATATCTCTGTGAAATACTTCATTTGGTTAACGAGGCATGTCTACTAAGCTTTTGAAAGCTCTACTTTATGGGCAAATTTGCTGGTATTGAGTAGCTAATGCTTACCATTTAGACCAGGAACAGTGAAGATTTTGTATTAGGAAATAGGAACTGCATTATAAGAACATCTCCTTTAATTAACCTTCAGGAAAAGAAAAAAAAAAAAAGGAAAAAAAAAAAAAGCACCAACCTGTGGGAAAAAACCTCAGCCTGAAAAGCAGTGAATGTTAACTGTAGCTTATTTCAGTGTCTGGAGTGCTGGCTGGAAAGGCACTCACAGCACCACCACCTTCCTCCTCTCCATTGCTTGTGGTTACAGCTCTCAGACACCAAAAGTGGTATCTGCTTTTTAGGCCAGTGGATTAAGCAGAAACACTCCTGCCCATCTTCATTTTATTTTTACTTAGGTCATATTTCAGATCTAACTTTGTGATACTGAGTCAGGTCAAAAAAGATACGTGCAGTCATTCCTTCCAAAACTAAGATCTGTCTGTTTTTCCATTAAGGAGCTCATCAGCAGAGACCTTTTCAGCTCAGTTAACATCAAAATATTACAGCCTGAATACAATTTACTTAGATGGGGCTTCTGAAGTAGTCCCAGCTCCAGGAGTAAAAGGATGCTAAATGTCAGTAAGAGCATGATCCATGTCCCGATACAAGCACACCAACCTTTTGTGAATGCTTTCAGTGCTTACATAACATTAATGATTTCACACTGCATGGAAGTGCCTCTGCTAGGGGTTTATATCATTCCCTAGATCAGATTATTTACTCAGAAATCTTTCTATTTCTCTTATCCTTTTACAAGCTGTTCCTGTTTGTTAGAAGGATCACATTGAGTGCCTCTATACTCCTAAGAAAAACAAGGCCAGGGAGAAAACTTGATTACTGATTGTCCACACAGCTTAATTATTCTCTGAGCCCCTGGCTCCAGTCCGGATTTCTCCAAACAGCTGTCTGCATGACAGCTCTCATCTGTGGCAGGCTGCTGCTGCACAGCATACATGCAAACCCTGTCCCTGTCACTTGGACTGGGTTTGAAACCAGGTCCTCTTCTATTCAGCAATGTAGACACAGCTCTGGGAAACAGTGCAAGGACTCTAAGCATAGCCTGTGTGTGCCAAAATCAAACCCAAGGCAGCTCATTCCTGGGGGCTGCTCTTTATGAATGCTGCTGTGTCACAGTGCCTTGGTAAACGCTACTGTGCTGAGTTTACTTTTCTGTGTGCTTATCTTTCTTTTTTAAAAGTTGGTCTACATATTCACCTTCTTCCTATAGCAGGCAGGACGTGGCACTCTGACACTTCTTTTCAAATACAGTGAAGACTACATTGTAGGAAAAGTCCAACATAGTTCCTTGATTACCCTCTGTACTGGAGGGTGACAAAGGTATCATATAAACAAAAAAATGAAAAAATTCTGTAGGAGGTCAAGGTACCCTGAGCAAAAAACTAAACTGCTTTTCTGGTGGGACTACCTACATACTATAATAGAGAACAGAACAGGAGATGTGTGGATAATTTTGGGGCATCAGGAAAGGGTCAGCATGGATTTTGTGAAGGAAGTCCTGCCTCACAAACTCCCCAAAGAGTCAGAAAGCACCCCAGAAGAGCTCACTAGGCTTTCAATCAGCTTCTAGCAACCTCAGTTATCTACAGTTCTTATGGAAAATAAGCAACCATGGGATAAGGAAGGTCCCCACATTGACTGGAAAACAAAACAAAACAAAAAAAACCCCAAAAAACCCCAACCAAACAAAAACCAGGTCAAAGTATAGGAGTAGAAGGACAGTCTTCACAGTAAACTCTGGTGCTCATTCTGACAGGGAGTGGCAGGTATTCCTGGTACAGATGGTTAAATTATGAAGAGACACCCACTGAGTGTAACTTAATACAGGGCCACCACCCCTGAGCTCGATCTCTGAGCTGTACATTGTTGGAGGCTAAGAGACTGCCCTGGGGAAGCAGCACAATATGCTTGAAGCACTCTTATTTTCTGCTCTTATTTTCTACTCTTATTTTTCTGCTTCTGGTCATTGTTAGAGAACATTTGGCAACAGCCAGTACTGCTATTCTTGCATTCTTATATTAAGCTGACAAAGGTGAAAAGGAAATGCATGCAGGCAGAAATAGTAACTCTTACCAAAACTACGACCAAACAAGAGAGAATAATGTGCTTATTTAAGTATTGGGGAATACTGGCATCACCTATATTACCAAATGACATGCTTAAGATAGGAAATGTAGAAGTATTTTCTCATGAGAATCCATTGAAGCTATACCTTTTCTACTGGATCTCAGTTGGTTTTGCATCAAATGAGGTAGTCTGTGCTGGAGCATCTTTTTTTAATACCTCTACATCCCAATCTGTGTAAATCTGTCCCTGTTATACATACAGTCAGCAAGGAAATAGTGTTTGTTTTTCAATTACAGCCATGTCGTTTTAGAAGAGCTTTTTTCCCAGGCCCTAGTTTTTCATATTTAGAGGTTTCAGATGTGATACAGCTCTTTTGTAAGTTTACCTTCATAGTTTACTGTGTAATTTATTGAAACTCACAAGAAAAGTTCCATTTGTGAACAATACTTTACATTTAAAGAAGGTGCTAGTAGGACAACCTGTGAACTACCTCTCAACCATGATATTTTTTTTACCTTACTGCATTATTCATGATTGTCAGCTGTTTCGGGTATTCATTGCTGTCAGTTACTGCATGTGCTTTTTTGGATTATTCTGTACATCTGGGTGAATTGACAGGCAGAAGTATTTAGCATCTCTTCCTACACTGAGTACCAATTAATGCAACCAGTTATCTGATCAAACCTGCTGGGAAAAAGCCATACTGGATCAAAAGCTACTTTTTAAAATTACTCCCTTTGACTTATTTTGCATATTACGATTTAAAACCTCTTACCTGCTGAATTTTCCTGGAAGAAAAATATTCCTTTGCCTGGAAGAGACTGTACCTCAGCTTATGGCAACAATAAATATTACAATAGTGTAATGTGCATGTTGCTATAGAAAAATGGGATTATATTAAAGGAGCAAACACAAGTGTTGGCCTTGGAAAGGCCATGAGCAGCTTGCCATTCCCAAAGACCCCAGCTTCCTCTGAAATGGAGCAAGGTGACACTTCTACTTGGTTCAGCTTACCGCTGGCACAGAGCCGTCCCCACCTCTCCTCTCACTGGTATACTGATTTGTGCAGTTATTTCTCTTCATATCTTCTCAATGGTATTCCTGACAGGAAAGGAACTGCCCACAGGTATGGGCATTTAAATCAGTTTTATATTAATACAGTTTCCCTTGTTAGAAAGAAGTTATTTATTTGTGTTTATACTGTTCTCCTTCTTACAAGTGATAAACCCTGATCCAAACAGCAGAGTAAGCCACAGTGGCACTTTTGTATCCTGCAGAACTCTTTACAATGTCCACACAGGATTAATTTATGTATGTTAATGAGTATTCAAATTTGTTCCCATAATCTATCAGAGGGAAGTGGCTGCTCTATTAGGCATGCTCATCAGTGCATAACAACCACTTAATGTAACACAAAATACTCCCAGGAAACTTAGGTGACCATAAAAACATAATTGACTTTAGTCCCAGAAAATTTCAGGATCACTGGCTTGCCTTCCAGCTGTTCCCAGCCCTCTATGAAGTATAAATCGTCCTGAGAGAGGAAGAAGAGTAAGTAATATTTATTGCAGCATACATTAGTAATTAGCACACACATTAAGAAAGATGGGGGAAAGTTGCAGACTGCCCACTGTCATTCGTAGACCCCAATGAGCCCAAGTCTTTTTGCTTTTTGGCATGCGGTGCTGTAACCCCTGCTTACAGTACTAACACTGGAGTGGCAGGAGCCCCAGATATCAACCCCAGCAGAGATGACAACCACTGAAGATCAATGTTGTCGGATCTGCAAATATTCTAGATGACCCTTGTTTTACTTGCCCCTAAGTGTACTTTTGAAAGAAAGGTCAAATGCTCTAGAGAGCCCTCCAAGAACACACTTGCTACACTGCCAGAGAGCCACTCTCCTTTAGGAATGGATTCTAATCCAACAGTAAGGAGGAGAGCAACCTCTCCTGCTGCTTACCCAGCTTGCTCGACTCAGAGGCTGCTAAAGCCTCTTTGAGGCAGGCATGCCAGAAATTACAATTCAGAGTGTTTTCCTGGAACTGCATATTTACTCATACAAGGGGGAAAAATCTGAACACCTACATGAAATAGAACCACCTGGCTCACCTTCGAAATAATACTTTAAATGATAGCCTGTGATGAATAACCCCAGTGTAAGCAGTGTGTTATTTTGATGATGAACAACAAGGGCCATTTTCAAGTGCTTACTGCTGCTGGGAGAACAGAAAAAAAAGTAAAAATAAATTTTACAGTAACAGTTATAACTCCCTTTCAGTCTGTAAATATAGACCTCCACTGCTGATTTTCAATCAAAATAGTCACCCAAAAGGCAAGGAGCATATCAATTAGCACACTTTCAGGATTAAGAACACAACTATAAGGCAATATTAAGATATATATTCAAATACAGAAAGCTGAAATAACACAGTGTTAAGGATCCCCTGGTGAACATAAAGCAGTCCTCACACAAATACAGAGCAAATTAACACGGCTCTCACTACAGTGCTATTATGTAGCTGTGCAGAGCAGCCATTGAGTGACCGATTTAATCTATCTGGCAACAGGTTTTACAGGCATGCTTTTGAAGTTTTTTGACCTTATTACTATGTCCCAGAATAAGTAAGGCAAAAAAAAAAAAAAAGAACAAACAGAAGTCAACGTGCTGTTTTGGGTGTACTGCATTGGCTGAGCTTACCCTGCTCCTCCTCTGGGACAATCTCCTGTGATTGCAGCAAAGCTGCTCTGGAACATTTTGGGAACTGCAATTCAGGAACTACATGAACCGTTTACAATTAAACCTTGCACTATGCAAAAGCAGCTTTGTTTCAGTTAAGAACAAAAAAATAAACATTGTGTGAATGAACTGCATGGTTGTTATTAGAACCTGATCTATTCCAGTTCTTAAAATCACAAGTTGTTTGCAGGAATGGCTCTGCTTCTGCTGAGGAGGTCAGGGGTGGGAGTGAGTATCTCCTGACTCCAGCCTTGCATATGTTGGCACTTGTGGTTGCAAGAACTTGGCCTCAAAGCTGCCAAATCATGTGATCACTCTGGGGTTCACTCAGTTACTCTTATGGGGCTGGGATGCAGAGGTGTCAGTGCTGCCATTGCAAAGGAAACTTGGGCAGAGATGTAGGGAGCAGGAGAACATGCTACTGTTAACAAATATGCCCAAGACATTTCAGAGCTTCTCTTATGGTTCTTGGGAGCAGCCTGAAAGAAGACAGCAGCATCTGGTAGGGCTGGTGCAATAGGGACAGTAGGAGGAAGGCAAGGATGCTGGTAGAGAGGATGCCCCTGATATATTTCACCCAAGGGACAGGGTGCAGAGAAAGTAAAGCTTTGACTCTCTTCTGAAGCAATCTATCTCAAATGTTTTGGAGTGGAATCATAAAGCTGCTCTTAACTTCTTTTAATCAAACCATAGATTGGGAAAAAAAAAAAAAAGAAAAAGACTCATGAGCAGTGAGCAAATGCAGCCTGGCTTTTTGTGGATTCGTGATGTATAGCTTTCGGTGTCTAAAGTTAAGCTCCAATTTTAGTTTTTCCTGAGTGGATTGCGTATTTCCTACTGAAATGGAAAAAACCAAAACCAAACACAAAACCAAACCTAAAAGAAAACCAAAAAAAAACCCCAAAACAAAAACACTGTAGGTTTTTTGTTAGATGAGGTTACTTGCAAGCTCTTTCTTCCTTAATAGGCCACTGATTTTCACCAGCTGTGGGTCTCATCCCTTTAGGCAGCTACAGACAAAATTTCTCAGCAACAGTGGAAGGGGGAAGAAAAGCCAGCAACCCCATCACACAAACATAGTCCATGAGATTGCCAAAGACACCAGTCCTCTTCTGAGCACTTCGCTCACTAGCCCACAGTACCAGAATGAAAGCTGTCACTGGCAGGAGTACCTGATCCTAAGGACTGCACATCCTTAAGGAGCATCTAGTCACTTAATAAGGCATCCCTAAATCAGCCAGCTGGGTTTACATTTTAGCGCGCAAAATCAGACAAAAATATTGATTACTTATATAGGCCTGTCTAACCAGAGTAGGACTTTGTTTCCATACTCGGGTGTTATAGAGGAGATATCTGCCTCTGAGTGCCCACTTCTAACATTCGCAAACTTACAATTGTGTTCAAAAACAGTATGCAAAAGAACGTGTGTCACAACAGAGGCATTTTTTTTCTATTTATCTATGGGGAAAAAAAATCTATCCCTGCTGCACTAGCAGCAAATGTGATACTTAAATGACCTTTATAGGTTGTGCCTCAGTGTAACATTCTATACTTAATATTACACTTCAGAGCAAAAGATTTTATTTTAATATTAAAATTGAGCCTAAACAATGGACATACTAAATAAAAAATTGCATTGAAAGAAATCATATAACTCAACACTTATTTCAGGAATCCAAAATGGACATGCAAACTGACTTTGATCAAATTGAATGATTTTCAGGTTTAAGCACTTGGGATTCCTACCTACTCTGAATTTAGTTCATCATTGCTAACTGTTACCTGCTGTGTAAGATACTAACCTGCATAGACCTCAGCTTCTACTCCAGGGCACTGATAAACTTTAATTCTTATTGGCTCAATAGGTTTTGGGGTTTACTGGAGTCTGGAGGAGCTGTGCTCTTTGGGGCATAACATCCTGTTCCTATCAAAGAACAATGGAAATGCAGTCATCAAAGTTACTGAGATTGCCTTTAGTTGTAGGAACATAAGAAATTGGGATCCGTGGCACTGCATTGCCAGATCACACTGTTACCCATCAAGCCCATGCTTAACAGATGTTTTTCAGGTGCCTCAAAACACTCAAGAAACACTGTAGAAAGCTCTCCTGCTAGAGGAAATATAGTTTAAAGCCTCATTGTCTCCATGTTTGGTCATTAATTTATTTTTTACTTATGTATAGTTCAATGGTTTTGTTATTGATACAACTGTCTAACTGCTGGGAGAATCTTGCTGAACTCCTGGGCTCAGTGGTTATCATACAAGCAGTAAGTTCTACAGTCAGTAATTCAGTGCTACATGAAAGAGTACCTTTGTGTGTTTCAGGGTTTTTATATTTCAGCTGCATCAAATTTCTCCTTGAACATATTACCTGGTTGCCTTCCTCTGTACCATGATTTCACATATCTTTCATACCTTTCTTCACCTCCTCTCTGAAACAAAGAGTCCCTGTCTATTCAGTTTATATTCCTATGGAAAACTTTCATTGCTTCTAATAATTTTGTAGAGAGTCCATAAAGAGGTCAAATGTTATAAAAGCCAACGAAACAGTGGAATATATTTTTATGTGTGTATCAGAAATATTCATATGCATATTTCTTTGTGCATATGTGCACATGCCAAGTATTTGAAGTATTGGCACTTCAGAGGTATAACATCACAACATTGCACAGAAAATCTGAATCACAGGACTATCTTATTAAATATTGCTGCTTCTACAAATTCTACTCTGTAGAATATAGGTGAATATTGTAATGTCAGTATATATATACGTGCACAGATATACTTACGTGCTCCCACCCATGCACCCACATGTCTGAAGATACTTGATACATGTGTAATAAAGTACATTACATATACAATGTATTATTATTTTTATTATTACTTATCTTCTCATTTAAGCATCCAGTCACACTTTGACCATCACTGCAGATGAAGAACGACTTTGGTGATTTTTTTTAAGGTCCTTCCCACCCTCAAGTGTTTTCTTCTTTTTAAAATTAGCAATATTGTCCATGATACTGTTTTGTTGACATATTCCATCTATCATCCCACTGACAGTTTATCTAACCTTGTTAGGTCCCTTTGTTAGGTGTTTTTCGCACTCGATTGCGCTTCAGGTGAGCTCTTCTGACATTTGAAATGTATTTGACAACTTTCATAGTGCAGCTCTGCAGTCATTGCTCAGCTGGCCTTTTGCCAGGATGGCACTTGGGTGTTTACATAAAATCCTGGCTTTTTTATGGCTTGCCATTCTATAATCATACTTCTCTCACTTCGTGATTACTTAATTTCCTTAACAGCCCCCACTTCAGGAATTTTGGCAAAAGTAGTTTTAAAAAGTCCAAATAAATTATTTCAGATTATTTTACTTTAGACATGACTGTGCTAGCATGCACTATAAGTTGTCAGTAGACTGAAAACACCACTTTCTTTTACAGCATCTATGTTGATTTGTATTATGTATCATCATCATCTTCCTATTGGTTTCTAATGACTTTAATTATTTAATTAATCCTTTAATTATTGTTTCATCATGTTACTCAATACTGATACTAGACAAACTTGTTTATAATTCCCAGAGCCTTTGTTAGAGATAGGACTGAAATTTGCTACCCTAAGGTCTGCTGTTAGTATTAATTACATTGTGTATTTTGTTAACAACACAACCATTTCATTCTTGTGTTTCCATAGAGTACTTGGTGGCGTAGCAGCCAAGTTTTCTTTTAAATACGCTGCTGCTTAATATAGCAGCTTGTTCTAACATCTCTTCTTTTGACAGCTCAGTTTCACAAGGTTTCAGCTTTATTAGCCGGAAAACAGATAATTCCAACGTTTTCTGTAGCCAAAATGAACACAAGAAAATAACTCAATTTAAAGACCTCATCTACCTCCTTTACATCTGTAAGGGCACATGAATCAGGGAAAAACAGCATGAGAAAGTATGGTCCTAACCAAATACCCATAGGCATGTCTGGGAGAGAGGGAAGGTAGAAGCTTAGGTTCAAATCCTTGATCTGTACCCTTGATCCAAGCATCAAATGGTCATGGAGAGCACAAATCAAGCAGTGTCTTTGGATTTTGACACCACACAATAAAATTAACACATGTTAATTATCTTCATTGAAGAACACTGTATCTAGACAAACCCTTGTTCATTTTCTCTGTTTCTATATGCTTAAATGTTAATTACTTTCCTTGAAAACTAAGAATACCCCCATCTTAGGGTAACTTCAAGGCTCACATCAAGGCTTTCCTGAGAGATGTAAGCTTGAGGGTCCTCCAACTTAAAAAAAGAAGCCTGGGGAGTGGGGCAGATACAAAAGCAAAAGAGAGAGCAAAGGTGGAGTACTGTGTCCAGGCCTGGGGCTCCCAGCACAGGAAGGACGTGGAGCTCTTGGAGCGGGTGCAGAGGAGGGCCACTAAGATGATCAGAGGGCTGGAGCACCTCTCCTATGAGGAAAGGTTGAGGGAACTGGGCTTGTTTAGCTTGGAGAAGAGAAGGCTCCGGGGAGACCTCATTGCGACCTTCCAGTACTTGAAGGGAGCGTATAAACAGGAGGGGGAGCGACTGTTTGCGAGGGTGGATAGTGGTAGGACAAGGGGGAATGGTTTTAAATTAAGACAGGGGAGGTTTAGGTTAGAGATTAGGAGAAAGTTTTTCACCCAAAGGGTGGTGGCACACTGGAACAGGTTGCCCAGGGAGGTCGTGGATGCCCCATCCCTGGAGGCATTCAAGGCCAGGCTGGATGTGGCTCTGAGCAGCCTGGTCTAGTGGTTGGCGGCCCTGCATATGGCGGGGGGGTTGAAACTAGATGATCACTATGGTCCTTTTCAACCCAGGCCATTCTATGATTCTATGATTCTATGGGGTTTCCTGCTCTGAGTAAGCACTCCTGTTCCTTCAGGCATGTTTTTATATAACCAAATGCATTAGACAAGACCTGAAAATGCTTCTGAATCTGGCAACATAATCAGGTACCCAGGACATTTCTGATAAGAGTGAGGCAGTTTTAGGCATCTGAGTAAGGACATCTGGAACAGTCCCTGAACCAATACACAGACTCTGATAAAGTTTTCTACTAATACTTTGTAGCAGAGAAACCAGAGGTTTTCAGGACTACACCTGTGAATTTAGGTGCCTAAGTTTCGTTGAAATCCTCTCTTCAACTGAAATCACTCTTTCTCTAATTGTCCTGCACCTACCTCACTGGAAGATGGGGAACCTAAAGAGGCAAACAAAGCCAAAGAATAATTGGTGCTAATTGAGTGAACAGTTTTTCTTCTTATACATTTCCACCAAAGAAAAACATCTGCTTGTTATTTTGAGAAAGAGCTGCCCTGGCTTCTCTGGGAGGTAACTCCAGGAGAGGACTCACAGGTGTGAAGGCATTTCTGCTTAGCCCAAAATAACACTGTGCAGGGAAGTAGATCTAAAGTTCTGTATCACTCTATTACCAGTTGCTACCCAGGCAGCTCTTGTTTTGGCCTTCATGTGTTCAGTTGTTTGGTGTCAATTCTCCTCACACATTGCAGGAAGAGTAGACATACTTCCTAAAGGAAACTCCCTTTGGGTGGAAGAACACCTAAATCTTCTGTGTGAGTGCAGACTGAACTATTTATTACTATTTGGGCATATAGACTACATCCAGCTATATATATTTAGCTCTCTCCCCTCACTTCTGCCAAGCCCTGGCATGATCCCACACTAAATCTGCCAAAGATTTTCTTCAGGCAATAATACCTTTGCTAACTTGGAAGCTGGTTTTCTATCTTTTTTTTACTCTTCCTTCACCTTACGGCATTAACACTATTGCTAACTTGGAAGAAAGTGTGCCTAATAAAGCAATTTTGTAAACTTCCAGTGCAGCTGTTCACTACAGAGATGTTTCACATCCACAAATGAGCACCTCAGTGAGTGGCTGTAGCTGGTGAAGGATATAAGCATGGGGAGGAGTAGTCAGCCCAAAGCACTGAGGAAGATTTTCCCAATCAGAGGAGGAAAGGAAGATGATGTTCTGAATGGACAAGGGCCAGCAGGAGCTTCTCCAGAAGGAGCAGAGCAAGGAAGGAAACCCTTTGGCCCATGACTAGCCTAGAAGTGAGAAAACGAAAGCCCATTCTGTCTGGACTGCAACACAAAATAGCAAGGATCCCTTAAACCCTGCAGTTTTTCACTTGGTCAGCCCTTCTGTGATCCTGAGGGAAGCAGGATTCACCAAGACTAGCAAATATAAGGCTCAATCCTGCCTTTCTATTGAACTCTCAGATCCTGATAACAGCTATTTTCGTCTGTAGAGAATAAGCATTTGGTCAGCTGTTCTTCCATGGCCTCTTTCTTGGAAAAAGATGAGCAAAAACTCATTAAGAAAGTCAATTAATCAAAGCAAGGCAGGGAAAAAGCTCCATCAAATTGTGCTAGACTGAGGATAGACGTTTGCATGAATATTCATAGCAAATCCTTCTGCTACCTCAGCCCAACAACCTCTCTTTATTCAAAAGTGAAGTTACAAGCCACTAGATAAACTAATCAAAGGACTTGCTCTATAGCTTTGTCATATATTGTTCATAACGCTGGACATTTACTTTATTCCCTTAAGTCATTTCATACTGAAATGGAGTTCTACCCCAGCATTTCATTAGGTTCATAAGCAATATAGGCTGAAATAAATGAATAAAGGCAGAAAGGTATTGAATTTTTTTGCAGGCAACTTTCTGATTGGAATGTTTTTCATTTCTGTTGAGAATTCAAATGTTGCTCATGTTTTACCAATCCAAAATATGAATCTACACACATTTTTTTCCATTTCATGGAACAGTGACTCTAGAAAGTTGCCTATGTACATAAGATGATATAAGGTAATAAAGGGAAAGTGTCATAGTCACTCTTAATTTCACAGAGCAACTAAGCAGCAGGAAATGCAGTTACCAGCAAATAATGCAGTGGCCTGAAGGTGAACATATGGTATTTGTCATACTACTCAGCTGTGAAACTTGCCAAGGTATCCATAGGAAAAAAAAAAAAAAAAACACAACACAAAAACAGAACTAAAAGAAACTATTTCATTTCAGTGGAGTGGTTTGATGTAAGTAAACCCTGTTATCAAAGGCTGGTAATTAAATTAAAAGTTAAGCACAGAAAATTCTGAAACATTTAAAATGAAAAAATTATCTCTCTGAATTGCAGGAGACCATGTGATCTCTCACTGTAATCAATTGAAATAATTGAAATTCAGAATGTTTAATTATACCCCAGTTCAGCAAATAATAAGTTTAATCTCATTGTACTTATATGAAAGACGGTGTGGGCGAGCATATGGATCTTTAAGACTATTAAATTAGTGACTAATTTACTGCAAAAAAAAGAAAACAGACATATAAATAAATGTTGTAGAATAAAAGTGTCTTTTCTTTTACAGATAGCATATGACTAAAAATAGAGCATACACAAAATTTAATATTTTAGATAAACATAGTAAGGCACATATTTAAGATATTCCCTTACACCTTAGCACAAGTGATACCTGACTAAACAAGGATGGTGGATCTTGTCTCTTCTTGTAATGGCATCTGTGGCTAACAGACTGGTGGTTGTGCTTGGAAGTAGCTATTTCCACTTACTGTGACTTTCAATGGGCCAGCTGCTCTCTTTGATTTTCTGGGGACAATACCACAGATATAATGACGCACCTTTCTTGTAAGCAAGGAATTTGCCTTTTGAGAACACACAGAAGCTGCTGCGGCCAGGACACTGAAGAAGGTATGCCAAAAATTAGGGTCCAAAAGCCTTATTTAGGCAGGTAAACAAAGGATCAAGTTTTCCAAAGTGCTCAGCTGGCAATAATTTCCCTTCAAGAGACAGCTGATGAGAGCTCAGCGCTTTCAAAAAGAGGTTACTTACTTAAGCATGTGTGTTGGAAAGTTTGCCTCAAGTGCACAGGATTGCAAAGATGAAACTGTCTTGTTTCCTTAAAGCAAACTCAGACTGAAAATAAAGCTGAGTGAAATCATGGTTAGCTGATTAATCTATATAATTTGCTGCCATAAGACCTTATTGAGGCTAAGGGCCGAGTACAAGGTGCTGTATGTGCAAAGTTGTCTTGATTTAAAAACACTTAGTGATTATCATAGGATGATGGGATAATTCAGGCTGGGAGGGATCTCAGGAGGTCTCTAGTCCATCTCCTGCCCCAAAGCAGGGCCAGCTCCAGGGGCAGACCAGGCTGCCCAGGGCTTGGACCAGTTGGGGCTTGAAGCCCTCCAGGGATGGAGACGGCACAGCGTCTCCGGGTGGTCTGCTCCACTGCCCCCCTCGTGAGGGACAGTTTCTGCCTATACCCAGCCTGAAACTCCCTTTTCAGCTTGTGCCCATTGCCTTTTGCCGTCCTCCTCTGCAAGGCTGCTAGGAGCCTGACTCCATCTCCTCCATGACCTCCTGATAGGTACTGGGAGGTGGCTGTCAGGTGCCCCCAAAGTCATTCTCAGCTCTCGAAGTGGGTCCCATGTTGTAAAAGCCAAATCTGTCACTGGCAATGGCTGTGCAGCCAGCTAAAGCCCCTTCCCCTCAGTGACAGGATCCAGCAGAAAAGCACCAGGACCTCCCCTGGCCATGGCTTGGCCAATGGTCCAAGGGCTTGCCCAAGCCCCCAGCAGCGGGCCAGGCTGGGAAACAGGGGCCTGTGTCCCTGTGGGAAGGGACTGTCCCTCTGCCATCCCCTGCCACTTCCTCCTGGTGCTGCCAGGGATCTGGGGTGCCTCCCTGGGAACAGATTTCTGCCCTCACCTGCTGCGGGGCACCCACCCTCCTTGCAGGCCTGTGGGTAGAGGAACAGCCCCTGCCATTGCCAGGAGTCGGAAGCCTCCAGCCATCCCTGCTGTGGGCATCCCTGTGCGCCCAATAGCCTCCGCCCGGGCCCTGAACTCTAGTAAACTGGTTTAAATTCGGATTGTGGTTACTCAGCTGTCATTCCTAAACACTAGTGTAACAAAAAAATAATTTAAAATCTGTCATCTTGTGTATGGTTGCATCAGTTTAACAGGAGCGGCTTGCAGGCAGATTTAAGCTAAGCCGGCGCTGGCCAGTTGTGGAAGAGCCTAGGTCTGGAAAAGCTGACTTGCTGATGCCAGTACAACCATCAGCTGTAATTAGAAAATAATCCAGCTTGGGTATCTTCCCACTCCAGGGTATAAACTGGCCACCTGCTGCCATACCAAAGAAGCCTTTCTTCCTTCAGGTGCTCTTGGTGGAGTGAACGAACACCTTCTTCCAAAACACCTGCTGTCGTCTGAGGCCTTGGAAAGGCTTGTGAGCTGGACAGACCCTACCCACTTCCATAAAATAATTAAAGTATCTCAAGTAAAACATGGTGATGTTATCATTAAATTGGGACTGAATCCAAGGTAACAGAGAGCACGGAAGAAGTGGTCCCCTTCCACCGGATCAGATGCCTTTCTTGGCATTCATTGGGAGTGCATCAGCAGGGGAGGTAACTCTGTTAGCTAAATGAATAACATTACTGAAGTTTCTCAGGTTGTCTGTGCCAAATCTGTGTTTAATCGGCCTGACTTGGAAAGGCTATAAAGGATCATTTTATTAATCTCTAAGGTCAAGATGTTAGGAAGGATTTTGAATTATTAAAGAAACTGGTTGATAATTGGGGCAGGAGGTAGAGTCATGCTCTGCTTCGAAATCACAGCATCAGCAAAACTTTCTTGAGACCTATTACTAGATTCAAAGGGGCTGAGACATGCATTTAGACATGAGAACTGCATTTTCTGTTGAATAATTTCAAATATAGCAGTAAAATCCATCTGGATCCAGCACATTTTAGGGTTTGCTGAACTGAATTGTCCATACTACTTTCATTGTTTAAGAGACACAGGTACACCACTGTAACCAGAGATATGATGTTTCCTGACTTCCATTAAATGAAAATCACCAAACATGAAGCCAAACCAACTTCAACAGTTGTACTGAGCTATGAAACCTGACTTTGAGAGTTTGACCTGACGATACCTAAGGGATACAGTCACAGAAGCATGAGTGGATGAGATCTCCTGTTGAGACAACCTCTCGATGGCGTGAGCTAACTCCTTTCTACATTGCCACAATCTTCCTTCTCCCCATGAGGACGAGCCTTCTGTCCTTTGTCCCTTTCATAGGCTGTTACTCTAGGAGGTTACTCTAGGCAGTCTCCATCCTGAACAACATAAGCACTATGAGTTTCCATTCCCTTTCCAGTTCTCTAAGAAGAAGTCGACTCCTCCATTGAACTCTGAACAGATGGGAAGAAGTGGATAATACACCACAGATGCAACAGAGCAATGAAAGGAAGAAACATCCTCTGAAGAACTGATCTAGCACTTGGACTGGTTGGGGTAAAATTTCTATGGTTTAAAGCAGATTTTAGTGCCACTTCACTGTTGTCATCTCACTTCTGCATGGAGACATAGGTTGGTCTAGCTTAGCTTGTTAATGGGGAAAGAGATTCACCGAAGCTCTGCTCACTGCAGCAATGCGGCTATGGCTGACTGGATATCTCTCAGCATAATAACACAGGCATTTAACTTAAACATTGTAACATCAATCACCCATTGTCACTAAAATATAGAATCATTTGAGGACATGAAAGTGATAACAATTTGAAGTGTTGGAGGATTTCTTTCCTTCCCCTGTGTCCACACCCCCCATAGCTGAAATTGCATCCAATTGTATGGAAGGGAAATAAATTATATTCCTATGGTGCTTGCTGACCTAAGGTCAGTGTTATCTTCTTGGAAGCAAAAGCATGCATCCAGATTTCATTTTCTTTTAATAAGAGTGAAACATTTGCTATGTAGTTTCTTCTACTCAAGAATTATATTGCACAGATGGGATATATATCCTGTAACAAATTCTTTTTCCATTGCCCTTACTTTCTCTGTATCAACCTTTGAAAACCACTTTAACAGTTCTCTGAACTAGAATGGTCTTTTTTTACTGATTTGAGCTCTTTCCTGTGTATAAACTGAGATGTTTGGAAAGGCAATATGCTTTCAGATTATTAGAAAATAGTTATGTTATTGTTTTTGCAAAGACCAGCAGCCACAAGATGTTATTAAATGTGTTTCTGAATATACTTAATACTCAATTACAAGGCAGAAGAGATGGCATGAAACAAACCTCAGGATGGGCAGACTCCTTTGGGAAATGCCATCTCCAAACTAAAGACTTTTAGCCATGAGGGCAATAAGGTATTGGAATATGATCCCGAAGAACATAAGCAGTGTTCTATTGTCCGAGACTCTAAATATAAATTGGAAACAAAACTCCAGCTGCTCACTTCGGCAGGGATAGGATCTCACTCTTTCCATCTTTTCTGAACACAGTATCTAACTAAGCTGCTTGAACTCATGGTTTTCACGAAAAGACTGAGTGATGTTTCAGGGAGTGTTTTGTTCAGGTTGGAGCAGGTGTTCCTAATGGATGGAGTAGAAGATTTCAAACCTCTAAAGGATTCTGTGACTATTTCAATTTAGTCTTCTAAAATATCTGTATTTTCTATCTGGGGAGCAGGGTGTGCTTTACAGCTATTGATGAATGTCGTGGGTTAAGCAGAGGAGAGTTAATTTTTTTTTCTTTCTTCCTTCTCTTCATAAATAGTTAGCAAGAAGCTATGTTTTGGATTCCTGCTCAGGAGAAAACTGATAAGAAAGAACGTTTATAGTTATTGCTAGGATACTCTCAAGGACAAATACATTCAGCCTCTCTCCTCTCCACAGACAGAGAGGGGTAGGGGAGAGACAGTCCGGCTTCTAGCTTGGGATTTGCTTTTAGGTTAAGATTGAGAAGCAGACTGACCAATTATTCCATCCCATGCACGTCCTACACAGTATATAGATGAGGACCCTTCTGGGAGATCACGCTCTTTCACTTCCCTTGGGCTCCGGATCATCTTGCTTCATGCGCCTGCATTTGCTCTCCCAAGGCCCAAGGCCTTTCCTCCCCCCCCCACAGACACCATTAGCTCTCGGCCCAGGACACTCGTTATCTCCGTTCCATGAGTCTTGGGATCCTCCCTCTCCAGGGGAATCATTAGCTGTTTTTTTTTCCCCTGCCTTGGTCAGCTCTCGGGCTGGGACGCTTGGGCTGTTATCTCTGTTCCGTGAGTGCCTCCGGGAGCGGTGCACCACCAACTCCCTTTCCCCCCCTTTTTTGGGGGTATCATGAGTACGGTTTCTGGGGTTCATTAGCTGGCAACAGGCTGAGCCTTTTGGGGGGGGCAGTATCATTGTGTATCACCCATTCCCTCCCTCCTCCGGGGTCATTGGCTGGGAGTGGGCTGGGCCTTTGGTCATCAGGTGGGGAGGGGCAGTATCACTGTGTATCACATTGCATATTTGTATATAGTATTATTTCCAATATTATTGTAGTTTAGTTATTAAATTGTCCTTATCTCAACCCACAAGTCCTCTTTGCCATTTACCTCTTTAATTCTCTCCCCTATCATTGGGTGGGGGCAGGGACTGTGTGAGCGGGTGTGTGTGGTTTGGCCCCCAGCCAAGGGCCAACCCGACACAATGAATTAAGTTTTAGCAGTCCTGTGAGATCAGTAACCATGCACTCGCTACAGATGAACAAACTGAGGCACACAATGTTGAAGTAACTTTCCAAGAGCCACAGAAAGGAATAAAAATATCATTAGTCTATGATTCTGTGAACCCTCTGTACCACTTCCAGCCTGACCTGACATCCGAATCTCAGAAGTGATACCTACCTTTCAGGCCACTGGTGAGATACACCTCTGTGAACTACACACAGGTAAGATTAAGCTATGGCAGGATGCGAGGAAACCGTATTTTGGCTGACATGCAGTCATCTGCCCACTTTTCTCCAGGTTACCAAGCCATTATTGGGCCAGATGGTGAAAAAAAGAGGATAAAAATCACATTAGAAGAAGCAGTTACTTTGAAAAGTAGAGGCTAAGTGAAAATAGTCTGGAAAAGACAATATTTGACAATAGTCTTTGAACAAGATTTCCCACTTCTAGCAAAGCGATAATACAGTAATGTAATTATGTAAGAAAGACTGACGTGGTGTCATTTTCCATCCCATGGAGTTGAGAGAAAAAGAAAGTTAGCATGTATTTTGACAAGAAACCCCTGGAAATTATTTTGTTGATTTATCTATGATTCTATGATTCTATGATCTCTGATGATTTCTGGTCACTGATATTTTAAAACAGCAACAACAAAAATACTTGTTTAGCTTTATGTGAGTATAATTTGTCATAACTGCTTTTGATTTTTGTTCATCAGCACTTAAATTTCCAGTGAAAATTCATTTCCTAGCAATACACTTGACCTGAAGTTAAATGATCGTAAACAGGTTTCACTCAGCAGCTGACCTGTATAAACCCCTTGCTAAGGAATTACAGGTTGGAATGATATCCTGAGCTGTTGCTTTTTATGATGTCCCTGACCATGGCTCTGAAAGGTTTTAAAAATTCATTTACAGTTCAGGAATGAGTCACAGTAGTCTTTCATTATATATTTGTGGTGGGTTAACCCAGGACACCAGGTGACCACCAAAGCCGCTCCCCTCCTCAGCTGGACAGAGGAGAGGAAATATAATGAAAGGCTTGTTGATCAAGATAAGGACAAGGAGATATCATTCACCAACTACTGTCATAAGCAAAATGGACTCAGCTTGGGGAAATTAATTTATTACCAATCAAATCAGAGTAGGATAATGAGAAATAAAATAAATCTTAAAAATACCTTCCCCCTTCTCCTCCTGCCCCTTTTTCCTGGGCTTAACTTTACTCCTGATTTTTCTACCTCCTCCCCCTGCAGTGGCACAGGGAGATGAGGAGTGGGGGTTGTGGTCAGCCCATCACATGTTGTCACTGCCGCTCATTCTTCCTCAAGGGGAGGACTCCTCGCTCTCTTCTCCTGATCCAGCCTGGGGTCCTTCCCACGGGAGACAGTCCTCCATGAACCTCTCAATGTGAGTCCTTCCAACAGGCTGCAGTTCTTCAACTGCTCCAGCGTGGGCTCTTTCCATGTAGTGCAGTCCTTCAGGCACAGACTGCTCCAGCATGAGTCCCCCATGGGGTCACAGCTCCTGTCCGCAAACCTGCTCCAGCCAGGGGTCCTCTCTCCATGGGGCCACAGGTCCTGCCAGGAGCCTGCTCCAGTGTGGGCTTCCCACAGGGTCAAGGCCTCCTTTGGGCATCCACCTGCTCTGGTGTGGGATCCTCCCCAGGCTGCAGGTGTTTCTCCGCTCCACCATTACCCTCCACATCTGCCGTCTCTCCAGGGCCTGCAGGGGAATCTCTGCTCCAGCACCTGGAGCACCCCCTCCCCTCCTTCTTCACTGACCTTGGTGTCTGCAGGGTTGTCTCCCTCACATATTGTCACTCCTATCTTTGTTTGCAGTTGCTGTCACAAAACAACTTTTCCCCTTCTTAAGTGTGTTATCACGGAGGCACTCCCACCATTGCTGACAGGCTCAGCTTTGGCCAGGGGTGGGTCCATCTTGGAGCCAGCTGGCACTGGCTCTACTGGGCGTGGGGGAAGCTACTAGCAGCTTCTCACAGAAGCCACCCCTGTAGCTGTCCTGCTACCAAAACCTTTCCATGCAAACCCAACATATTATGGAAAAAAAAAAGTCTAATGCCTTCCACTGGGATAATACAACATTCCAGTAGAAGGACAAAAATCTATTTCTGCTTGTGGCACTTGTTTTTAACTCTTTCCTCTGACTTTTTTTACCTTGAAGAGCACAAGAAATTCCCAAGAGGCACTTAAGCAATTTTCGTATCCATAGCAGCCAAAGGAAACCCATTTTTCCAGAACACCTTCTGGGAAAATAAATTTTCAAGCTGTAGGGAAAAAAACTCCACCTAAAATACTCTAAAAAACCACAAGTTTATCTATGAAAACAGAAGGGCATCAAACAAACATTTCTGCTAAATTAATGTAACACCCATAAATTTTAAGCCGGCTGTTTGCAGGTGTACGTAGGTATGATAATATTAAACTGATCACTGCGTATGTTTACACTTTCAGCATTAATGTACAAGATTCACTGATGTTACCTACTACTTATACAGCAATAGGTACTTTAATCTGTCATTTTATAAGTGATGTTACTGCTAGATATATACAAGTGAAACAAAAATGTCTCAAAAGCGAGCCATGATAATTGTTGGTAACTATTCACTCTGTTACCTATGTTAGATTCAGCATCCTTGTCCTTTTATTTACATGGTTTCATAAACGCTAACATGTATTTTCAATGATTCCATCGTTTTTTTAGTTACTTCACCTACGTACTTGTGTCCTTCTAACACAATGGCTGCTTTGAAAAAAGGAGACAAAAAAGGAAGAAAAAAAAAGGAGGCAAACATTCCTTGTTCAGGATAACTGCTTGCATTTCAGCACATATTCAGTCATTATTTGGTATGTATTTAATTGCACAACAAACCTGGCTTCACCTCTCAGACTTTCTCCACTGCTGTTTCTATGCCATGGTTCTCTGTCCTGGTTTCAGGTATGTAAATGATGAGCACTTCTGGCAGGGAAGTCTTTTATGACTAACAAAGCGATTGCTGGTGTTTTGGTGACCTGTAATGTGTAAGGGCTTGTTTGGTAAAGAAACTGAAAATCTGGTATTATGCTCTCTTAAGTTTGACCATCCCTGCAATAAAGGCAGTTGGTCCTCACAACAGCTTTGACATGAAAAACACGGATTTGTTTCAGTGCTAAGACTTATGTATGTATTTCTAGTTATTGTCCATGTGAGAGAAATACAGGAAATTCCAATCCATTTGAGGAGGAACAACACGTTATCTGGAAAGAGGGCTTTATTAACTAAATAATTGCATAGGTGGCTGCATGTACAAAAGACTAAGAAAAGAGGCAGAGGAGATAATTCTGCTGTTTGAAATTCTGGCATTGGAAGAAAAGTACTGTATTTGAAAGAGTGGATGAACAGATTGCTCACAAATTGGGAGCATGCTTCCAGGCACTGGCTTCACACATGTGCTTAAAGCACCAGGGAATAAGGCCATTATCTCTGCATGTAGCCATTTGTCCTGTGTGTAGGGCAGAGCAATGAAGATTCAGGCCAAGTGTACGTAACCTGCTACTAATTCCCAAGGAAAAAAGTCTGATATTCAAGCAATCACTATCAGAGGGAATAGCTTGAGCTACTTAATAATAGTGATTGTAGAATACATGTATTTTTCCTACATTTAGCAAGGGGAGGAATAAATTAAATCAACTCAAGAAGGAATTAGACAGTATTTTGTATGAATAATTCAAGCAAATTGCCTAAGCCTTGTTAGGTGTGCATGCAGCCTTAAGTTTCTAGACACTTAAAACTAGGGAGGCAAAGGAGAAAAACTAGCCAGAGAGATTAAACCTTGTTTGAGATACACACTTCTGTAGGTGACACATAACACTTCTAGAAACAAGGGAAGAAGATGAAGTATGAAGGTACTTTAGCAGATAGAAATGGAATAATAAATGTGCCTGCTCACCTAGACAGCAGTGATGGGAGAATGGGACTATTGTTACTGATTGTGTGTCCTCAGTGCTGCTGGAAAACTATGAAACAATCTATGTTCATTTCACTGAAAGGGTATGTCTAATTCTGAACCTCTGACAGCTATCTCAGAAGACCTTTTGATTTATTTGGAGACAAACTAAGGAACTTCACTTGGCAAATACTTCTGGTTTCTATCCAACCGAGCTTCTGCTTATCCTTCAGTATTTACTACTAGTAGTGGATCAAGCTCCAGCTGTGTCAAATAAGAAACTTTATCTACCCACTACCACAGCAGCTACATTTGCCTTGTGCAGTTGTACAGACAAGAGCGAGGACAGAGCAATTTCAGCTGAAGGATTTGGTTATTCAACAACCTCACAGAATAGGCAGATTACTGAAATGCAGTAACAACTTGCCTTTTCAGGATGCCTTTCTCTCACAGACAACCCTCACAATTGCACATTTCTTTCACTTCTAAATGATATTACTAACATTTGGTTCCTTTCCTTCTCTGCCATCTCTCAAAAATTAAAGCAAAACAAACAAACTAGGAAAAAGCCCTTAAGCCTTGAAACAGATGCAAAACTAAGGTTCTTGAAGGTTGCTGTGTGTATTGCTGCTAATGGCATATGAAAGGTTTAAAGATACTACAGAAACAACTGCTGGCCCTAAAATAAACTATTTTAAAATATATCCTACCTTGATTGTTACATGTGGTGCAGCAAAAATCTGCAATCTGTGTAATTCAGGTAGGTCTCTTTATTTTCATGGATATCAGTCCAGCAAATTAACCATCTACTCTCTCACTTCCTAGTCCAGAAGTATAACATCAGTTCTCTGAGCTGGCAGTCTGGTGGCACCTGAAGTCACTCATTCCTTCAAGATGTAGTGAGGTGTTTATATTGAATAATAGGGATTGATCTACTGGGGCTCCAAATGCTCCTTCTGGGGCTTCTCTCCAGTCATGGCTTTCTGCACACTCTCATCACAGCTAGATAATATTTTTTTTTCTTAAATAAAAGAAAAATCAAAGTCCACTTGGCCAGGGTTTCCCTGCTGGCCCCTCTCCTTCCCCTGTGCTATCCCAGGTGTCCCTCACATGGCAAGTTGGGAAGGTGAAGGACTGAGCGATGCTTGTTGTGAAGGCAGGCAGTTTAGCACTAATGAGAGACAACTGAATAAGCTACAGTGGGGAAGGGGAAGGCTGTGCTAGGGTGACCTGTGCATCCCCCTGAAAGCTCCAGCTGTGCTCCCCCATCTCTGTGACCCCTCCTGCAGAGCAAAGCACAGCCCCTCCTCAGGTTACTCCTCTCTCCCAACGCAAATGGCTTTGCCACCGTGCAAAGCTGCTTCCACACACCATGGACAAGGACAGGGAAGGGGTTTTGCTTCTGTTCTTCAGACATCAAAATTAATTTTGGCTCTGCAGTGGCTGTGCTTTGAACTGGCTCAGAATTAAGTCATGTCTTGATATCATGCATTGCATTAACGTTGGGGGTGGAGGAGTGACCAGCAAAGGGAGAAAAGGCTCACCACTCATTCTTAATGACATTTAACACAATCATCCATTATGCCAGCCTAGTGATCAGAGTAAGGAAAAATAGAGCAGGGGCTCCTTAGTTCTGCGCCTTGCTTTTTTGCTAGTTTGTTGCTTGGGCTTCCTTGTTACAGGCAGGTTTGATAATAATCCTTTTCAAGAACGTGCTTTCTCTTCTTAGAGCCTAGTTTCCATTTGCACTGGCTCACTGCTGTCTTTCTAGGCATCTAACCTCCAGCATATATGTGAAGGGCACCTTCAAGGGGCTCCACGGCACGCTGTTGCCCTCTGTCATGGATACAGGCACTGGGATGTGAAGCAAGGAGTTTTTGCCTGTATTTGACACATTTTGGCAACTACCAGCTTGTCTCAGGGCACCATGAGCAAAGGAAGCAAGACCCATTTGAGCCCGGATGCCAGGGACAGTGGCAAACATAATTAATAGTGAAGAGTGTGAGGATCCTAGGAGAAGGAGGGGTAGAGGTACCAAGATGAGGGGAGGTTGATACTGGGTCAGGAGCTAGGACAGCAGAATGGGAGAAGGTGAAGGACAAGGATGGCACCACAGTGGTGAGGAGGACACCAGTGTGACAGCCAACTGGGAGCAAAGGTGTGAGTGCACTGGGACAAGGGCACTAGGGATGAAGTGGGATGCACCCTAACTGGTGAGGAGACTGGGACCAGATCAAAGTGCGAGGAGTTGTTGGTGATGGTTAGGGATGAGAAAAAAGAAACAGGAGTGACAGGCAGGAGTGGGATTTTTCTCCACAATGAAAACATTTCCAAACTATATGTATGTGTAGTTTCTCACAAAAAAACCCAAACCTTCAGTGCCCCATGAAGTCGTCTATGATTCCCAGATCCTACTAAACTGGAGTCCAAGGCCTGAGCATAGAATTTCCATTGCCTGTTGCTGTTTTCCATCACTCCAGACCTAGCAAGGAGGCGACACCTCTGTCTTCAGGGTAGGGTAAGGGCTCACAAAATCCCACCTACCACTGCCTGCCTACCACACCTCTGCATTGAAAGAAGCAAGTATCTCCTTCTCTTCATCTTCAGACTGCTCGTATGCTTATCCTCAGTTGTATGAAGGAGATGTCATGATAGTTAACAGACACAGATCTGTGAGACTCATGGGTAGACAGTACTCAAAATATTTTATATTAAGGTGTGTACAAGTACAAGGTACAGTTTGCTTCAAGGAAGGAATGCCTACTGAATAGAGGATAAATAGCAGGGTGGGAAAAAGAAATACCAAATAAAAGAGAGGATGTCTAAAAGGGCATAATAGGCAGGAGGTGGAACAGCAGAAGAACATGCAGGGGTTTTTTTGACCAGTGCTCTTTTTAGTGATAGGGATTCAAGCCAGATTCCCTTTCAATGCCAAATGCATCTATTGAAGTCTAAGCAACAGACTTAATTGCAGCAGGAAATTACTGTTTTAAAAAGGATATCGGTAAAGAATGGGAGAATGCATATGGCACATATGTGCCTCGACAGTTTTGTTAAATAAACCATAAATTTTGACAAGTGTGTATCTGTAAGTTTGCCATGGAAATAGGATTGTATAACATCACAGCTGAAACAAAAGTTCAGCCTCTGAAAACTGTGGGGGCGTGCTGCTAAAATGTTTGCTTCGAATGTTAGCTGACTAGTTTCATAACTCCCATGCATCCAGTTAATGCTCTTTTAGACAATACGTGGAAAGGGTAGATGCCAGGACTGTGCAATAAGAGCATTAAAATTGTTATATCTAATGGTCAGAACCCAATTTCAGCATTTTGGAAAATGACAGAAATTTCTTGCATTAGAAAATTTAAGAGATGGGACTTCCTAGCTTGTTTATACAGAACCCTATCAAGCAGAGGTGTGAAAAAATATTTGGTTCTGTGTTTAATGAGGAGATTACACTATGGGGGTGTCAATATCATTTTAGGGAACTGGTTAGTTCAGCAAACCAATAAGGAATGGGCTGTAAAGGCTGTCTCTTTCAGGCTATTAATACAGAGCCATTCCCCTGATGCCAAGAGCAGGAATTACAGTGAAGAGGAGCTGTTACCATTAGTGACCCTGAAATTCAGCTCAGGAGTCTCATCCAGAACCCAGTGAACCTGTTCTCACCATTGGCATGCTTGGCAAAGTGTCAGCTGTCCCATCAACCAAGACGAAGAACCAAGTACATGAAAAAGCACATCCCCACAGGACTCCTAGAAGTGGTAATTCTGGCACAGGTTTGGTATGCTAATTGCTTCATGGGAAAAACAAACTGCCATCAACCATAAGGTAAGCATGGACATCTTTATCCAAAAGATAAACAGCAGGCTGAGAGTTCAGAGCAGCTTTGGTTTGCACCGAGCACTAGAAATCACCCTGCACTGGCTTTGCAGATCAGTCATTTCCAGTCAGCCCATTTTGGCCTGTGTTCAGGGGATGCAAAACCAAAAGTAACAAAATCAAGTTTTGCAAACTTGATCTGAATTTCAAAATCATTTGAATCATTCTTAATCTTCAGTGAAGATCTGTTTTATAACTCATACAAACTGATTCATCCCAGTTCCTCAAGGTATTAGCAGGACCACAGCATTTTTTCCAGGTGGCTTTGGCTGCCCATTGTTGGAAAGGGCTTTCTGTTCTGCACCAGCACATGGCAAAAGCAAAGACATCCTGCCCCTGACACGTGCACCAGGAATGACCACTCCACCGTACCCCAGTTTTGCTCTGTCCAAAAAGGAGAGCTGGCTGGGGTAGGGGGAAGAGTGCAGGGTGTACACATGTGTGCATGCAGGAATGTGCAGGCACACGTCTGTGTATGTGCACATGTGCTGGGAGACAGGTTCCTTAAGCTGCTGCCCTGTAGGAAACACGTTTCCCTGCCTATGGCAGGGGGGTTGGAACTAGATGGTCTTTCCAACCCAAACCATTCTATGATTCTATGAAAATGCCCCAGGTACTATACAAGGCCTGCCGTACCAAGTGTTCCTCAGGTTGGCAGGATTTCCCCAGGGAGAATGGTCCAGCTGTTGCTGTGGCATCTTTCATTGTTTATAAACAAATTGTTTATTGGGATTGTATTAATGCTAGTGTCCCCTATAATAAAAAGCAGGAAACATATAAGACACAGGCCTACATCTCAATTCAGTCTATCTCGACTCTGCCCCTTACAAAATGGTATGGTGGAATTACTTGTTTTATACAAAGCTGACAACCTGATTCTGCTTTTATTTTGTGCCCAACAGATTTTGTCTGGCATACGCATCTGTTACAAGTCCAAAATAACACACTAGACATGTCTGAAGTCAAGCACATGAATGGTCAAGTTACACACAAAAGCATTTTTGCACAGAGACACAGACCACTGTGTCATGGCTTTTACAGGTGTCTTCTCCCTCCACCACATGAAACATCTGTTGGGCCACATGCAGTATACAACTACCAGGGAAAGGCATGACATGGGGGGCTGAAACATGAGATAAGCATATGTCCTTTTGCTCTCTGCTCCCGTGGATTGTTTGGAGATTAAACTAAACTGGAGTCTCATTAGCACAAAGATTTAAAAAACCCTTGAAGTTTGCCTCTGACTACACCCCTCGCATGGCAATGCTCTACAGCAAGGTAATGTCATCTGCAAGACCAGGCAGCAGAGGCATACAGAGTGTATCTGTAGGAAATGTGAAATTCACCAAATGGCAAAGATCCTATTACAGCAGTTTTGTCTCCCCCATGGCCAAGGCACCTGATCTATTAAATCACAGACATCACAAACCCTGCAGTTCAAGTGCACTGGGAGGATTGTATTAAACTCAGTCAGCAATTATCGGTAATATGGGATAAAAATCTATACTCTGAAAGGCGAGCTTTAAAAGGTCATAATATAATTGCTGTCACTGATGGTCTCTACAGTGGCTGTTAGTCTGATTGCAAAGCAACAGAGAAGAAATGCAGATGCAGAAGTTGAATACAAACCCTAAAATGCTATTTCTGTCACAATGTTATTGGCAAAATTATAGACACAGCACACATCAGCTTTCTCCACACTTGATAGCCTTAATAAATTTACCTTTATTCCTCACCAAATTTCCTCTTTATTGTTGTTCTATGAATGTTCATTATGAGCGAGCACAGAAATGCCAAATGAGACAGCCAAAGTGGGAAGAGTGCCAAGAAGTCAGTGGGAGATTCAGACAAGTTTTCCAGTCCCTTTGCATTACTCACAGAAAATGTAATACACGAGTTAAAGCTGCATTGCCAGATCTGGAGCTGGACAGGGTGGCACCTTCCACTGCAATGAGGTGCGGAATAGGGACATTTGGAGCCCAGTTTGGGTGTTGGGGATTTGCACCCTGACAAGCCACCAGCTTGCACCAGAGCTGGCAGTCCCCAGCTCCCTCACACCCACAAGCTCAACAGCCAAGGTGTTGGTGCCATTCCTTCATCCAGAGGGCACTCCCTGCTCAGTCACATCTGCAATTCCCTTCCCAAGGGGGCCCTGAATCCCCTGCACAGCAGCACATCCCTAAGGCAATCGGCAGAACAGATTTAGCTGTCCCTTGGCTGCTTCCAGAATCCCACTCATGTACCACAGCATGGTTACGGAGAGAAGTCAGCAGAGTTAATCCCAATCCATTTTTAAGGTAGTGCAGGTAAACTTAATTAAATTCTCTTGCAGATGCTCTCATATAGAACTAAAAAGGTCTTGGAGTGATTTACTGCTTGGGCTACAAGTTTTGAGTTAATATGTTATTGCATGCCAGCTCCTACATAAGCATTGGTGTGTGCTCTCTGCCCTAGCACCACTCTAGCTTGAATGACTTCACATTTGCTATATATTAAGAATCATTGACTATTACTGCAGATCCCTCATACATAATAATTTGCAATCTAATAGCTTGCTGCCTTTACTACACCACTTAGTTTATAGCCCTTTGAAAATAATTTCTGCTTAATTGAGTTAAGGTCAACTCTTATTTAGAGTGCTGGCACAGTGACTAAATGCAGTTCAGCTTATTCACTCTTAACTCATATTTTAACATTCCTGAGTGTTAATGTACAAGAAGCAGATTTTTCCTACAGGAAACAAATAATTAGCAACATCCTGAGCAGTACAGCTGTTTAGCTTCACTGTTCGTTGTGATGCTACACCTCTGACTATGCCCAGTCCTACTGAAACTAGAATGGTTTCCTCTTCCTGGAAAATCGACTTCTTATTGTAAAATCATTCAGTAAGCTACTTCTAATAGTGGCTTTACAAATGTTTTATATGCTGCTTGAATGGCTCTAATTTGCTTAATAAAAGGACAATCTTTAGTTAATCAAAATTTTCTCAGTGGATTCTGAATTAACAATTGGCTTGCTGACAGGTAAAATTAATTAGAACTTTTTTTTTCTCCTGCTAAAAAGAGTAAAATAGTCTCTTGCTCAAACACATTTGTGATAGAAGCTACCAGGAGGTATCTCAGGCATTTATTTTCTAAAAAGCTAATAATATAAAACTTAGTAGAAAATATGAAGTCATGAATATTAGGGCTTGTGTACAGCTATCTTTGCTGCTAAACTGATTTTAAACAAAAGAAGTTTACAGCCTTAAAGCTGCTCCTTCTCTGTTTCATCTTAGTCCTAAACACCATAGCCATATACCTGTCCGTAAGCAAGGCTGGCAGGTCCTGTCTCTGCCACCTTCCCACAGTGCCCTGCCTGCACCACACAAGCTAACAAGCGCTCTCTTCATTTAAAAAAAGAAGATATTACTGCATGGGACTGAAGTGGGCATCAGCTCACTAACGGTGGTACCAGAACCCAAATGCCACAAGTTTCTAAGTAACCGTCATTCCTGCAGCTTCCAAACCAGGTTCAATATCTCTGTGGCACAAGCTGGGGCTTGTAGCAAAAAGCAGCCTCTCAGACAAAACCCAGATGGTTAATGAAACCACCAGTGCTCTAAGGAAAGATGAGACAATTCCTGTATTGACCCAAATCTAAAGCAAGCCTGAATCTAAGGTGACCTTCAGCTTCTGAAGAGCAGAAGCTGCAGAGTGACATACTGCACATCAAACCATCAAACACCCCAAACTGCTTCTCAGCCTTCTTCCCTCCAGTCCTTGGCACAGCTGAGCCTGAATTTTTCTCTTTCCTCCACGAGTCCCTGCCTGAGCCCCAGATACCCTTCCTCTCACAGCAGCCCCACAGCCTCCTGGGGGGGCACAGACCACCCCCCCACAAGCCCCTTTCTCACCCACCCTGCCTTCCAGACCTCTTGTTGCCCATTAGCCCTGGGCACCTGCCACCCTAATTCAAGGGCCTTACACAATTACAGAAGTAACAGTGCTTCAAGCCAGCTGTGAAGTAGCTAATTAGTGCTAATAGTTGAGGGACCATTACTGGAGGTGTTCAGGAATGCGCATTCTTCCTCCCCAAATAAAATGGTGCTCCTCCTGCAGCCACAATTACAAGTCCTGTCATATTGTGATAGAACATCCCAAGGCAAAGGTCTTTAGGCTGTTAGGCATTTTAGGCATTCTATAGCATCTGCCCCAAAATGAGACACGAAATGGTCAAATGAGCTCTAGAAGCTTCTTATTGCCAAGTACAAGTCTGCATATTGTCTAAAATACAGCTGGGGACACAGCAGTTCTGAGGTGTTTAATCAAGGTGGGGTTTGTTGTTGTTTTTTCTCCCCCAAAATTGACTTACAACAGCTATTAGTGCACTTGCCTAAATTCTGAAGAAGGTCATAGCCAGATCCAAACCCTCGGCCAGAGCCTGAAAGGTGCAGAGTAACACCGAGTTCATGCAGAATTTAACAGAAATTGAAGGTACATAGCACTTCTTAGGGCTTGGCCTGGACACATCATACTCCTAACCTGCAAAGAGCAAGTACTGACATAAAATGCTGCAACTGAAAGGAATCTGGTTGAGAGATATCTGTACATATGTACTATGGTTTTCGAACATGGCTTACCCAGAATTTCTATCTGTATGTCTACCTGTCATTCCCAATAGCTTGTGAAGCTGCTGGCCAATTTCGAGGAGATTTGACAGAGTAGCAAGAGAATCAAGGGTGTTTGGTTTGAACGTGATTTATGGAAAGAGAAAGCGAGGTGGAAAAACGACGGCCACCCAAGCTGAACCAGTGTCTGCATGTTAGCTGAACCTCAAGACACAAATCTTCAGGGAATCAAAGCATGAGACTGAGACTGGCTCCACTGCTCACTGAACCGCTTCTCTGCCACCCTGAAATCCATCAAAAACATCTGCTGGAAGCTTCTCTGCAAGTGGAACAGGAGTCTCAGTGAGCCAAAGATTTTGCAAGCAGCTAAGAAATCACATACACTGCCTAATGTGAAGGTTGTTCAGCTCCTGTGTTTCTATTCACAAATGAAATGAACAGTACACACCCTGTGACAGAAAGAGAAAAAACAAGCCAGGTTCCGTATCACAGCCAGAATTCATTCTACCAGTAGTGACCTCAATGAGTGTTAAATCAATTCATTTAAAAATACTATTTTTTCAGCTTAAAAACAACCAAAAAAACAATGAAATGGAACTTTAAGGTCACTTGAGCATCTTAAGATGCTTTATCCTGAAAGGTGTAGGCCCTGCAGAACAGGAGTCAAAAGCAACTCTGCTTTATGGCATTCCGTGGGTGATATAAATGTTCATGAAAAGAGTTAGGAAGAATTATGAAAAGAGTTGGTAAAGCCTACTGAAGTCTTTGTACCTTCACCTCCCACACCTGTTCTTCACTGGACTTCAAAATACAGTGAAGCTGACATCCTCTGGTAGGATATTCACATGATTGCCAAAGGAAATCACATTTGTACCAGTAGCTTATTACACATCTCATTGGAGCTTACTATTTTCAACCATTAGTAACCGTTTGAATGGACCTTGTATGTTTTCTTACAGACGGTTGGAAGCTTGCCATTTGTGCAAGTATAAATGCATACTTCAAATTTTAGCTGAGACTAAACCGACGACAACAACAGCAAAGGCAAACTATTATGATAAGAAATGGACACTGTTCACTGCTATAAAGATTTGTACCCATGCTTCTTTCTTTGTCTTGTCTTTCTTTATATGGTACCATATAAGGGTTTTTATTTTGCTCTTTATAATGGCAGAAGTGTAATTATGCTTGTGAGAAGCTGACACTGTTTGTCGTGTCTCATTCCTTTTCCCATTGCTTTCTGAGGTAAATGAAAGAACAGTCTGTATGTCAGCAAAATTAATTTTTTTTTCTCAAAATGCAGCTTCCTTTTCTCTGTGTGAAATGGATCCCAGCAAGGAGTCACCCTCAGTCTGGGGGAACAGTGGCTGCTGTGGCAGCTCTCCCATGTGCCCACAAGGAAGCCTGGGCCCTGGTGCTGGAGAGTGCTGCAGGGCAGCTCTCAAACCTCCCGTTCCCACCAACCTTGCCAGAAGGGCTGATCAATGGGGTAATTTATCCCAGATCTAAGTTGGGATATATCCTGATACATCTCTCTGCCCTGCAGGGCTGAGTGGTAGGAAAGGAGGTTGTGACCACTGTCCTTGTGATATCTAGGGTACCTGCTTACAGGGAGCCCCTAAGAAACTGTTTACAACTCTTGGGCTGTTCTCTGTTACTCCTGGGGGACGAAGATACACTTCCTGTCCCCCAAACCAGGAAAGCACAGGATGCCTCACAGAGAGGGGCACACATCCAAGTGCATCTGCCGAGCCTGAGTACATGATCTTAACTCAGGAATACCCAGGACAAGAGAAAAGGATTCAGTTCTCCCCATTCCCTTTATTCCCAGTGAAAAAAAGAAGCATTAACACTGTTGTGCAGTTAATCCAGTCACAGCCGAAAGGCCAAGGCTTTGGCTGGCTGTACAGCAGCACATCAACCAATACACGGCCCTCCAGAAGCATGCAGAGAAGTCCTCCCCCATCCCTCCCTACCCAGAGACAGAACTTTCTATCCATAAAATCCTTTTTAATCTACAAAGATCAAGGGAATAAACAGCAGGTGGAGCCATCCTAGCTTTGTCCCATACCCCAGCTCCCACCAGGGGTGAGCAAAGACCAGTAAGGCAGAAAGAAATTAGAGGTCAGTGAGTGTTGTGAAGAATTTCACCTCACCGGTGCTGTAGCAGAAAAACATCATTTCCACTTAAAAAACCTGATTGTTTATATACCCATATTGATTGCAAAGGACATCTGAATATCTTTGTGTACTGTTAAGCAGTTCTAAAGATTTTGCTGGAGTCTGGTGTGTGTACGATGATCAAAAGAGACACCCCTAATTAGTACTGAAATTCAGCCAGGATTGCTCCTTTTTATCAAAGATTAAAACTGAAGTAGAATTTGACTTTGTCACTATGTTAGCCTAAAATGCTGTCAACATCTTTTTCTTCGTGCCAGCCCTTCTATCACCCCTCCAAACCCATTCCCCTTGCTGCAGTTTTTGTGGCTGTATATTCTGGGCTTCAACATCAAAAGACACAGTATCTAGGTAGAAACAAGTTTTCTCTTACACTGGAGGGGACTTTTGACCTTTTAAACAAAGAAAGAAACAGACTTTTCTACAGCCATTTAAAAAATTAAATGTGTACTAACATAGGAGTTAGCCTGGAGTTGTCTTCTCTATCTACTCTTTCAGGACTGCATCTAGCTTGAGTTTTCTTCTTTCAATCGCTCCCCAAAACTTCATAGCCCCCTGCAACACTCCACGTGCACAAGGTGTGCCCACACCCTGGCTGTCCTCTGCCAAGGTCACCCTCTGAGGGGGCTGGTGGCCAGCTGGTGCGTGCACACCTGGGCACACAGAGGGATGCATGGAACTTGGTCTGTCCCCACCTAATGCAGGGGCAGTTCTCAGCGTCACAGCTTGCCTGCCCTGGGAATCCACTGCCGACGTGGAAAGTGGCCACCAAATAAAGCATTATTACTCACGGGCAAAACTGTTTCTCTTCCTCTTCATCCATGACTCCGCTGATGTCCCAGGGAATGCAAAGGGCTTGCTTTTTCCCTCCACCAAAGTCCCTCTCCATGATGGAGATGGGAATAAATCACCGACCCTGCCCTTGGTGGGAGCAGGGAGTGCATGAAGCCACTCTGCGCCTGCTGCCCCTCGGCTGGGAAAGCCTGGTGCCAGCTGGGCTCACTCTGTCAGAGCAACTCAGGGGAAGGAAAATCACAAAGAGAAGGGGGGAGAGTGGAGGCAAGAGCGTGGAGCCCAATCACCTTTTATCATTTTGTGAGTTGGAAACCAGATACGGTTAAGAGGTCATGTGCCCTGAGTGATTTACAAATGCAATGGCTGCACGGGAAGCCGCATGAAGTTTTCCTTTCAACAGAGGCAGCGGGTTTTATTGATGTTTTGTCCAACATCCAGGCTTAGAGATTGCCCACCACATATAAGGCAGAGCGTTAAAGCACTTTAAAATATATTAAAACAGTTTTAAAACCCACACGGTTGGGGGATGGTGCTTCCTCCAATGACTTAGCAGAAGTGTAGGATTTAGCACTTTCAGTAGCAGACTGAAAACCTCTCCAAAGCAGTAAGCAGAACCTTCGATCCCAAGCCTAACACTCATATTTGATAAGGAAAAATAGCCTCTTTTTCTGAACCAGGTCAATTTACTACAGGGATAAGGAAGATGACACCATGAGCGTGGCTCTGTGTGTGTCCACACTCCCCTCTCGAGTGAAAAATAAGGAAAATAGTAGCAGTCTTCCACCTGGTATTGAATCAAGCTGGGATGCTAGCAGGGGAGTCTTGCACAACACAGTGAGTAAAGCACATACCTTTCCTTACATTTCTCTGTCTAGAAGGGGCTAACCATATAATGCTTGTAGAAACAAGGAGAGTTTCTTTGCTTACAGAAACATTGTGAACTCACATTCCAAGTATTTAAAGTCCACCTAAAGGGACTTTAATGTAGCACCAATCAGAGATGAAGAGAAAGCTGTCAGGCATTTAGCCCATAAGAAAAGGAAAAAAAAGAGAGATGCCTGAACACAGGGGAGCAGGCTGAATGTCTCTGGAAGCCTTTACCTCCAAGTATGGACTACACAGAATTATTTAAAGGGATATTGTAAATTCAAATTCAGTGTTTTAAATAATTCATAATTAGATTTTATGTCCCTTGAACAGTCTATCCTTACACTGGTTTGGCTTCTTTAATCTGCTTCATATATTTCACACCGATCCTCTAGCACTAGCTGAATTTAAAGAGGCTAGAGATTTTCTTTAAGAAAACAAGTTTGGTAGAAAATGCAGGAAAACAATTTACACAAAAAAGGAGTCTTTGTCAGAGGAAACTCTTTCAAAAACCTGCAGTTGACTCAGTACCTCCTGGTGCTGAAGACCACTCTATGGCTTGAGGGACTCACAGCTCCCAGTTGCACTCTGGTCCAAAATGGAAAAAATGCTCAAGCACCAGTCCCATCACACAGGTAAAAACACTGCTAGGCAAATCCACAACACTGCAACAAGAGCTTGCGCCTGGACCATCACAATTAATCCATGTATGCTATGCTTAGTGAAGTAGGGCTTACACGGCATTCTAGGTAGAAAAGGCAGAGCAAATGGGGCTCTGCAGACAGGAATGAGGCAGAGATCCCAGAAGAAAAAGAGCATCCGTCTCTTGGCCACAGCCCTGGGGCTGTCTGGAAAATCGAAGCCTGAAGATAGGGGTACATCAGTGCCCTTCTTGCTGCTTCTGCAAGATGACCAAATCTTTCACATATTTTGTAAACAAGCTGTGCTGGAAATCACCATCAGCCTTCTCAGGGGAAACCAGCTCACTGCAGTGCCTTCAAGGGTAAATACCCAGGAGCGAAGGACTTCCAGCTGCACTCAGGCTATGGCAGAAATTACAGTGCTAGCCCAGATGGGCATTGCTTCCTCCTGCCTGTCCACCTCCTCCTGCCTGTCTCTTACTGTATATAAAAACTGTAAGCCTGGAAATGGGATTTTCTATTTTGGTTTGTCCACCATTTGATACTGTGAGTCCATCACATAGCCAAGGCTCCGAGGTACAACTGCAACATGAACAGCAATGTAGAGAGTGAGCAGAGTGTGGGCTGGGGTACTGCTGCCCTGCACCAGAGGTGTTACAAGGGTGTTACAGAGCCTCAGGGATTATAGAGTCCTAAATGACAGAAGCAGCCCCAGACTGCTACAACCTTGGAAGTAGTTCTTATTCCAAGCCCCAAAACACAGATTTGAACTCATGATATAGTTACTTCTTGCTTCTGCCTAGTCCCTTTTTCCTAGGGTATTTTAGGAAGGTTCCTAAGGTACTTTAGTAAGGTTCCTGAGGAGCTTTTGGAAGCGCGGAAGATCTTGGGCAGCATAGGTTTAATCTGACGACATTTGTTTCCCTCTTTAGCTGGACTGTGCTTAGTGTTCTCTTCCTCCCACATCTAAAACAAGGAGACTGCAGACATTTCGACAATTCTCACATAGAAATTCTAAATGGCTGTGAGTGCATTACAGAAAACACTTTAAGGGACTGTGGGTCTTCAATTATTTATGGCAGTATTATACATCTAGATTTGCCTTAACATAAATAGTATCAGATAGGAGCAGAAAGAGAATAAAACATTCAAGCCTATTTTTAAGACACCTAACATGCCACAGAGCTCCACACCCGCCTTCCAAGATCTGTTCGTCCCACTCACTGATGCAGCAGAGGGTGTGTTAGTAACCCTGCCAGGGATGAGAGAAAACCCTTCCTGGAGCAGCTCATACAGCCTGCAAGGTTCTTTGCAATTATTACTGAAAATCTCAACTCCTTTGTTTCTTTCACTTAATGAAGGCTCTGGAGCCATTTTACTTCATGGTTAATTTCCACTCTGAAAATCCTGGCATGGCTGTCACCAGTGCAAATATCTTTGGTCCCACTAGGGCACAAATGAATTTGTAGGGGGTCAGTGGCAGACCAGATGGGTTCTCTGAGCCCTGAGTGTGCAGAGCCGCTGTTTCCAGTTAAGATACTCTTCCAGACTTGTTAGTGGTTTCATTTTCCATGTATTCAAAACAGCATTCAGTGGAGATTTAGAAGCACTTCATTGCATAAAATGCACACTGCACATCTTTAGCAGATGACTGGTGAATCACAGAGTCTAGATAATATATGTGCTCTTACCTGGATGTATTAGAAAGCTAGTAAACCCAAGAAGACACTCAAGCCTCCTTGAGTACTGCTGGGACTGTCACCACTCACTCCTAGGGGTTCTGTGGCTTTGAGCAACTTCCTGCAGTGAGGAAGAAAACACCAAAGTGTTCTCTCTCGTTTGAGACTGATTTTCTAAAAGTAAAGGTCAGTCCAGAAGTATAATAAAGCCCCTCTTTCCCAGAAAGGCAGCTTACACTGACACTTACAGGAAATACTTTACCTGTATAGGTCCCCTCCTGTCCACTGCAGGCACAGCCACAGTCCCCCACTAACTCTAACAGCATGAGAGCTAGCTTTATTCCTCTCACTATCACTGCCTAGAAATGCAGGTGAGCTCCTTCAGATGGTTTAGGAGAAGATATTTCGAAGCAAAAGGAAGAAATTTAGCTGATTTCATCTTAGACATCTGAAAATACCCCCTTGCTGAGGTATATGACTGTGTTGCAGTAATTTTCGTAATTTGGTCGTGACAATTAAGGAAAGTTAAACACAGCTCAGGGAGATGTATTCATATTCTTAATTTGACTTCCCAGAGTGATTCCATGGAAACTCATGGGGCTGCTCATATGAACAGAATTACAAAGATATGCAAGCTTTTGTGGCAATGGATTGGTCTGTATCACAGACAATTTTATAGACCTGCATCTTTGCTGGTCAGTGCACTTTCTTTGGAAATGTCTTCTGCAGCTGGGTTTCTAAGCAGGAGCATGGTGTACAACGGAATCACACTGGCAGGCCATGAGTGTTGATGATTCACACGCTGCACAGACACTCGTGAAAGAATTTTATGCCAACCTCATTATCTTACACACAGTTGATAGTCAAAGAAAGGATAGGTAAAGAAAGGAAGGAAAAGGAAAAAGACAAGCCAGCTTGCCTGTTGTTGAGAGCGTTTACAAGAAATAATCAGAAAAAAACAATTCAGTCTTCTTTTTCCCACTGAGAAACATCCAACTCAAAAGCATTTTCAAAAGCTCCACCTGCCCTGAGCATGCTCTGGTACCTTCTGCACTTCCTATATTGTGAAAATAGAAAGCCCTGAAGAGTACCTAATAGCAGGCATCCCTTTTCCCCCCTATTATATTCCACAAAAGCACAGAGAAACAAAAGTGAGGTTTCATTTTCACTGACGCTAGGGCACAAGTGTATGACCAATGTCAATAGAAGAAATCCAATGGGATATTGGCCTGAGATCATCCATTAGTCACAGGCAATACCAGCCTAAATGCACTGGCTGTGTCAACTGTGGTGTGCTTTCCAACCTCAAAGACACCCTTAAATGAGAGATGAACAGAGGAACGAGAAAGCAGTGGGGGAGAATAGTCATACAAGGAGATAAACACATTTAATACTAGGAAACATTGAAACATTCATACATTAGGGAAAGGAGATAGAAATGACAGGTAATAACTAAATCTATATGGCATGGAACGTTCATTTTAATTTTAAGAAAATTAGCATTTGTGCCTGTGCATGCAGTCTTCAGAAGAACAAAGCAGAAATATCAATTATCTTCTTTCTCATCCATGTTTCCATTATCTTTTGCAGAAAAATAAAGTTTGTGAATGAAGAAGGGAAACAAAAGGTGTAGTATATCGGCTATATTAGAATAACTTTGTTAATTTTCATACTGTATAACAAGGTAGAACAAAAACATAGAAAGAAACCTTATCTTTTCTCACAGATAAAGAAGAAAATGAAATATCTTTGTAATTAGTCAAACTGCTTTTGCACTTCTACTTTCTCGAACATAAATCAAATGAGAAATATTTCTAAAGGAATTATTTGCATGCACTGCAAGGCTTTTCAGGGGACATTCAGGATCCAGAAGGTCACCGCGAACTTAATGAGATTTTCACTCACAGGTAGCCTTCAAAAATACATTTTAATTGACATAGATAAGGAACTTTAAGAAGTTGTATTGTGTCTGGCTTTTTAAGAGAGGCAAGATGTAATAGCTTTTTGTCCTTTTAAAATTAGGTGGAAAACTCTTTTTGAGGTGGCACATGCTAGTGCTCAGTATCAGCCTCTGGTGTTCACTCAGGCACCAGCAAAGGTCCAACCTGTAATTTGCAAGGTGTATGCAGGCCTTGTTGGGTGACAGGACAGCGTGCCTGTTGGCAGGGATTCTTGGATGCACAAAGCCTCCTACAGGTACTGTCAGGTTCCTCTGGATGCCACCTTTCAATGAGGTCCCTACTGACTATAGGCATGGGTTCTTACCTAAAAAAAAATGTCACCAGTGCAATTGCAAATGCTTACGCCGATTCAGATTACTCCCTTGCAGCTCCTGTAGGCTCACAGTTCTAGCCCTTTTAAGCCAGTCATTATCAGAGGGGCGAAAATTGGTCACTGCTTACTGTGTTTTATTTCTGTTTGTGTTTGAATCACAGTGCTGGAACTGAGATTCCCCTAAGCTGGGCACTGTAAAACAGTAAGAAGCGGTTGATAACCATAAAAGACTGCAATCTAGACAGATGGGAGATGGAAAGAGAAATAAGACAGGGAGACACACAAATTTTCCAAACTCACATGATAGCACAGAGCAAGTCAGCATCCTATAGACAGAACTGGATTTTACCTTTTAATCAGAAACATGCCTCATTTTTTTATCATTTATATCACTTAACTTCCAACATCAAACGAAACCTCCATAAAAGCAAACAGTTCACAGAATCACAGAATGGCTGAGGTTGGAAGGGATCTCTGGAGATCGTCTAGTCCAACCCACCTGCACAAGCAGGGTCATCTAGAGCACGTTGCGCAGGATCGTATCCAGACAGGTTTTGAGTATCTCCAAAGACAGAGACTCCACAGCCTCTCTTTTCCAGTGCTCTGTCACCTGCACAGTAAAGTAGTTTTTCCTCATATTCAGATGGAACTTCCTGTATTTCAGTTTATGTGTATTGTCTCTTGTCCCGTCACTGGGCACCACTGAAAATAGTCTGGCATGACCCTCTTGACACCCTCCCTTTAGGTATTTGTGTACATTGGTAAGATCCCCTCTCAGTCTTCTCTTCTCCAGGCTAGACAGGCCCAGCTCCCTCAGCCTTTCCTCATAAGAGAGATGCTCCATTCCCCTAATCATCTTTGTAGACTTCCACTGAAGTCTCTCCAGTCGTGCCATGTCTCTCTTGTACTGGGGAGCCCAGAATTGTGCACAGCACTCCAAATGTGGCCTCACAAGTGCTGAGTAGAGGGGGAGGATCACCTCCCTCGACCTGCTGGCAACACCTCTAAGGCAGGTCAGGATACCACTGACCTTCCTGGCCACCTGGGCACATTGCTGGCTCATGGTTAATTTGTTGTCCACCAGGACTCCCAGCTCCTTCTCTGCAGACCTGGTTTCCAGAAGGTCAGTCTCCAACCTGTACTGATACATGTTGTTATTTCTCCCTCAGTGCAGGACCTGCACTTGCCTTTGTTGAACTTAATGATGTTCCTCTCTGCCCAACTCTCCAGCCTGTCCAGGTCTCTCTGACTGGCAGCACAGCCTTCTGGTGTATCAGCCACTCCTCCCAGTTTTATATCATCAGCAACCTTGCTGAGGGTGAACTCTCCCTTCATCCAGGTCACTGATAAATAAGTTAAACAATATTGGACCCAGTATTGACCCCTGGGGGACACCACTAGCTACAGGACTTCAACTAGACTCTATGTTGCTGCTCACAACCCTCTGAACTCTGCCATTCAGCCAGTTCTCAATCCGCCTCACTGTCCACTCATCTAATCCACACTTCCTGAGCTTACCTATGAGGATGTTATGGGAGACAGTGTCAAAAGCTTTACTGAAGTCAAGGTAGACAATATCCACTGCTCTCCCCTCATCCACCCATCCAGTCATTCCATTATAGAATGCTATCAGATTAGTAAAGCATGATTTCCCCTTGGTGAATCCATGCTGACTACTCCTGATCACCTTATTTTCCTCCACATGCTTAAAGGTGACATCCAGGGTGAGCTGTTCCATCACCTTTCCAGGCATGGAGGTGAGGCTAACAGGCCTGTAGCTTCCTGGGTCCTCTTTCTTGCCCTTTTTGAAGACTAGAGTGACACTGGCTTTCTTCCAGTCCTTCTGCACCTCTCCTGTTCTCTATGACCTTTCAAAGATAATAGAAATTGACCTAGCAATAACATCTGCCAGCTCCCTCAGCACCCATGGGTACATCCCATTGGGGCCCATGGATTTGTAGGTGTCAAGTTTGCTTCAATTGTCTCTAACCTGATCCTTGACCAAGGGAAAGTCTTCCTTTCTCCAGACTTTCTCATCTCCAGGATCCTCAGGGCTGGCCTTAACAGTAAAGACTGAAGCAAAGAAAGCCTTCAGTAACTCTACATTCTCTGTATCCTTCGTCACCAGGGCACCCACCCCATTCAGCAGCAGGCTCACATTTTCCCTAGTCTTCCTTTCGCTACTGATGTATTTGAAGAAGCCCTTCTTGTTGTCCTTGACATTCCTTGCCAGATCTAATTCCAAGTGGGCCTTAGCCTTCCTTGTCACGTCCTTACATGCTTTGACAATGTTCCTATATTCCTCCTAAGTGGCCTATCTATTTTCCACTTTCTGTATACCTCCTTCTTCTGCTTGAGTTTTGCCAAGACCTTCTTGCTCATCCATGCAGGTGTCCTACTGCTTTGCTTGACTTCTTACTCATAGGGATTCACTGATCTTGAGCTTGGAGGAACTGATGATTGAATATTAATCAGCTCTCTTGGACCACCCTTCCTTTTAAGGACCTAACTCATGGGACTCTTCCAAGTAGGTCCCTGAAGAGGCCAAAGTTTTCTTTCCTGAAGTCTAGGGTTGCGATCCTACTTTTTGCCCTGCTTCCTCCTTGCAGGATCCTGAACTCCCCCTCTCATGGTCACTGCAACCAAAGCTGCCCCCAGCCTTCACATCTCCAACCAGTCCTTTGTTTGTAAGTACAAGGTTCTGCAGCACACCTCTCCTCATTGAGTCCTCCGTCACCTGTGTCAAGAAGTTATGAATGCTCTGCAGGAACCTCCTGTACTGTTTGTGCCTAGCTGTGCTGTCTTTCCAGCAGGCGTCAAGGTTTGTGAGAACTAGGGCCTGTAATCATGAGGCTACCTCCAGCTGTCTGTAGAAGACCTTATCAACTTCCCCTTCATGATCTGGTGGCCCGTAGTAAACACCCATAACAGTGTCACCCATATTAGCCTGCCCTTTAATCCTCACCCATAAGCTCTCAACTCGCTCTTCATGCACCCCTAGGCAGAGCTCAATACATTCCAGTTGTTCTCTCACATTAAGAGCAACTCCACCACCTTGCCTTCCAGGCCCTTCTTTCCTAGAAAGCACAGAGCCATCCATGACAGTATTCCAGTCATGTGAGCTATCCCACCATGTCTCTGTAATGGCAATGACATCATGGCCCTGCAACCACAAAAAATCTCTAATTCTTCCTGTTTATTCCCCGTGCTGTGTGCATACGTGTACAGGCATCTCAGAGAGGTAGTCAAGCGTGCAGGTTTCCCAGAGGGGTGCAAGGGGTCCTCCATAGTCATGTCCCATCAGCTCTCTTGGATGGGACACTTGGAACACTTTCTGGGTTCCTCATTATCTCTGGTAAGAGAAACCTAATTCAGAAAAGCCAGGAGTCAAGGAGTAAATAATTAATATTTTTGCTTTTATTATTAGCATAGCTCCCTTCAGCTCCCCACAAATTTTACATACAGCTGTAGTGAAACTGAGCTTTTATTTCTTTAATTGAACTATATGCATGAAATTATATCAGGTCCCATTACTGCTTCTTAATCTTTCCCATATTTTGAGGCTTGTAGCTGGGGAGGAGGGAAGACAAAAGGCAGGGGACTTTTGTCATTAAAACCAAACAACTGTCATTGCAAGAACAACAGCATGTCAGGTGTAACTTGTCTGTGTCACATTTGAACTCAGCCCGGGTGCTGCCAGCACAAGTGTGTTGGTGCACAAAAGCTGACAGTGCAAACGGTGGCCTGTGGGCATCGACAGATCCAGGGACAGCCAGCGCCACACTGCAATTCCATGCCACTGTAGCTACCCTTCTCACAGGTTGCAGACTGGGGAAAAGAGCATCACAAGGAACATTATTTTTCTCTTCCCCTCCAAGCAGATTTATTCTCCAAGTGGGCACTACCTGAATCTATAATGTGGCTGTGCTGGTGGAGAGAAGGATTTTCTCAGAGAAATCCCATCTTTTCCAAGCCCAAAAAAGAGAGATAAACCACACAGACACTGTGATGTGCCTCTAACTCCCCTGTAATGTTGGTGGAAGGAGAATAAATGGAAATGATAAATGCAGGACCTGCAGCAAGACAGCATGAATGCCCTCCCACCAGCTCAGTGCCCAGCTTGCTGCCATCCCCTGGCCCCATGGTACCCTGAGGACAGAGCGGGGCTCTCCCAGGCTGGGCTCAAACCATGTCTCTTACAAGTGCTCAACTCAATTCAGTTCTGAAGGATTGCTAGAAAACCTGTATCATGCATATTTTGTAAACCAATGGTCTCTTGCCAAGTCATTATCTCATTAGATTAGCTTCTTTTATATCTCTGAAAAAAATAGAAAGAGCCCTCTGAGCTTCCTGGATAGCAACAAGACAACAATGGGTGAGATTACACTGCCAGGTCCATTAACACAATGAATTTTATGTACCTCTTTGTACCCCAATCATAAATGTGACATTTTCCCCAGGACTAGGTGATTGTTTCAGTGTTTACCAGGCACTCACTTTTCACACAATACTGTATTTTGCTCCTGAGACAATAATTCTGTCACATATACAAAGGTGAATTCAAGTGAGAGGAGATTAATTCCTGAAAAACAAAATTATTGTTTGCATAAAAGTATCCTTACAGAGGACAGATTTGCCTACCTTTGTTCATTCAGAGCAATCTTTTCCTCTTCCCGGTGGATGGATGAGTCAGGCTGCAGGAAGGCTGGCAGAATTTGGTGGGTGGAAAGCAGCTCTCCTTTCTCCTCTAAGCCTTTTGCTCCTCCAAGCCAAAGAGAAGTATCTGGAGTTGGAGGTCTAAACAAAGTTTTAGAAAGCTGCTTTTATTGGCCATCACAGGTTTTTTCAAGCACTTTATCAATTCATGATGAAACAAGCTCAAAGATGAGATGAGCGGATCAAGTCAGTCTGATCAACACAAAATGAGAAGATATAAAAAAGGAGGTAATAAACACATTTCAGCTTCTAATTAATCTATCAAAAGCTCAGCTTTCCTTTTAGTCTAAAATAAAAGAGAATTTAATAAGATTTTTTCAAAGAATAGTTGCATAATTGTTGTACTTTTTCTTTTATTGACATTGATTTTTAACCTTTCCTCATAAGAACAGATTTTTTTTAAAAAACCTTTATGTAAGGAACATTATTAAGCATCTTTTTCTCTTTTTGTAACATCTATATGTGTGAATGGCAAACAAATTAGTACTGAAGTGTTGATGGTACCTCAAAACACATTTCCTCTGACAGCACTAATAGTCAGTAGATGGAGGATACAACAGTTTAACCCACATTTTCCCAGACTGTTTCTCTCCTCCTCCATGCATGTGTCTTCCCTGTAGCACACCAAGGAATATTAAAAGCATATAAAATGTATTTTAATCTGCATAAATTATAGAAAGAATTAAGTTTAAAAAATAGACCCACCCAGATGTGCAAGTTCTCCTGTTCCACCACACATCACCTTGGGGCAGAAGGCAACGGCTGGTACAGACAGTTTGCTCTTCTGTTCCCTCTGCACATGCAGTGTTATGTTTCTGTGAGCGTGGCAGGTTGGCCCTTGGCTGGGGGCCAAACCACACACACCCGCTCACACAGTCCCCGCCCCCACCCAATTCCAGGGTTGAGAATTGAAGAGGTAAATGCCGAAGAGGACTCGTGGGTTGAGATAAGGACAATTTAATAACTAAACTACAATAATATTGGAAAAAATACTATATACAAATATGCAATCTGATAAACAGTGATACTGCCCCTCCCTACCTGATGACCAAAGGCCCAGCCCACTCCCGGCCAACAACCCCAGAGGAGGGAGGGAATGGGTGATACACAATGATACTGCCCCCCCCCACCCAATGACCAAAAGCCCAGCCCACTCCTGGCCAACGACCCCAGAGGAGGGAGGGAATGGGTGATACACAATGATACTGCCCCCCCAAAGCCTTAGCCTGTTGCCAGCTAACGATCCCCAGACACCACACTCACGATTCCCCCAAAGGGGAGGGGGGGGGAGGGGGTGCACCGCTCCCGGAGGCACTTCACGGAACGGAAATAACAGCCCAAGCGTCCCAGGCTGAGAGCTGACCGAAGCAGGGGAAAAACAGCTAATCATCCCCCCAGAGAGGGAAGATCCCGAAACTCACAGAACGGAGATAACGAGCATCCCGGGCCGAGAGCTAACAGCGTCTGGGGGGGGGGAGAAAAGGCCTTGGGAGAGCGAATGCAGGCGCCCAAAGCGAGATGATCCAGAGCCCAAAGAAAGTGAAAGGAGCGATCTCCCGGCAGGGTCCTCACCTATATACTGGGTATGACGTGCCTGGGATGGAATACTAATTGGTCAATCTGGTTTCCATCTGAACCTAAGAGCAAATCGCAGGCTAGCAGCTGGACTGTGTCTCTTTGCTTGTCTGCTGACCTTGGCAGCAGAACAAAACATCAGTTATCAGCTTCTCCTGAGCAGGAATCCAAAACATAGCTTATTGCTAGCTATTTATGAAGAGAAGGGAAAAAAAAATTAACCCTCTCTCTCTTAACCCACAACAGTGAGCAAGCAAGATTGCAGCACCAGCCTGGATAGGATTGCTAAATGTTTTGACAGTTTGAGAAAAACCCAATAACACAGCTTGTTCTCATATTGTTAAGTGTAACTGTTTGCATAAAAATTCAAGGAGACACTGCTGGGGAATACTGTTTAATTGGACTGTAAGATCTTATTGTATCGTAGAAACAGTGCAATCGATAAGCCCTACCTACAGTTGCTTAAGAATGGAAGTCATTTAGAAACAATAACAGCTAACAAAACCAATTCAAACCATCACTGTGCTAAAAGCCTCTTTACTACTTTACATCCTGTGTCATAAACCTGCAGGCATAGGGTGGACTTTTTCTTTTTGGCTCAGCTCTGCCAAAGCTGGTGCAAATGGAAACTACAAGTTGCACAAAGGGGTACAAACCTGAACAGTATACATTAAATATAAGCATTCAAAATAACAGACCTCTGTTTTTCACACTTAACAACAGCAACAGTTACTGTCAGCTGCATAAAGAGAATGAATCCGATATCTATTGCCAAATCAAACTTGAGCCTTAATGTAAAAGCCAAGATTTATTAAAAGGTTAGACATTATTAAGGAGACAGCTAATCAATCAACTACCAAGACTCTCAGCTTCTCACCGAATCTGGTGCCATTTGTAAAACATGCTGAGATCCTTGACTGGAATGAGATGCAATAGAAATGCGAGGAATGATTGTGGGCAATCACACCCTGGTGATGAAGTGCCAAGGAAACATCAATAATAGTCAAATGGTAATTTTCCTGATTACAACGTGCAATCTAAGCCCTCCCCTTCCATGGGGCTGATGCAGAGCTTTAGATCAACTGTTTCAGACAACTGAGTTACAAGCCCTGACTGGATAAAAAAAACATGTATTGAAGTCTAAGCATATGCCTTTGTAATGTTGTCTTCAGTGGAACATAAGCACATCCTTAGTTTTATAAATGTGTTTAAGCACCCCCCTGATGGGAACGTGTTGTTAACGAGGCTTATTACAGTAATTTGTATTGGAGACATTTACAGGCCTGGGTCCCAGTGTGTTTGGCATAATGCAAAAGATTGGAGCGTCAGTTTCTCTGCTGTGTGAATTATAGAATCAAAGTATAAGAGAGAGAAACAACTGACTGGCAGAAAGAGATGGGAAGCAGCAGGAATATGCGCAGCAATGGGACAGTAGAAAATAACACGGTAAACAGTGGTCACTGCAGATGGAGAATGGCTTTCAATCTAACTTTAGATTTTACAGTGTAAATTTGTGTATCTGAGTTGTCTGCCCAAGACTCCCTACATCTGATTCATTTAGCTGACTCACTATTTTATGCTTAAGAAAAAATCACATTTTTATATACCTCTTCACCTCCACTCTTCATCTCTAAGTGCTGCAATGGAGCCTAGAGTGACTAACTCAGATGCAGCCATTGTATAGAGCCACTGCCCCTAAAAACTAATTAAAGTATGTATAATTATAATTATTTAATAATAATAATTAATAATAATCATACTAATACTGCCACCCACAGTAACTTTAGCTGAAGCGTGGACATCCACAGTGTGATATTAAGGAAAAAAGGTCTGGAATTTTAGTTGAGACAGAAGCAACCACGCCAAGAGCAGACAGATTTATTTGCACAATAGTAGCCTATAACCTGCCTAGGTGAAGGCAGCTACAATTCACTCTGGATGAATGAACTCAAAGCATGTCTATGAAGGAAGAAAAAGAAAACGTTGACACCTGTAGATCTTTTCTTGAATTTTCATTTATACTATATGTATAGAAGCTTTACAGTCCTTCGGTACAAACTGATGCAGAAGCCTCAACTCTTTCTGTATTCATCAAATTCAACCACAAGTTAGACAAGAGCTCCTGGGAAATCCTGGAGCTTGGTCAGAAACAGCTTGCTCCTGCATGACCTGTGATGTTGGCCCAAGCAGCCCCCTGCTTGATGTTTGTAGGGAACCCTTTGCCTGAGTCCTCTGCCATATGTATAACAGCCTTTGCAGCAATATCATATGGGTGGTGCCTGGTCTGTCTGAAGGTCCCTCTATAGGGGTTTTGCCCTTTCCTGCAGTGGATTGCTGGGTAAGGCTGACAGGGAGCTGCCATCCACATCCCACTCCGTGAAAGCCCATGGGTTTTACAGCCACACATTGCTTCCTGCCATACTGACGCTCGTCCTTGAGCTTATCTGACCCCACTACAGGATTTACTGCGATCTTATTGATATCTTAGGTGACAGATTTGATCTGGAATATGTAGTACTGCTGAGCACATGCCTACCATCTGACCCTGTGTGTGTCTGTGACTGTGCTGAAGTTAGTGCACAAGCGTCCATATGATCCAAATCTGAAAGGTACATTTTATTTCATTTTTAACCAGTCAGGTGACATACCTATCTCCTAACCACATCCTCTCCCAGGTAGACCAAATAGGTAGACCTTCTTGCTTCTTGCCACTGTTTTGGCTGGATGAGGGTGCCCAGTTCCAGTTTAATTACCAGGATCCATCAAAAGCACCCAGCATTATGACCCACAGAAGCAGATGAGATGTTCGAGGTTTAACAGACCCTAGAGCAAAGCTGCCAGGAACAGCAGTTCTAGGGTGGATACCTGAAATATGGAGCCAGGAGCACCCACTTGTTTTGCTTGTTCTCTGGGCTCTACTCCAAGTAGGTAGTTCTGGAATAGAACCTGCTTTTGCTAGATACTGCAAAAAAAGGAAAATCATAAAGATGGCCCTTAGGTTTTAAAACTCACGTGATAGAAGAGAACAACTTGAAATGTAGACCAGATGTCACCACTGTGGTGGTCTTGCAGTCTCATTATGCTTGTTTCACAGTTTTATTTGCACTCTTGGTCTACCAAGACATTTCTGAAGAAGGCATTAGCTTTGCTATGAAGAATTAAGTCCTCCCTAAAGCACCCTGCCAGTTATGTGACACACTTTTTAAAAAACTTACAATATTCAGTATGCCATACTACAAACAGATTTCTAAAACGTCAACAATTTCTAAATAATTGCCAACTTCATCCGTGCAAATGAAATGCTAGCAGAAACAGCTATGTTCTTTTGTTCTCTAGATGTGTTTACTGTTTTGGATAATCTTTTATAGTGCTGCAAAAGGGGTTTCATATTCATTAGCTGGCTCTTGTTTGTTGGAAGCAGTTGATTTACTAAATATCTTGCTTATTACTGTGGAGGCATAGAACAGAAGGCAATACTTTATGATTGCATTTTAATAAACAATCCTGAATACTTTATTTTTAGTAAGTAGCTGGCAGGAGTTAGGGTATCGGTTTTTCTCTGTGAAATGATTCAGCTAATGGAATCTGATGTTTCCTTTAAGTTGACTGTGTCCTTTTCTGTCATCTTCCTACTGACACAGTTCTACCAACCATTTGGGCCAAGAATCTTGCCTGTGATAGCTCAACAGATTAAACAGTTGAGATCACAACAGATAGCAGCACCCATTACTCACTCATTTTGCAACCTTGAGCTAATCATGTCATCTGCTGTTGCAGGAGTGCATGAAATTGATTTTGTCATGGTTTAACCCCAGCTGGCAGCTTAGCCCCAGACACTCACTCACTGACTCCCTCACCAGTGGGATGGGGAGGAGAAGCAGAACGGTAAATGTGCAAAAACTCGTGGGGTGAGATAAAGACAGTTCAATAGGTAAAGCAAAAGCTGTGTGCTCAAGCAAAGCAAAACAAGGAGTTCATTCACTACTTCCCATCAGCACACAGGTGTTCAACCATCTCCAGGAAAGCAGGGGTCCATCAAGTGTAACGTTTACTTGGGAAGACAAACACCATCACTCCAAATGCCTCCCCCCTCCTCTTTCTTCCCCCAGCTTTATATTACTGAACAAGACACTGAACTTTATATTACTGAACAAGGGTGTGGAATATCCCTTTGGTCAGTTGGGGTCAGCTGTCCCACCTGTGTCCCCTCCCAACTCCTTGTGCACCCCCAGCCTGGTTGCTGGTGGGGTGGGGTGAGAAGCAGAAAAGGCCTTGACTCTGTGTCAGCACTGCTCAGAGATAACTAAAACATCCCTGTGTTATCAACACTGCTTTCATTACAAATCCAAAACTTAGCACCATACAAGTTACTATGAAGACAATTAACTCTATCCCAGACAAAACCAGTGCAGATTCATTGTGTGCATGTACTGCATTTTGAAGATGTAATAATTGTTAGGTATTACCTTCTGCCATGGGGTAATGGTTGGAACAACATCCAGCTTTAGGGTTAATGTACACACCTATCTCAAGACCTGACCAGTGTGAGGATCAACATCCTTGGACATCTTTAATGAATCTTACCTTGGAGGCTTTGAGCATGTTAAAACAGAGGTGTTATTTATGAGAAAATTAACAAAAAATAAACTTGAAGAAATATATTGAAATTGTAAGCAGAACAGTCCCCCAATAACTTCAGCAATAGATACTTAGTGCTGTTCTTCATTCATCAGTATAAACATCAAATTACCATCTGTGTTTCTACTTTGTCTCTCTTCTTTCCTCTTGCAATAAAGCCTGTGCCTCATATTGGAGATGCATACTAGATATACATACACACACATATATATATGCTATTCCATCCCCACCTTAATGGCCCTGCTGGATTTCAGTGTGCTCAGGATTTTGCCCCAGGATGTGTTTGTACATCTGTGCATGTGGCAGAAGGCATAGGGAAGGGATTATTTTTCACTCTTGACAGTACGAGGGATTTGAGCACCGATGTTAGGCACACTGACTCTCCTAGCCAAAATGAAATTACATCTGCTCTAAAGAAGCAGTGGCATGGCAGATACTGTCTCAAATGCATGCTTTGAAAATATCACTAAAGTCATGCAATAAACATTTCTAAACACAAAGGAACTGCACTTTCTCTGAGTAGTCCAACCAGAGATCAGAGAAATCCAGTTACATGCAGCCCGAGACTTTAATCACTAACCTTTTAGTCAACCCTGTCTTTTCCACCCATCAAAAATGAAACAGCACAAAACACAGGCACACTTGCAGCTCTTGTTATTATGCTTCTTAAAGAGGCAATGGGTTTTAGGGGAGAACGAGGGAGAATGAGACGTGAGAAATGTGAAATGGGATTTGAACGTGAGAAGATGTTTTCCACGTGTAGCCAGGCTAATCCCGATCTCCAGTGAGTCCCTAATTCTCAGGCCACTGGGATGACAGATTGACCGCACTGACTTCACATGCTTTGCAGTTCACAATCTAAATGCCCAAATTACATTCAGCATTGTCTGAACTCTGAATGATTTCAGTCCAGAAAATGTTACACTGCTGTAAGCACTATCAGTTCTTTTCTGCCCACACTTATTCTTTGTTCCATTATGCTTCATTTGATTTTAGATTTATGCTTTTTTTTCATAAGGGAAAAGACTGCTGAGATTTCAACCCTGTTGTGATTTTGTAATGCCAAGCATTCCTGGATTACGCCAACTCTTCTTCTACTTTACTAGCCATTACCTTAGTGAATGGGGAATAGGAAATTAAAAGACTTGCTAAATTTTCCATTAGAAAATATTGTTCTGAAAAAGAAAATGTAACAGAGGTTATTTACAGTTTTTACAGTATTCCTGGGAAACAAGTAATCATATTTTTTCAAAAAGGTTTTTAATATGGAAGTGACCATATGGTCTATTTGCAGGCACAAACAAAAGAAACACACACACACAAAGCCTGATTAAAGAATATAGTCAACCCACATGGCATCTTACGCTACCTGAAGATATCCCCAGATACGCCTCCATGGTTTTCCAGGGAGAATTCACAGTGTAAACGGTAACTGGGCCAAGAAACTGTCTTGGCAGCCCTAATCCTGTCTCCAGATAAAATCAATTGCTAGATGAACTGTAGCAATCCACAGGTACCCATTCTACCCAGATTGCTGTACACACCAGGCAAGCATCACATCCAAAAAATTGTCTCCCCTGATAGCCAGAACATGTTCCAAGGATCTTTCTGAAGCATGGAGCATGAAAGCTGTGTGACTAATCTCAATAGCATCTACTGCTGGGGAAGCCATTGGTCCAGAACAATCCACAGTAAGCCTTGGCACATGGATCAAGTCACCACAAGGTGCCAACCTCCACAGCAGTTCTGCTCCACAGCATCCCTCCAAATGAGTGCTTGCAAATTTTGAGGAACATGCTGTTCTTTCCTCCATAACTCTGCATGGTCCCAGCCTATTTGTACCCTTTTGAAATGCATATATTGCCTTCTGAAGGCTGTGATTATTAAATGCTGGTGTTTGCTACTATTTTTCTCTCCAGAGGATGGGTGAGAAACAGAAATTGAATTGCTATATTAACACAGAATCAGAAGAAGGAAGTTACAACAGGTTCCCCAAAAGACAGATGATTCATATATTTCATTAAAATTGTACCATAAGTGTTAGCTATCATTCTCAGATAACATTATTGTTGTAGGCATTGTTGCATGTAAGTACTTCATTTATCTAAATTGAAGCTTTACACTTCTGCTCACTCTGCAGGTCTCAGCCCTGCTACGATGGAGCTACTGTAGCAATGAATTATAGTGTCAAACCAACTCACATTTCATATTTTTAACTAAAGAAAGTCAAAATAACAATATGCAGCCAAGGAAGGAACGACTGCTATCATCTGCAGCTACACTTACATAGCACTTTAATTCATCTACTTTTTTTAAGGATGATTCCAGAGTTCCTGCAGAAGTAGAGGGAGATATTAAGGAAGGCAAGTTGTGATTTTAAGAACCTCTATTTTCAGATGTCCGTGCTGACATCCTTTACACAGGATTGATGTTCATAAAAAAGGTATTCAGCACTTCTGAGGAATGGGCCAGTTCAGGTCTTTCATTTAGATATTCTCAAACAAAAGCATGAAGAATTTCTCATTGCTTTTGAAAATTTTGTAAATTAGTTAGAAAAAAAAAATTGTCACTTCCTAAAGCAAAATATTTTACTCCATGAAGTTCCATTTTCCTGTTTTCCACTAAAACCAAAACACGAAAGACACTTTTATTGTTCCCAGAAACTGTGTTATTAAAAAATAGCAATAAAAATGAGAGAATGTGTTATTATTGACAACCTGTAAAGGCTACAGTAAAAGATTTGTCTTTTATTAATGCAATTATTTGTTTCTACTAGGTGAAGCCTAATTAATATTTTTTTCTGCTGTTTTTCTGGCCCTAAATATTCAGTGGCTTCCCAATCATAGTGTATGTTTCCACTTGGTCTTCAGGGATGTGGGGTTTGCCTTATCCTCTCATTTCAGTGAGCACATCCTGTCACTCACCTTCCTAGTGAACAGGGTTGGTTTCTGTCCTGCTCCAGCAGGTCCCTGCCCACAGCAAGAGTCAACATTTGTAGGAACTTCCTTACCTTCTCAAACCTCCTGTCCCCACAGTCTGCTCATATAATACTCATGAAGGTGGTACTTACTTTTTCAAAGATGGAAACTATAATGTCAACCTGCTTCAGCCTCAGGGTTGAGTCTGTATCGCTAACAAGCACAAACAAGGAGTAGGAACATGGAGGTCAATCATCCACAGTTCTGATACCAGGCAGACAAGCTAAAACCAGATCCAGGAATATGGAAACCAAACATATTTTTAGTAAACAACCCTGTGCCCAAAACTACCAGGCAACTGTAAGAAGTCACCTATTCACTTATTCTCTGAGTAGGACAGAATCTGCTGTGACACTGACACACAACTTATAAAATGATCATTGTCACAAACCTGAGCTGACTCTGCTGGCAACCTTTCACATTTAATATTTCCAGCTGTAATTAATGAGCCATTTGCCATTGTTCTTGCTTGGGGAAGCCAGTCACTGTAACCAGCATAACCTGCCTGTCCTCCAGAAATGAGCTTGCATTTGTTGATTTTTTTTTTTTTTGCTTTCCCACAGGTGCTTCCAGCCCTGTTGTATTTTGGTAGTGTAAGACAGATTCTTCAACTCCTCCCAAGACCTAAAGGCAAAACTAATGCTACAAATTCCACTATTGAGAATTGATTGGAAACTTTCTACTTTTACATTATCACTTTCATAAGCTTCACTGACAGCGGCAACTACTGGAGCATTCATATCGCCAAAGGCTCAGATTTCTCCCCACTGCTGCATTGTCCAACTTCAATTCAAGCCTGTGCTGGCGATCCAGCTGTAAGAAGACCCATGACCAGGGTGCATTAGACCCGCTGGAGCTGCACTGCCATCATGGAAAAGTGGGAGGTGGCCAGAAGATTCATGCCATCCACAGGCTGGCTGAAATGAAATGGGTTTGTCTTTTGTTGTTTCGTTGTTTGGAGTTTTAGGGTTGAGTTTTGGGTGGTTTTTTGCCTAGGATGCACACAGATAGAGTTCTCAATCTTTCTAAGTCATAAAAATCCACCCCCAAATAAATTCAGAATACCACTAAACTAAAACCTTAATTTCTTAGTTAGATAAGAATATAATTGTAGAGCATGGACTTTGGAAATGTGGAAAATAAACAAGCAGAGACTACAAAGCAAACCTAAAAAAATCCAGCCTCTTCCCCTCAAAATCAGTAATATCTTAATTTAACGGTGAAGTAGCTTTTTAGTTTTTATTTTCCAGTTGTGTGTTCTCTGAGGTACAGGAAATTTAGAAATATAAGGTGGAATGAAAACAAGAAGCAAAAGGCATAGGAAGTTATGAAAATGTTTCTAAAACAAAGAGCTTTGCTTGCCTTGAGACATGTCAGAATGCATACATTAACGTAATTTCACTTACAAAAAAAACCCCTGTCTTTCTTGCAGCTGAGTTAAACTTGAGCTAATGCTTCATTTCACTTTGCCTAAAGGCAAGGATGCCAAGACAATATTCCAGGTATGCAAATGTGTAAGCCCAGAGATCTCAAGACAGGAGTATTGCTTAGGAATCTCTCCACCTTCCAAAAAAAACCCATATCCGTGTAGAATTGAGCACTTTTGCAGTGGGAGGAAGGGCACCCCAAAACCCTACTTAAAGAAAGGGCAAAGTAGCACTGAATAGGTGCTCTCTCTTTCTATCCCAGTTGTAATTTTTATTTGTTCTGAGACTTTTCCTTGAACAGGCCAAACAATTCCCATTTTTCAAACTATTTTTTTCTTGTCTTGAATATCTTGTGCTGATAAAACACTTTCAGGTATGACTTTCTGAGTTTATCTTTATGTTCTCCATTTATTATTATTGGAAAGTAGAACTCCATAATTGCAATTATGGCATTTTTTTTTCCCCACAGCATTCTTTGGAATGAGAAAGCATTGTAAAGTTGTTACCTCAGCAATGATGACTCTTTCTGATGCTCCTCTACAATGAGCAGCATTTCAAAAAGCAAAGATTTAAAGATCAAGCCCACCAGTGCCAGTCTGCTGATTCTTCTGGCCAGTCTTTCACAACTCACTCTAATAAGGCAATATTTATGATATTTGCATGCAACTGCAGAGTCCCAGATGAAGTGTCATTGAACGAAGCACAGACAGGGACGGATTCCTGCCACATTTAAATGACTGACAAGCTGGACTACTTATGCTTTGCAATCTTTGAACTTGTCTTACATCAAACCAACCAACCAAACAACCACAACAACAAAAAATTGTATTTTAGGAACATTTCTATGGTGACATTCTAGATAGCTCTACCTTACACAGCTGAGTTGCTCAATATATTTGTGATATTGAGCAAGCATTATAAGCTCCAAATATAACACTGATTACTGAAAACAAAGCTTGAAAAGACTTGAGCTTAGAAACAAATACCTTTTCATTTCCAAAGATAAAACTTCTTTTCTTTCACTTATCTGATACTTCTTGGAGACCACATCTTTAGAGTTCAGAACGAGAAATATCAAACTCCCTTATGCTCAGGATGTTTCAGCAGGGCTGGAGATCATCTAGCAGATAAAGCGAAGAGATTGTTTGAAATTTCCAGACTGAAGAGAAATGCTTTTGTGAACCTGAGCTTTCAGACACTAACACAGCACGAAACATTTTGAGAATTTTCTCTTAATCCCAACCACCACCCATAGAAAAGGCAAAGCCATCATCCTTTGATGGTGTTTCTGCAGTGGGATCAATTACCATTCCTCAGCCCAGCTGACTCCATGCTTGCTCTTAGTTCTCAGCAGGCATGAGGTAAGAAATGGTAGGTTGTGTTTCAGTGAATGAGGCTTAACAAGAGAAGGTGGAAGACCAATAATTTATGGAGCAGAAAATGGTGGTAATTAACAAGCATGATAATTATCACTATCTAGCTATTTTGACAGGACATCTGCAACTGCATTTAATCAAAAAGAGAAAAGCTAAAAGTATGCTGTAAAGCCTTCATGCCACTGGAACTCAACAAGGAAGCTGAAGGAGGACAGACCACATTCTCGTCTTACATTTTCTTCTGCAAACTATTAACGTTTCCATTCTGATAACTCTACACACTTTGCAAGAGGTTCTGGCAAGATATTCAGAAAATGAGATCATTACTCTGAGACAAGAGGAGCATATGCTTCTATGTCAGGGGGCTTACAGTTGTAACTCTAAAAATATAGACAGCTTTTATACTGATATCAATTAAAATAGTGATGCACTTAGACTGAAAGGCAGTGACTTCATGAAAAACAGAAAGCCCTTTAACAACACAATTCAGTAGTTACGGTAAAATGATAGTGTTGGCATGAATGCACCATTTAAAACCGATGCCATACTCTGAAGTATATGGATTAACTCAGATTTACTATGGGTTCGCTGCTCACTACCCCCAACTGCTATTTTTGTAAAAAGCCAATACATTGAGAAAACATTTTAGAAAGCATGAAATACATTTCTAAGTTTCAGTAAAATAATTAGATCCTTCTAAGGTTTGCTTAATTATGCAATACAGTTAACCTCTAAGTCAGTGATTTAATACTTGGGTTAAATATATGAGAAAAGCCTTTAATTTCACTTGAAAAAAATAATAATTTTTTCACAGTAAGCATTTGCATTTTTTTTATATATTGGAAAACTCCTACATGTTACGAAATTAAGTTGCCCTGCCAAGTTAAGATACTTTAATTAAATTTAAAGCAGACAGACTTGCTACAGTCATCAGAGAAAAACAAAATATGAAAAAAGAAGCTGCAGTAAAGACATTTTCTTTGAGTCATTTTATCAAACCAGTGATTTTGAAGTTTATTAGCAGCTGTAGGCCCAAAAAGCATGTGAAATCATGCAGGCTGACAGATCAAGAAGTCCTTTATCAACAGAGGTGAAACTATAATTTCAACAACAGATCAGCCATTATACTGAAAAACTGTACTGTCTACAGCTAGACAGTGGTCAAACTCCTGCTGTAACATATTCTAGAATTAAGCTACAGAATTATAGTTATTACAGAATTAAGTACATTTCAAAATGTACAACAAAACTGTTGAGAGGTTTGCAGAAATAAGGCTCATTGTGCAGCAGCTCGTGCTATGCAGAAGCAAGCCGCACTGAGCACATACACAGTCTATGTTTACGACCTGCTAAAACACTGTGATTAACTGGAAGCCTTACAGCAATCATCTTCAGAAAACATACAAAAGGTCGACATTCATAACCTCTGCCTCAAAAATGCAGGGTGCTGGCTGATGAGAAGGTTTGTCAGTCCACATCCATCCTACCAGCCCCACTCCTGTGTGGCTCTTGTGCAGCCTACAGCCATGCCACCCCCACCATCGGGAGAGTGGCAAGCACAGGCATGATCCTGCACGCAGCACAGCACGGTCCACACAGCACCCAGGAGGCATGCAACAAGCCAGGGGGTTTGAGGAGGAAAAAAAGTATTTGCACAGGAAAATGTGGCACATCTGGAATGGGGGAACGTTCCATCCCACCCAACAGATATCCCATTGCTGTGAAGAGCAGAAGAAACAGCAAAACACAAATGTAGAGAGGTCTGTTAGCATCACCTTCCTTCTGTTACTGTATTACCTGATTAATTTGCCGATTTTTAGCATCCCTTCTATACCATTATCTGCTCTGTAAGTCAGAGACCTAAGGCTTAGATGCATTAAGGAATTCAGGTTTTGCAGCAGCAGCACTGCAGTGTCTGCCTTCTCAGTGCCTGGCTGCCAAGAGTCCCCTCCAGCAGATGGCGAGGTGACACCAGAGCCCAGGCACCAAGAGACAGAGTCTGCAACAGGCTCACCTAGAGATGCTGCGGAGAGGCACCTGTCTGACAGCCCACCACTCGTGTGACCACACCTGCCCGAGTCACAGTTTAACATTAAGCCTCAAGTTGTGTCAAGGGAGTTTTAGATTGGCTGTTAGGAAAAATTTCTTCACGGAAAGGGTTGTCAAGCATTGGAACAGGCTGACTGCAGAAGTGGTGGAGTCGCCATCCATGGAGATGTCTAAAGACATGTAGACGTGGTGCCTAGGGACATGGTTTAGTGGTGGACTTCGCAGTGTTAGGTCTACGGTTGGACTCAGTGATCTTAAAGGTCTTTTCCAACCTAAATGATTCTATGATTAGCATCAGGTTGGGATTTCTAGCCTGGAGTCCACTCCCGCATTGCATGTGTACATTGTACTGGGCCCTGTGTAACTCAGAAAAAAGTCATTACCTGTGTGACAGGGAAGCAGGAGGTTTCCATTTTAACCAGATTATTTCATACAGACCTCACTCATTATCCGAACCACCCTGACACAGCTTTAACAGTCAGGATGTTCCTCCCCCTCCTGTTGCAGTCATATTCCTGGGCAAAAAGTAATTAAAGATTCAGTGGACTAAAGAGAAATTGCCTAATCCTTTAACCAGTGACTGGGAAACGCAATCAGAAATGTAGAAGCTTGGTTTCTAACTTCTGCTCCACAACAGTTTGTAAGCATACACAGAAACAAAACGTTAAAAACTCAGTGAATATAAGTATTTAAAATCTGTGCGTCTAAAGAATTATCTTAGGGACTGAGGAATAAGGATCAAAATTTGGGGTTTAAGATGTTAAATTACTTATCCCCATTTGGGTGACCTCAATCCTTTATGAATTTAGGTCGAAAATGGATATGACAGGAATGGTGGACTTGAACCACAGGCTCTCCAGACTGAGCCACCAGTCTTGCCTTCCCCACTATCAGCTGCTCCCACTGCCCTGCAGATAACAGTGACTTATATGCAAAGATGCATTCGTTCTTGCAACAACATTGCTTTGACTCTCTGTCAGTTACAACAAAACAAGCCCTTCCTAATTAACTGCCCAGCTTCATACAGCAGCTACAGGGACTTCCCATAGCCTTAGACCTTGTCTTGGCACACCCTTACCAGGTGAGGTCTTGGTAGGATGACAATAATCTTAGAACATGAGCAGCTTCATTTTGCAGTTTGCTTTCCTCTGTATTTCCACTAAAATATTTTCCAAGTTTCTGATACATGCATCTGCCTTTGCAGACACGTTGGTTTATTGTTTAATTTTTCAGGGATCCAGGAAAACAGAAGCACAAAAAACTTTTCAAAGATGTCTAAAAAAACAAACAAAAAAAACCCAACAAAAAACCCCACATTATTCAGTTAGTGGAGGAAAGAAAGATTTATAGAAAAGCAAATAAAAAAATAACATCTGAATTATTGACTCAGTTTTTCCACTTTTTTTTATTTGTTCAGTGTCTATAGAGACTCCAGGGCTTTACTGAAGCCTCAACTCTTCCTGTCCCTGCAGCCAATTTACTTCTGATAACCAAAAAAGGCTGCTTGTAAAAAAAAAAGATTTTTCCTGTTGTAAGTACTGATCCCCTTCTTCAGACAATGTTCTTCATTAACCAGAACTCAGTTTGGTCATCCATTCTGTGGCTACCTGCTTGTCTGTCAGAGGATTATTTGCTTGTTCTTTACCCAAGGATAACAAACTCACACAGTTTTGTAGTCCTCTGCTAAATACAACAGCTTTTCCAACCTGCCATAGGTGTGCCAAATCAAAACAAGGAGGTTAAGTTGTAGGTATGGAAACAAACAACACACGCAAGTGGACAGAATCATAGAATCATATAGAATCACAGATTCATTAATGTTGGAAAAGACCTCAAGGATCATCAAGTCCAACCCACACCACCTAACTCACTAAACCATGTCCCTAAGCACCACATCTACACGTTTCTTGAACACCTCCAGGGATGGTGACTCCACCACTTCACTGGGCAGCCTGTTCCAATGGCTGATCACTCTTTCAGTGAAGAAATTTTTCCTAATATCCAGCCTAAACCTCCCCTGGTGTAACTCGAGGCCATTTTCTCTTGTCCTATCACTTGTTATTTAGAGGCCAGCACCCACCTCACTACAACCTCCTGTCAGGTAGTTGTAGAGAGTGATAAGGTCTCCTCTCAGCCTCCTCTTCTCTAGACTAAACAACCCCAGCTCCCTCAGCCGCTCCTCATAAGACTGTGCTCCAGACCCTTCACCAGCTTCGTTGCCCTTCTCTGGACCTGCTCCAGCACCTCAATGTCCTTCTTGTGGTGAGGGGCCCAAAACTGAACACAGGATTCAAGGTGCGGCCTCACCAGTGCCGAGTACAGGGGTACAATCACTTCCCTAGTCCTGCTGGCCACACTATTGCTGATGCAGGCCAGGATGCCATTGGCCTTCTTGGCCACCTGGGCACACTGCTGGCTCATGTTCAGCCGGTTGTCAACCAGCACCCCCAGGTCCCTCTCTGCTGGGCAGCTTTCCAGCCACTCACCCCCAAGCCTGTAGCATTGCAGGGGGTTGTTGTGACCAAAGTGCAGGACCCAGCACTTGGCTTTATTGAACTTCATACAACTGGCCTCAGCCCATCGGTCCAGCCTGTCCAGATCCCTCTGCAAAGCCTCCCTACCCTCAAGGAGGTCAACACACCCGCTCAATTTGGTATCATAGAATCATAGAATGGTTTGGGTTGGAAAGGACCTTAAAGATCATCAAGATCCAACCTCCCTGCCATGGGCAGGGGCACCCTCCACTAGACCAGGTTGCTCAGAGCCTCATCCAGCCTGGCCTTGAACACCTCCAGGGATGGGGCATCCACAGCTTCCCTGGGCAACCTGTTCCAGTGCCTCACCACCCTCGCAGTGAAAAATTTCTTCCTAATGTCTAAATCTACCCTCTTTTAGCTTATACCCATTACCTCTTGTCCTCTCACTACAGTCCCTGGTAAAGAGTGCCTCCCCATCTCTCCTGTAGGCCCCCTTCAGGTACTGGAAGGCTGCTATTAAGTCTCCTTGGAGCCTTCTCTTCTCCAGGCCGAACAACCCCAACTCTCTCAGCCTGTCCTCACAGGGGAGGTGCTCCAGCCCTCTGACCAATTTTGTGGCTCTCCTCTGGACTCTCTGCAACAGGTCCATGTCTTTTTTATGTTGGGGGCCCCACATCTGAACACAGTACTCCAGGTGGGGTCTCACGAGAGCAGAGTAGAGGGGGAGAATCACTTCCTTTGACCTGCTGCTAATGCTTCTCTTGATGCAGCCCAGGACACGATTGGCTCTGGGCTGCAAGCGCACACTGCCGGCTCATGTTGAGCTTCTCATCCACCAATACCCACAAGTCCTTCTCCTCAGAGCTGGTCTCGATCCATTCTCCACCCAGCCTGTATTTGTGCTTGGGATTGCCTTGATCCATGTGCAGGACCTTGCACTTGTCCTTGTTAAATTTCATGAGGTTTGCATGGGCCCACCTCTCCAGCCTGTCAAGGTCCCTCTGGATGGCATCCCTTCCCTCCAGCGTGTCCACCACACCACACAGCTTGGTGTCATCGGCAAACTTACTGAGGGTGCACTCCATCCCACTGTCCATGTCTCCAACAAAAATGTTAAACAACACTGGTTCCAGTACCGACCCTGTGGAACACCACTTGTCACCAGTCGCCACTTGGACATTGAGCCATTGACCACAACTCTTTGAGGGTGACAGAGCACTGGAACAGGCTGCCCAGAGAGATTGTGGAGTCTCCTTCTCTGGAGACATTCAAAGCCCGCCTGTGTGATCTGATTCCTGTGTGATCTGATCTAGGTGTTCCTGCTCTGGCAGGGGGATTGGTCTAGATGATCTTTTGAGGTCCCTTCCAATCTCTAACATTCTGTGATTCTGTGAGTGCGGCCATCTAGCCAATTCCTTATCCAGCAAGTGGTCCTTCCATCAGATCCATGTCCCTCCAACTTAGAGACAAGGATGTCATGTGGGACTGCATCAAAGGCTTTGCACAAGTCCAGGTAGATAATGTCTGTTGCCCTTCCTCTACCCACCAGCGCTGTGGCTCTGTCGTAGAAGGCCACCAAATTCGTCAGGCATGATTTTCCCTTGGTAAAGCCGTGTTGGTTGTCGTCAATCACCTGCTTGTTTTCTATGTGCCTTAGCACAGATTCCAGGAGGATTTGCTCCATGATCTTGCCAGGCACAGAGGTGAGACTGACTGGCCTGTAGTTTCCCAGGTCTTCTTTATTTCCTTTTTTAAAAATGGGGGTTATGTTTCCCTTTTTCCAGTCTGCGGGAACTTCACCAGAGTGCCACAACTTCTCGAATATGATGGATGGTGGTTTGGCAACTTCATCTGCCAGCTCCCTCAGGACCCGTGGGTGTATCTCATCAGGTCCCATGGACTTGTGCACCTTCAGGTTCTTTAGATGGTCTTGAACCTGATCTTCTCTTTCAGCTGGCAGTTCTTCCTCCTCCCAGTCCCTGCCTTTGCCTTCCTGCAACTTGGGCAGTGTGGCTTGAGCTCTTGCCAGTGAAGACTGAGGTAAAGAACTCATTAAATACCTCAGCCTTCTCTATATCCTGGGTCACCAGGGCTCCCAGTTTCTTCCAGAGGGGGCCCACATTTTCCCTAGTCCTCCTTTTATCGCTGACATACCTATAGAAGTTCTTACTGTTACCCTTAACATCCTTGGCCATATTTAATTCTATTAGGGCTTTAGTAGCATCAAACAGACTACTATTTGTGTGTCCTCAAACTTAAGGACAGAAATATTTAGAAAAATGTATATTCAGAAATAACTCCTTTCCTGATCCCTGCAGCCATCTTCATCAGAGCTTCATGCATGGCCTGAAAACCAGCCTACTGCTAATCCTAAGCAAAGCCACACAAACCCTGTGCTACATCTAGTCTCTTAAATCCAAATGG
>WKFP01015150.1:701298-738407 GCA_011057875.1 Pterocles orientalis
TAATTTTTTAGGGATCCAGAAAAAAAGAAGCACAAAAAACTTTTCAAATATGTCTAAAAAAGCAAACAAAAAAAAAAAACAACAAAAAAAAAACCCCACATTATTCAGTTAGTGGAGGAAAGAAAGATTTATAGAAAAGCAAATAAAAAAATAACATCTGAATTATTGACTCAGTTTTTCCACTTTTTTTAATTTGTTCAGTGTCTATAGAGACTCCAGGGCTTTACTGACGCCTCAACTCTTCCTGTCCCTGCAGCCAATTTACTTCTGATAACCAAAAAAGGCTGCTTGTAAAAAAAAAGATTTTTCCTGTTGTAAGTACTGATCCCCTTCTTCAGACAATGTTCTTCATTAACCAGAACTCAGTTTGGTCATCCATTCTGTGGCTACCTGCTTGTCTGTCAGAGAATTATTTGCTTGTTCTTTACCCAAGGATAACAAACTCACACAGTTTTGTAGTCCTCTGCTAAATACAACAGCTTTTCCAACCTGCCATAGGTGTGCCAAATCAAAACAAGGAGGTTAAGTTGTAGGTATGGAAACAAACAACACACGCAAGTGGACAGAATCATAGAATCATATAGAATCACAGAATCATTAAGGTTGGAAAAGACCTCAAGGATCATCAAGTCCAACCCACACCACCTAACTCACTAAACCATGTCCCTAAGCACCACATCTACACATTTCTTGAACACCTCCAGGGATGGTGACTCCACCACTTCCCTGGGCAGCCTGTTCCAATGCCTTATCACTCTTTCAGTGAAGAAATTTTTCCTAATATCCAGCCTAAACCTCCCCTGGTGTAACTCGAGGCCATTTCCTCTTGTCCTATCACTTGTTATTTTAGAGAAGAGGCCAGCACCCACCTCACTACAACCTCCTGTCAGGTAGTTGTAGAGAGTGATAAGGTCTCCTCTCAGCCTCCTCTTCTCTAGACTAAACAACCCCAGTTCCCTCAGCCGTTCCTCATAAGACCTGTGCTCCAGACCCTTCACCAGCTTCGTTGCCCTTCTCTGGACCTGCTCCAGCACCTCAATGTCCTTCTTGTGGTGAGGGGCCCAAAACTGACACAGGATTCAAGGTGCAGCCTCACCAGTGCCAAGTACAGGGGCACAATCACTTCCCTAGTCCTGCTGGCCACACTATTTCTGTTGCAGACCAGGATGCCGTTGGCCTTCTTGGCCACCTGGGCACACTGCTGGCTCATGTTCAGCCGGTTGTCGACCAGCACCCCCAGGTCCCTCTCTGCTGGGCAGCTTTCCAGCCACTCTCCCCTGAGCCTGTAGCATTGCAGGGGGTTGTTGTGACCAAAGTGCAGGACCCGGCACTTGGCGTTATTGAACTTCATACAACTGGCCTCAGCCCATCGGTCCAGCCTGTCCAGATCCCTCTGCAAAGCCTCCCTACTCTCAAGGAGGTCAACACACCTGCTCAGTTTGGTGTCATCAGCAAACTTACTGAGGGAGCACTCAATCCCCTCATTTTAGCCACCTACCAACCTGCCACATCACTGATGGATGCAAACTCACCAACTTTCACAGGTGCACAGATTTTGCTAAAGCTTTTACTAAAGGGAGAGTCTCCTGCCACTGTCAAAACAAAACACCAGATGAACTTTATTCTTTTGAAACACAGGACTTGACAATACTGGGAAAAACAGATTCAAAAAGTTTTGCTTTCTTCCCAAAAGACTGAAAGCAAAATCCTGAAGCATCTCTGCGGTGAAACAGAATGGTTGTGGATGCCTCTCCCTCAGTCACAGAGCACACAAGACCAAAGATTGCTGTTAAAAAGCAACTTAAATGATTTGCCCCCAGTTATAGGATGTGAGGCATGGTTATGTAAGATTGTCCGTGTCTCCTGATGAAATCGGTGTCCATAAGCTTCTGTGAATACATTCGCATTTTTAGCCTTCTCTTAATCCACAAGAGAACCTTACATGTAATGTATCAAAGTTGCATCTTGTCCTTGTATGCTCCTTTTTTTTCTAAACTCTCCAGTTTATTTGGCAGTTTATCTGTTGTCTCTGCTTTCTTTGCAGCCTCTTGATACCATCAGTGAATTTGATGTGTAAGTTTTCTTCTGTTATTATTTTAGGTCATTTATAGAGAAGTGAGCATTAGGCTCAACACTAATCCCCAGTGAGCTCCACTTTTCTATTTTACCACTCATAATTATTTTTGTTTCCGATTGTTCAAGCCAGTTTTGTATTAAAACCACAATTACCCCTGTGTTTTGGGGTTTTTTTTAAATGTTAAAATTTAATTCCTCTCATGGACTGCCTCAAATTTTTTGCAAAATGTTTTTTCTTTTATCTACTGAGAGTACAAATGAATCAAAGAAAGGAACCAAGTATGTTGGGCTTCTCTTAAACCCATATGGCCTGCAGCATGTCTAGTTATTCTCATATATGACTGCTTACGTGATTACTTTTGTACTTACTGCACTGTAAAGGCAGTATACATACTATACACTTCTATACATAGCATACTTCTACACATACTGTATGGATGTTGGGATATACAGGACTTGTCCACAGCATAAAAAAATTTTACTTTAGACTCACTATAATGATAGTCGCTGACTCTTGCATATTTGAAGATACAGATTTTTACTACCAGAGAGGACTTGAAATTCCTATTCGTTATCTTCCTCCAGGTAAGATGGAAAGAGAGCTAGCCTAGTATTTATATGTTTCTTATAAATGCTTTTTTGATAGAACAGTTTAAAAATTAGGGGTAACTTCTTGTTCTTCTAGGAAAAAAAAATATATACTCTTTAATGTATCCAGCCAAACATTAATCATTAATTAATTAATTAATTAACACATAAAGAAGTCTAATGCTGGTCACATACATCTCTCTCATCTAGAATAATACTCTCATAAAATAGCAGTTTCCACATGAAGCAGAGAACATAGAAAATGCTTGATATCCACATGAATTGGACCCTTCCTTGCTATTCATATCGTCTTGTGCCTTGTCCAGTGTCGCCATGAGAGGATAGTACAGAAATTGCTCCACTCGGACTAGCCAATGACCACTGCTAACCCCAGTACTCAGGGCTGGACAGTATGCACATCTCCTTGTCCTTACAGGCAGCTGTACGTACAATCCTCAAGTTATTTATCTGAGGCAAAGCTTCCTCTAGCACATATCAGCTAAAGCACAATAAATTTTACAAGATGACTGGAAAAATACCTAATATAATCCTGGATGCAAGGAAATGGTGTTGTCAAACTAGGCGAGAGAAATGGGTTTTTTTAAATATTTCGACTGATTTGCCTCTTATGCTTTCATGTCTGCCACTCATGGCTCCACAAGACTTGTCAAATTCATTTTTCTAAGAGGAAGATGTGAATTTTCTTCCCATTTTACTCCAAGATGAAATCAAGGAAAAGGGAGGTGTCCACAGGAGCCTTCTGTAGTCTTTCCATACACTAAATATTTTTCCCTCTGCACTTGGACAGCATAATTAAGAAGTCAGTCCTCATTTAGAGTTTGAATCTTTAATCATGGTTGTCCTAATAAAATCCTCTCTGGTTTGATGGACCTAATGTTAGTTCTCCTTGACTGAACCCCAGGCTGATTACTTAACAGGGAGCATTATCTAATTGATTATTTAGAGAAACAACTACCAAATTACACACAGAGATTGAGCAGCATATGGTGATTCAGTTTTAATCCTCTACTCCAGAGTCTAAATCCCAGGTGGGGGGCTACATTCTTCTTCTGAATATTAACCTAATTGCACCTCTATTATCCCAGAAAATGAACTTCCTATCCTTACGGACCTTTCATCATTTTGTCCATAGTGACAGAGAAGCCTACACCCATCACAGTTGAGAAAGCATGTATTACATGTCCACAAAATCCACCTGTTTACCATATTTCCTCAGCATTCCTGGATGTTCTCCACTCCATAACCCACTCCCATAGTCACCCCTGCAATACCACCCTCAGTACTTCTCCCAGGGCACTCACTCACCACATGCTCTATTCCTGAGGAGCAAGTCTCCTTGGTACCTCCTTCAATGCAGAAAGACCAATTTCTTACAATTTCCTTTCATCTACTCCCAGTACACACATGCCCTGGATGGATTAAGGAAACAGAGCTGGGGTTTTGAATTTGTTAGCTCTCATGACTACTCAACAAGACTATCTGGAGAGTAACTGAGCACATTAACAGTTAAGTTCACTTCAGACACTCTATAGCATCATCTGATCTCAAATATAAGTGTTGCTGTGTCATCTGGGGATTCTTGGGTGGAGAGCAGAGGTATAAGCTAAAACGGCTTCAACATTGTTTAGAAAGTAAAAATAAAAAAGCATTACCAAGAAAAATGGAAATCCTGCTTCAAAATACAGTGTTATGGTTTTCAGCATAAAAGTCCAAGCTAATGACAAAAGTATAGAATCATAGAATGGTTTGGGTTGGAAAGGACCTTAAAGATCATCAAGATCCAACCTCCCTGCCATGGGCAGGGACACCCTCCACTAGACCAGGTTGCTCAAAGCCTCATCCAGCCTGGCTTTAAACACCTCCAGGGATGGGGCATCCACAGCTTCCCTGGGCAACCTGTTCCAGTGCCTCACCACCCTCGCAGTGAAAAATTTCTTCCTAATATCTAGTCTAAATCTACCCTCTTTTAGCTTATACCCATTACCCCTTGTCCTCTCACTACCCTCCCTGACAAAGAGTGCCTCCCCATCTCTCCTGTAGACTCCCTTCAGGTACTGGAAGGCTTCTATATTGTCTCCTCAGAGCCTTCTCTTCTCCAGGCTGAACAACCCCAACTCTTTCAGCCTGTCCTCATAGGGGAGGTGCTCCAGCCCTCTGACCAATTTCGTGGCTCTCCTCTGGACTCTCTCCAACAGGTCCATGTCTTTTCTATGTTGGGGGCCCCCACATCTGAACACAGTACTCCAGGTGGGGTCTCACAAGAGCAGAGTACAGGGGGAGAATCACTTCCTTTAACCTGCTGCTAATGCTTCTCTTGATGCAGCCCAGGACACGATTGGCTCTGGGCTGCAAGCGCACACTGCCGGCTCATGTTGAGCTTCTCATCCACCAATACCCACAAGTCCTTCTCCTCAGGGCTGGTCTCAATCCATTCTCCACCCAGCCTGTATTTGTGCTTGGGATTGCCTTGACCCATGTGCGGGACCTTGCACTTGGCCTTGTTAAATTTCATGAGGTTGGCATTAGCCCACCTGTCAAGCCTGTCAAGGTCCCTCTGGATGGCATCCCTTCCCTCCAGCGTGTCCACCACACCACACAGCTTGGTGTCATCGGCAAACTTGCTGAGGGTGCACTCCATCCCACTGTCCATGTCTCCAACAAAGATGTTAAACAACACTGGTCCCAGTACTGACCCCTGTGGAACACCACTTGTCACCAGTCGCCACTTGGACATTGAGCCATTGACCACAACTCTTTGAGGGTGACAGAGCACTGGAACAGGCTGCCCAGAGAGGTTGTGGAGTCTCCTTCTCTGGAGACATTCAAAGCCCGCCTGTGTGATCTGATTCCTGTGCGATCTGATCTAGGTGTTCCTGCTCTGGCAGGGGGATTGGTCTAGATGATCTTTCGAGGTCCCTTCCAATCTCTAACATTCTGTGATTCTGTGAGTGCGGCCATCTAGCCAATTCCTTATCCAGCAAGTGGTCCTTCCATCAGATCCATGTCCCTCCAACTTAGAGAGAAGGATGTCATGTGGGACTGCATCAAAGGCTTTGCACAAGTCCAGGTAGATAATGTCTGTTGCCCTTCCTCTACCCACCAGCGCTGTGGCCCTGTTGTAGAAGGCCACCAAATTCGTCAGGCACGATTTTCCCTTGGTAAAGCCGTGTTGGTTGTCGTCAATCACCTGCTTGTTTTCCATGTGCCTTAGCATAGATTCCAGGAGGATTTGCTCCATGATCTTGCCAGACACAGATGTGAGACTGACCGGCCTGTAGTTTCCCAGGTCTTCCTTATTTTCTTTTTTAAAAATGGGGGTTATGTTTCCCTTTTTCCAGTCTGCGGGAACTTCACCAGAGTGCTGTGACTTCTCGAATATGATGGATAGTGGTTTGGCAACTTCATCTGCCAGTTCCTTCAGGACCCGCGGATGTATCTCATCAGGTCCCATGGACTTGTGCACCTTCAGGTTCTTTAGATGGTCTTGAACCTGATCTTCTCCTACAGCTGGAGGTTCTTCCTTCTCCCAGTCACTGCCTTTGCCTTCCTGCAACTTGGGCAGTGTGGCTTGAGCTCTTGCCAGTGAAGACTGAGGTAAAGAACTCATTAAATACCTCAGCCTTCTCTATATCCTGGGTCACCAGGGCTCCCAGTTTCTTCCAGAGGGGGCCCACATTTTCCCTAGTCCTCCTTTTATTGCTGACATCCCTATAGAAGTTCTTACTGTTACCCTTAACATCCTTGGCCATATTTAATTCTATTAGGGCTTTAGTAGCATCAAACAGACTACTATTTGTGTGTCCTCAAACTTAAGGACAGAAATATTTAGAAAAATGTATATTCAGAAATAACTCCTTTCCTGATCCCTGCAGCCATCTTCATCAGAGCTTCATGCATGGCCTGAAAACCAGCCTACTGCTAATCCTAAGCAAAGCCACACAAACCCTGTGCTACATCTAGTCTCTTAAATCCAAATGGCTGTCCACAACTCAGTTGTCCTCAAACACTTTCATAGCACCATATGGACCACACACCCACTTCATATACCCACTATTCTCCCAAATCCAAACACAGCCTCACAATAAGTGACCTCCGCTAGCCACCACCCCATAAGCACTTCCCTCCAAGCCAGGCAGAGATGGCCACAGGCAGCCTCACAGCCAGGCAGTCTGCACGCTGCTACCCAACCCCAGGGGGTCCTTGACTACTTAAGTCTCCACATGTGGCTTCAATCCATATAGTATGAAAAGCACATCTACTTTCTTACTGATATAATAGGCTAGGTGAGAAGACTGTAAAAATCAAATACAGGTTGCATCCTCTACTGCTTTTTGCATCATAAGCTCCTGAACAGTAACACAATGATTGATGTGAGCATTTAAAAATCATCACTGGAGAACACAGTCCTACAACAAGGAGGTTTGAGCTGGTGTTTATTTCTCCCTAAGTGGCATTAGCTTTCTCAGTGCTTTAGCAAGAACTGCTGTAAAGTGTACTGCATAGGATCTCTGCTACAGGAGCTGAGAAAGCACAGGTTTCACTGACTGGCTGCACTGGCTGACATGACACCAGCAAGCAGGGTCTAAACGTTGCAGAAGCAGTCAAAACCACAGTGCTGATCCTACCTACTCTGTGCTTTTTGTTTACCTCCTTTCAACTGCACATTGTGTACACATTAACCAGTTATTTAACAGCTCTCGCCCTCCACAGTTAACAGTTACTTTTCACACATTCTGTGCATTTTTTTTTCCAAGCTTCTATCTTTCCTCGTGTCACAGATTTCTGAACACTCTTGTAGTAATAACTAGGTAGAATAACAGATAACCTCTGCTGGGCTTGGAGCAAGAGAGATTTATATTTACAAAAGTCTCCTAAATAAAGGAGAGTAAAACAACTAAGGAAAAGCTCTAGAACACCCCAAATCAGTCTGAATTTATACAGAGAGCGATCATCTCACTTAAATGTATGCACACGCATCTGTGCCAAGCTCTTGACTCTAGATTCTCTCTCTAAGCAGCAATGGCATTGTTGCAGCTCAACAGCCTGTATCACACACTTAATTCAGGCCAAGATCAGTCACACCCTGGAAGTATTTTTTCTGTCCAAGGACTACAGAAGAAGTTCAGATGTGAATATGTCAGCTGCCATCCTCTGTATTCGCCGAGCTGAATCCTACCCTACCTGCTCGAGCAGCAAGAGAATGAACAAGTTTTGTGGTTTGGTGGTTTTTTTGTTCTTCCCCAGGAGAAACCAAAAGTTCAGATTTGTAGTGGGACTTTGATCCACTCAGAAAACTCACAACCTGGACCCAGTATGGCTCAGATAAATTACTTCAGTATCTCCTAGCAGGCTCATGGCAAAGCTGGCCTCTCTTGTTGAAGCTACAAGGCATTCAAAAAAAGAATCCAAGACCTGTATGGGGCAATCAGAACAAGCAAGTGGAAATATTACTTTCCAGCTCAAGGAGGAAGAAAATTCTTCCTTGCGGGTCTGTGGCTCTCACTGCCCTTTCTGCACAGTGAAGACGTGTTACGAGCAATGTAGAAGGTAGCCTCATGCAGCAAGGTCTGTATAATGCAAAGCAAAACCTCTCGGGTTGAGTAGTTGTCAAACCCAGATCTCCCACTTCCTAATCAACATTTGAAGTAGTGTATCAGAGACTTGCCACCACATTTCCAGTCTGCTCCTCCTCCCAACTTTTGTTACAGTCACTACTCTTGCTGTAACATGGGTTGCACCAACATTAGCAAGACACATGCATCATCCAGCAGACACAAGTGCAAAGATTGATGCTCAAACTGTACATCCCAAATGGCCTTGCAAACCTGACACAGGTGCTAAAAGCTCAGTTCAGCTTTTTATTATTTAAATAACTTCACTGAAAAAAATCAGGCAACTACAGCCATAGAGATTGCCAAACTAGATTTAGAAAGGGAAAGGATTTGTGCACTGTTCTCTTTGGATTATGTAGATCTGACCTCAGTCTAGATTCTTCTTTAGACACTTACTGTCTTCAACAGAGCTGGGCCTAAGGCAACACCGATAACTTGTTGTTTCTCTCATCATGACGAGAGAGGAACAAATAATTCAACAAGTGGGTCTAAAAACATAAACAATGTATTAGTCTTGCACGTACAGCGTAGAAATAGTGGAGTCCTCATCTTGCTTCTTGTTTTCTTCCAATGCTTGATTTCATCAACTTCATTATCATGCACAGGGTAATTCCGTTACTATGGTAAACAATTTCTCTCTCTCACTTTATTAATAGTCATTCCAAACAAGTAAAAAAAATTGAATCTGCAAATTTAGGTTTATGCCTTTGGCAAAGACAGACTGTTTTGTAGATTAGCAGATATAACCGCCCTACCCGGAAAACCTTGCTATCCAAGGCTTGGATGTTCACACAGATGTTCACAAATAAATTCAGTCTCTGATTATTTTCAAATTAGTGGCATCCTGCTCTATTAGAGCATTACCAAATCATCATTTTCTTGCCAGTCTTGCAACAGTTTTTTTTTGTTTGGTTGGTTTTGGGTTTTTTTTTTGTCTAAAGCTCTAACTCTAAAAGACATGTGATCAGCCAAAAAACTCAGTTTCCCTTTCTAAAGTCTCGAGCAAGGCTTGTCGTTAACTTGACTCATGTTACTCTAGGGGTCTAAAGAACAAGAGTTAATCTTCACATTTTCTTAATCACTCTCAAGACTTCTAAGGGTATGACTCATGATTTCTAATGCCTACAGTTGGCAATACTACATATACATTATATGTGTCATGTCATCCATCTGCTAGTAAGCAAAATTATGAAATGTCCAATTAGTTACTACTCATACTGTTTCTAATATGTTCTTTTTTTAAAAAATGTACAAAACTCTGATGCCAAAGAAGTTGTATCACTGCAGTAGGCACAGCAACAAAAAATAAACTCCTCAGTAATCTGATTAAAAACAATTAGTAAAATCCACCTCCTACTCAGTCATGCATGTGAAACAGAACCACTTTAGATTTCTTAACTCAGCAGCCTACAAAACAGAAGGTTGTAAAGCCATGAAAATTCTTACTAAATATCAACTATGGAAGCATTTGCTGCACTGCAGTCATTAAAATACAAGTGTAAGAGGCAACTTGTGAAGGTTTATTCCATTTGAGGAGTCTGTCATGGCATGCTTAATGATGCTGCCAGCCCACCAGTGGAACACCACAAGCATGTTCTGCGCAGGCTGAAGGCACTGGGCGAAGAGCTGTAGGTTACCTCCATCATTCCACTGAGACCGACACCTTCGCCAGGTCCACCGCGCGGCAGCAGATTTGTCATATATTGTACTTCCAAGAAGCTTCTGCAAAAAGAAGGGGAGAACATTTCTTTGCTCATAACATGGGATGGTAGCATTTCATATGTTTAAATTAAAATTGATGGCAAAGCGCCATGTTTTGATTACTCATGTTGACATTTAATCAATCTTACACTTTAGAGAAAGGCCCTCATTTACAATACTTGGCATCAAGTAACCAAGACAAATCAGAGTGCCACATTTAAAATAGAAAACATAGAAATAAAGTAGAACTAATTTCGGGCATATTTAAATTATCTGATAACTTGACTTGCTATTCACACCATTCAATTCACCTGACTCTCTCATTTCTGGCTCTGAGTCTACAAACAAAATCCTAACTATATTTAATGCCTGCTTGATGATTTTACCTCAAAATTAATCAGAAACATCTAAACGCTGAAGAAAACTACGTGCAACTTGCGTAGTCTGAGTCAGAACCATTCTCCTCCTCTCCACGAGTCTCAGAAGCATGTTTTTGTAATTTGACAGACTACTAGAAAAATATAAGGAAGGGAAGAAGAAAGGGAGTAAAGTAAGAAAGTACTTGGGAGATATTTTTATTTCAAGGACTTTGAAGATTTATAACTTAATTATAAGATTGGTAATTATTAATAGCTTATAATTAAAGACTAGAAAAAGTTTAATAAATTGAACATCTACTCAACATTCACAGATATTAGAGGCACAACCAGTACACTACCACTGTGACAGAAATGTCTGCTGTTCATCTTGCCAGAAACTAAACACATTTATCTCTACATTTCTCGCTATATAAACACATTTTGTTTTCTAGCATCACACTGAAATATCCCCATGAACATATTGTATGATTCAACACTTTAATACCTGGGTTGCTTTCCCCAGAAGTAGATCCAATATCTTGTAATGTCAAGAGAAAAAGCAATTCTTAATCAAAACGTTCCACCATTTCTAGCAACAAAAGAACAGAGAAATTACTCCATTCCTTAGTGTACACTTTTAAAGATCTGTATTAGTGCCACGATTTACCAATTTGGATCTTGCAGGTTTGTTCATTCTTTTTATTATGATGTTATCCACTTCACGTGATGTGAGCGACCACTCCCAACTGACATTCAGGAGGAACATGTGCTTTTTTTTCCTTTTTTTTTTTTTTAAACAGATTTCTCCTTTTCATCTTTGAGTATATGTTTATACATCACTGATTTTATTCAGCTTGCTATAATCCTTAGTTTAAATGCAATAAAGTCATCTGCTGTATGAATTAAAAGGGGAAAATACATAATGCATGCAACAGGGAGGATGCATTCAGCTAGATCTTAGTAAGCATCTACATCTGCCACTCAGTCATCACTGATAGCATTTTCCCAAGGCAATATACATTTTAAACTTTGTTTTGGGAGCTGTGCAGGGCCGGGGATAAGCAGGCGGTGTTGTTGCTGTTGAGGTAAAAACCACCAAAAATGAAGGCAGAAACACTGCATTGGTACTCCTGACTGTAGAAGTATAGTACCTGTATTCACTAATTTCATACAGAAAAAAATATGTAGCTATACCAAAAGCTGAAAATTTATTTTTAAATTAATTGTTTCATAAGCAAGTGAAAAAATTGACTATGTAAACACACCAAGGTTGTACTGACTATGGTCAAACACATTATGAAAGTAACATACCATCTAGAACCGTTGTTCCAGGGAATCTCATTACACTAAGATGTATTTACATAGAAAAATAAATAGGTGACTTGACTTCTTAATGCAACTAAATGCAACCACCTTGTATCACAAAGGAAAATCTACAGCACACAGGACAAAAATGTATTTCTTGATGCATTTGGCCTAAGTATGCTTGCATTGCAGCTATTTGGCATTTTCTCCATGAATTTAGACAGTAGAGTTCCTGTGCTCTGGAGTGCAAACTTGACCTAACAAAGCTGGAAAGCAAGAAGTCAAAAGTGATCAAACATGCACCAGGCCAGAAGTTAAGATGTAGCTGTCTATCCAAGAGCTGTCAGCATTATGATTTTGTACAGATAACTACCAGAATAAAGGCTTGACTGAGATTCAGGTAAGGATAATACATGTTGCTTCCTTCCCCCCTGCCCTAAAAAGCGTATTCCACTCCAGTATTATTCCATCCCTATTTGGGAGACATGCTTAAGACTCCAGAGAGGAAAATGTATAATTTTCAAGAAATGAAAGATTTAATATATACATATATATTTTAATTCCAACAACAATCTCTCCAGTGTATTTTGCAAATGCCTTGATAACACTTTTCATGATGCAAACATGAAAAGCAGTAACAGCTTTTTATTTCCAATCAGCTTTTTATTTCCTCTTTGACTGCAGACATTCCTGTCAGCGTAATCCAGAGCAAGGTCATTCTGCACTGCTGTTTGACAAGTTCCCACTAAACACTCCCAAGACAACAGCTGACCACACACACACTGTTAGCCAGACCAAACACCAAGTGAAACACTAATATCTGCATGAGCTTGCTTTCAGAACAGGACATGGAACATACTTTAAATTAGCACTTGGTCACATCCGCCTCAGTCACATCTGTCTCAATCCTCTCAGCGGAAGACAACGCTACATGAAAGCCTGAGCTTTGAAGCAGGAACCTGAAATGGAGCTTGAAAAACATAGAAACACGGTAGCAAAATGAAAGGCAACGCAGCAACTTGGTGCACATTAAAGAATGATTTTTTTTTTTTGAAGCATCAAAGTAAAGCCTAAAATGAGAAATAAAACTGAAGAATATTAAAGTTACATTCTGATCATATATTCTCCTTTGGTAATTTTTACAATCTGTGTAAATCACTTTATGTACAGTTAGTTTCATACTTCTGTGGCACAGTGTCAAGTTACTCAGGTACCTTCGTGCTGACAAAGTCAGAGCAGGTACTGAAATTAGGAGTATCCGTTGCAGACTGAGTGTATCAGGCACTTACGTGGCAGCACGCTTTATATGCAACATCAGCTGCATTACCTGATTCTAATCTGAGGCTGTGATTATTCTCCTCTGCCTTCTCCCAAGAATGGTCATGTTCAAAACCCTACACCACACCTCATGCTGGATCAGTCTACTCTCTTCAGCAGAGAGATTTACCAGTATAAGTACGCACTATAATTACACTGGTATAATTTCCTTAAATACGCAAACAAAAAACCCTTGATTTGGAACGAGAGCAAATGTGAGTTATGCAAACAGCTACGCCAGCGTAAACTATCACTGCCCATTCACCTGTTTTCTCAGCTCAGCTCCTCCTCTGCAGGAGACTGTCTCTGAAGTCTGCTGGCAGACCTGCTCATGTGAATGCTCCCTAGCCTGCTTCCGTCAGGTTTTCACATGTCTTCAGCTATCCTAAGCCATTTTGACTAAATTAGGTTAGAAAACATTGATACCGGTAGCTCTACAAACAGCGACCAACAAATGACAAACAGCTAAGTGCAGAAACCTCTTTCATTAGTTCAGGTAGATATGAATTCCATCAAAAATCTTATCAGTCAAGGACATTCAAAGAGTTATAGATTCACATCAGCAGTGTAGCTATGCTATTAAGCTTCCCCTAGCCCCATGAGTCCTTGAATATTCCAATCAAAGTGAACTTTGGGGGCCACACTGGTAAGTCTCTATAGAAGAGCTACCCTCTTACACAATCTAGTTCAAGTTTTCGCAAGTCTCTTGCACTGCTCCAACGTAAAAAAAAAAAATTCAGGTATAAAAATAGGAAAGCAGTAAAAGAAGGCTGACAGTAGGGAAGGGGGATATCAAAGATGCACACTACTGTAAATGAATATATAAACCTAAAATTTTATATTCCAAGAGAGAGTGTCTGGGGAAGTCATGTCAAGTGTCACGGTGCAAAATGGTGCTACTTTTGAGAAACGTGTTTTGGTTGTTATGAGAGTAAGATAGTTTGTAATATTACAGCCAATAACAGCTTCAAGAGAAATATACAAAAAGTTTGTTCACATAAAGATTACACTAACTGGACCTTCAGACTTTTTCCCCCTCTCCCATCTTTTGAGAATCATCACAATGTATTGACAAGGCAATACAGACAGTATTAACAACCCCTGCATGCAGAAATTGTCATTTTAACAGTTCAAACAGTGACACAATAAGGTTTAAACTGTTCATAACTTGCCCTATACTCACAGGTACCAACTGCAGAACAAAAACAGATTTGCCATATTATACATACTCTAACATTCTTGCAATAGAAAGGATTAACTTTCAGGCAATATTCCAAGATTAATCTCTTGTTAGATAGTCAATAGTATTTTGTTGAACTATCCTTTTAGAAAGACAGAGTCTAAACCTAGAATGAAACATGTTTGCAAAGTGGATATTGAGGTACATGGATTCTGCTAGAGATTCAAAACTTCTGTAATTTGAGAAAGACTAAAGCTTATCACTGTTTTTTTGGTACAACAGAAACACAGTAGAGTAGCACTACTAAATCTTTATAAACAACGATCACCAGATCTGCATGTATCCATGACAAACATTTGTTTAACAACCATTAACTTTAACAGACTCTTTTTTATGAAAGTTTTTCTAAAAAGCAGAACCTGAATTGCTAAAACCAAGGTAATCTTTATATTTTCAGTTCAAAAGCTTTAACACACAAGTACATTCTGAAAACTGAGTGACAATGAACATCAACAGTAGATTTCAGATTTCCTTTGCCCTCTTATACTAAGTTTGCCATTTACACTTGAAAGATGATTCCTAACTACTAGTTTCTGCAAATGTGGGAGGAATGTGTTGAGTTTTGCATTACAGGTAAGCGTTCTAATGGAAGACTGCTCAACTAGGAAGGATTACAGAGTGATTAATACAATGGTCTGTGAGCCAGCCCCGAGACCTATTTTTTACCTGTGCTTTTAAAAGCTGTGTCTCTCTTGACATAGCAGAGGATTCTTGAGACCAGAGTTCTAAGTCATGGATGAGGTTTTGATGACAATCAAGACAATAATTATGTTTCAATTTCTACTGAACCTGTTGTCAGATTTCTAGAAACTCAGTTCACACTGGATTCCTATTTCCAGAGCTAAAGTGTTTAAAACTCTCTAAAGAGACATCCTTCAAGGCTGTAGAAGAAAACCTAATGATACAGAAAGGGCTTCTTTCCCTATGTTGTCAATGCTCCCACCTCTCATTATATGCACACTTACCAATCTCAAAAATACTAACCAAGCATAAAAAACATGTTTTAGACAGTCAAAAATCACACATTTACACAGCAGCCAGTGTGAACTTTATTAAGAAAATAAGTGTTTGCCAGTTAAACTGACATTGCTTTATTGACTTTTCTACTTATGTGTAGAAAATCAGTTCTTTCATAATGGCTCTGGAAATCATTTATTGCCATGTAAATGCTGAATTACTGGCAACATACACTTGCCTTGAAACTCCAGCAGTCTTACCATGAAAAGAGCTATATACACCTTTACAAAATGCAAAATAAGCAACACATCTTTCATTCAGGCAACGAAGTCATTCTTGAGGCAGATGTCATGCTAGCCAAACAGCAAAAATACCTTCACATTAAGCAATCTTTTCTATCATGCCAGTGCCACAAATGAAGTTTTGTGGGAAATTTTCAATTTGTGAGGAAAAAAAAAATCCGTTAAGATACCAGTTACACATTCTCTTCATATAACTTTGTAGTCAAGTCTTATTTCTCAGGCTGAGGAGGTTGAGCTAAAATTAAACAGAGCACGATGATCTGTCTTCATGACAGTGTCCTGTTGCTAATGCATCTGCTTTTGCCTCCTTTCCTCTTTAATAGTCCTATGCAGTTATATGCATTAGAAGTCAGAACAAGGCTTCTTCTGGAGTTGGAGTTTTATTCAATCCTCTAAACAACTCACAATGCAGTTTATACACATCTCTGACAAGAAGTTCTCCGTTCCCAAGTAATCCAACCATCACAGAAGATATTTCCCTATTTCCTCAGCTCCAGAAGTTGTTTTAATTCTTTTTTCATCTTGTAGCCCTGTGGCAAAATAGCTTTGTGATGGGCTACGTACAGCAGGACTTAGTCTTTATTAATAGCTTCAGTAGATTGCCCGGGGATTTTTAGTACTGTAGTAGGCTTCACATGCAGCTACATAAGCAGATTCTGGGAAGAAATCATCATGGTATTCTGCTAAAAACCTGAGAAGAAAGCACACCAAAAAAAGAACAGAACATGAAACATTTAAGAGAAAAGCTATTTTCAAACTAATTTTCAAGCTCAGCAAAACCACAGCCTGGAAATTAAGAATTATTACACTTTGAAATTTGGCATGCAACAGTCTTGCCCTATTTTTATAAGTTTCACATAGTGGGAAACAGCCTTTCCCTATAATTCTCAAAACCAAATAGCATTAAAAATTTGCTCAAGCTCAATTAACAAAAAAATCCAGAAGTTGAAGCTACACTCAGAAAAGAACACAAAGAACTATCACAGAAAAAAAAAAGTTAAGACATCTTTCTACAACTTCTGTCATTATACCATTTTCATTTATGTCAAAATCAGGATTTTTCAGTTATCACTATGTTAGGATCTTATATAAATGTCCATTAACCATTAAGTCAAACTGTATCTTTTAAGGTAAGTAAAACTATGATTTGTTCTTTCATGTGCCTGTGCATTTAGGGTCTCCACCCACCCAGGGGTATCCGATTTAAATATGCATCCTTTGCAAATCCAGTTCCCTAATTTCAGGTTTCTGCAAGCTGGTCTTCAGATATTATTCAAACAGCCAAGCACCCAATATTTTATCATGTCTTCCTGCTCTGATAACATACAACTCTTTCTTTGGTTTAGGACTGAAAATGAAAATAAACAGTGCCGCTACTAACACCAGTAACAAACAGCTGAAACGACTATAAACTCTCTGTTCTTTCTTTTGTATACAAAGGTACTGGGTATACAAATGGGGACAAAAGGGCAAAACAGTTCTCAAACCTTGAGGAACATGATCAAGTTGTACTTCAGAAAAAAGTGGAGACACTAAAAAATACCTGGATATTAAAGATCAGCATCAATAAACATGGCAAAATATTAGCTACAGGTCCCCTCTTCAAGGAGCAATGGAAACAACAGGAAATGTCATTTGCAGAATCCACTTTCTCTCAAGAACCACTGGCTAGGGAGGTGACCTCACTATTGGAAGCTAAAAGTATCAGTTTTGTATAACCAGTAGTCTGGATATAGAAAGTCCAAATTAAAAAAAAAAAGTACAGGTGAATGCATAGTGTTTCTCCAACTTCACCCACAGCTACACTGCCTGAACTAGGCAAGTGCTTTGATCTTAAGAAAGCCAAAGCATGAAAGAATACTGACATGATTTTCTATATAAGGCAATCTAAATCTAATCACTAATATATTAATTGATGAGAGCTCATACAGAAATGTTACAGCACAAAAACACAGGTGGATTAAAAAGGTTGATTTTTCCCCACACACAATCCTTGTACTTAAAACACAGGAAAAAAAGTTCTAAACTAGAATAACTGGTTAAATCCTAACTCTAGGAGAAGCAGTGAGAAATACAAGCTTTCTTAGAAGAAACCAATCCTTCAGTGTGTCACCATTTATTGACAAGGCACCTTGTCAACCTCCTCCGTATTTGTTTATTTCACAGGAGTTCTGTAATTAACAGTATAGAGGGACCCAGAGTAGTTTCTGATGCAAATGTCCCAGGTTTAACACATGCAAGTGAGCAGGCTGAACAACCAATATGCTTCCAGAAGATGAAATGACAACTTGTTTTTGTTTTCAAACATTAGCCAAGGAATTAATTGAGCAGAAAAGGCTCTGTTACGTGACCTGTAACAGTGTCTAATCCAGGACATAATTTCTGGCAATATTCAGCTGGAGCAGGTATGCCAAAAAGGAGAAAGATCTCTCCTGTATTTAAAGCAAGGATCCAACTGGCTCTGCCACAAACTCATGCCACATAAGCTCTCATAATAAACGTGTAAGAGCTAAGTAAATTTAAAGTTCCACACAGTCTTCACTCACACAATCCTAAATGCATTAAACACTTTAGCATACTTTTTTTTTAATATGTATTCATACTACGCTAGTTTCTCACTGGGACCAACAGCAGATTCCAATTTTATTAAATAGCACAAAGAAAAAAAGGATTACATAATCAAGGTTGAGAGATCATTTTAAAAAGTCTATGAAAACCACTTTACTAAATTGTGCTGGATTTGGCTGAGATAGAGTTAATCTTCATAGTAGCTAGTATAAGGTTCTGTTTTGGATTTGTGCTGGAATCAGCATTGATAACACAGGGATGTTTTAGTTATCGCTGAGCGGTGCTGACACAGAGTCAAGGCCTTTTCTGCTTCTCACACCACCCCACCAGTGAGTAGGCTGGGAGTGCACAAGGAGTTGGGAGGGGAAACAGCTGAGACAGCGGACCCCAACTGACCAAAGGGATATTCCATACCATATAGTGTCATGCTCAGCATATAAAGCTGGGGGAAGAAGAAGGACGGGTGGGACATTTGGAGTGATGATATTTGTCTTCCCAAGTAAATGTTACGCACAATGGAGCTCTGCTTTCCTGGCTGAACACCTGCCTACTGATAGGAAGTAGTGAATGAATTCCTTGTTTTGCTTTGCTTTCATGTGTGGCTTTTGCTTTACCTATTAACTGTCTTTATCTCAACCCATGAGCTTCCTCACTTTCACTCTTCTGATTCTCTCCTTCATCCCATTGCAGGTGGGGGAGGGAGTGACTGAGCAGCTGTGTGGGGCTTAGTTGCTAGCTGGGGTTAAACCACACCATAAATTTTTAAAAAAATTGCTTTTACTATTACAGTGTGCTACAGCTGCATTATATTAATTTCCTGTTCAGAGAAATAAAAACATTTAAATAACTGAAATAAAAACATTAGTGAAATATTTTTCCCTGAAAGGACAAAATGCAACAAACTGCTGAACAGTGAATCCAAATTAGTTACTTTGGCAAAATAACATGCTAGAAGAAAATAGTTTTATTCTTTTCTTGAACTAAAAAAAAGGACAAATTAGATTAAAGCCACCAATATTTGATTAATACACTGCTTGAACTACACAACTTAAGTGATTTACTAGCCGTTGTCATTAAAATAATTCACTACCTACTTTTCTAGACTTGCCATGTCATAATTTGCTCTAACACTTTACAAAATGCCTTTTTTTCCAATGAGATATACACCTTAGAAAATAATCCAAAGAAACACAAAACCAATTCACACAGTCAGATCCTCCAAATCTTCACTGAAACATGCCATTCATTTGTACTACACACACACACCCCCCTTACTCCAGGAAAACCACTACAAAAGCATACTGAAATTATAGCAACTTAAAAGCTAATAAAACACCTGAGTCATCAACTGTTAAGACCTCTGACTGTAGTTAGCTACAAATCACTTTCTGGGATATGTGGGGTTGGTATGAAGTGAGTGTAATAAGGCCTACAATTCAACAGACTTGAGTCTAACTTTTAACATACTTAGATGACACAAGATTAAGATGAGCCACAAACAGAATTTAATTTATAGTTCTTCATTAACACACATTAATGACTTCAAGAGATAGACAGTGATTACAAACTACAGGGGCTGATCAAATTTTTAGTGTCATTGGCTAACATTCTGTGAAACACAGTACCAACTGCTAGATCAGACGAGGCAGTATGTTTTATTGATGTTCTTTTAAAACAAAGGAACCTATAGAGGACATTGGGTAGCTGACAGTTCAAAGAATTTTAAGGGCAAGTCATGAGAACCAGGTTCATTTTTCTCTTACAAATCTCCTGACTTTTGCTTAAGATCATCAGTTATAAATGCCAGTGTGGTACAAGCTACAGCAACAGCTGGTAGAGATGAGACATTTTAACTGAGATAGTTGTGATACAGCTACAACTTAAAGAAAAAGCAGACAGAATGCATGCACTCAAATGTACTTCTCTCTGTTCTTATTGCAACAGAGATGAAAAGCAAAATACCCCAGAGCTAGCAGATACAAATTACTTTCTACAAAGAAAGGGGAGGAAACAAGCAAAACACAAGGTCAGCTTCTGTCCCAATCCCTTATGTATCTGTATATAAAGAGCAGTGTCCCTTCTAAAGCTGCTTTCTATTCAAACTACATCACAGTGCAGAAAACTGGCACAGAAATATTAGGAGACTCATAAGACTCTTAGCTACTGGATATTCCACTAATGCTTTGCTCTTGGAAAAGCTGAAATAGCACAAAGATCAATTTCACTGGCACCTGCAAGTCATGAGCCAAGATTTACAACAGAGAGAGCTGTACTTGGCAAGCAGAGCCAATGTTCAGCTATAGATCAGAAAGTACATTGTTATTCAGCTATACGGAAGTTGTTTCATTACTTTTAACTTACAAATCTGATAAATTCATTCATCTGTTGCATTATTGCCTTTTTAATTTTTATAATTTTTACAGAGTTCATATCTGTACAGCTACACAGTGGAACTGCTTACAAGTAACAGTTTTAAGATACACAGTCCACACAGACATCCTGATACAAGACTGCACACTTTTTCTCATCATGAGCATCCACAAAAATATTTATGCTTTACATTCTTGCTCAGAACATAGAGGTAACAGAGCACAATGCAGCTATTTCCTAGACAAGCAATACTTCATAAAAGACTAGAGGGGATTGAGGCAGGGAAAAAAGACACATGGACAACCTAGCCTGAAGCACTCCTATGTTCAGATCTTCAGGTGTAGCAGTCCATAAGCATGCTTACCTCAGGTGACTGGAAGCAACAGCCTTACAAATATACTACCATCTGGCTGCGAGTTACGCAAGCAGATCTACCAAAAAGAGGCACAGAATTATCATTATCCACATTAAAAGGCTACTTGTCGTACATATGTCAGGAACATTTCTCAGAGTCACTGAATTAATATAAATTTAAAAGCATAATCCGGCAGTGAAAACGTCCTCGTCTTGGGAGTATCAATACAATCTATTACCTGAAGAGACTCTGCATGAAGAAAAACATTCTTCTAAATGTCAGCTACCATCACATGAATAAACTCATGGATGGCCTGAAAAGTGTGAAAATTATAAGGAAAACTTTAATAATTTTAAGAACGACAACCTCAGCCATAAAGGTATTAAAATACAGAGTTAAAAAGTTTCCAGGAAGGTGATATCTTACACGCTTTAACTACAGCTCTGAGTTCCAGAAGGTAAGCAGATGCTTTGATGAGACCAGTGGCCTGGGCCAAATGCTGTTTGAAAGGCAACTGTAACAATCTATCTAAAGGATTTGCTTAAAGAGCAAGATGGGTCCTAACACTAGGAGTCACCTCATCAAAAGAAATGTCATCTGCAGATTAAGAAGCTATCTCCTCTCCAAGACTACTACTCAAATGCAGGATTTGAAAGCTAAAATGCTTAGTTTCACACAAAAGCATATGACCACCTGTCCCCCACCCCTCCAATTGATAGGCATGTCTCCATATGGAAAGCTGCCAGGGCAAAAGCTCAGCAACACAAAGTTCCTCATAATCACAATGCAGTCAACAGAACAAGTGAAGTGAAAAGTTTCAGATGTTTATTCTGATATCCCATGTCCCTAGAACCATGCCAAAGGAACCAACAGGCTTGTTTTGTTGACTGGACTCTTTGTCATTCATACACATACAGAAACCAGTACCATCTTCCTTGGCCTTTGAAGGGTAAGCTCAGAGAACTCTGAAGATGTCAAGCTGCCAACGTAACAGTTCAGGTAATCAGACTCAGCGACTGAAAATTAAATGTGGTAACTTCTAGCAGACCTTTTGGGAAAACAGTCCTAGAAGAGCTCAATAAAGGGGTCCTTGGTTGGTCTTGAGGATGAAGACCCAATTTTAGCAAGGCTAGCACAGATCCCACAATCAATTCCTAGAACTGCCTTCTAAAAAAGCTACCATAACACTTAAAATATTTTGGGAAACCTCTCGCTTTAGATGCGTGATCCAAACCTCTGCTATTATGATTAGGAATATGTTTCTCATTAAAATACCCAGGCACTTGATGATTTGTTAAGCAGAAGGGAGAGAAGCAATCAATATGGTGCGGTTTCAGGAAGTACTTTTGGCAAAGTGATCAAACTGTAGTCAAGACCAATAAACACTCAGAGCAGATTCTGCACATCAACCAGACAACAAAAGCCTACAGAAAATAAGAACCCACACAATACCAGGAACTCACTGACTAAGAAGCTTTGAACACAAAGGTGCCAAAAGTTCAAGAGGACCCAAAATGGCAGTTAACTTTCTACCCATTCAATGAATATAGAAAAGCCCAAATACAATGGTAATAATGCACTAAAATAAGGCATATGCATTCACTGTGCAAATAGAATTCCTTCTTTTCAAAGTATTTCAAAACTTTAAACAAAAAAAGTTTCTTTAGCTTTTTGTGGCTCTAAACCCATAAGTGTCCACTGACAATCAAATTCTTGATTTTCTCACATTTAGGCTCCAATTCCATAAAGTTTTCTAGTATGCCATAACTGTTATGCTGCACTGGTACTTTTTGTCAAGTAACCAGTTAATCCCAAAATTTAAAGGCAAATAGAAAAGCCCTAATCAATATAAGAAGCAGTAGCAGTATAGCATTCTTTGTAGTCTTTCAAGATATGATTTTTAATCAGTAACCATCTTGGCAACTTTATTAAGTTGTTATCAGCAGGAACTCCATCACAAGCAACTTCACCTAAATAAAGATGTTTTCTATTCCATTCACCATGTGCAATGCTTCAGTTTTCATTCTCAGAAAGCTGCTAATAACCTCTCATTAATTGCACATTAGCACAGACTAGTGGTCATAATTCACCACTGCAATTGCATATAATAAAATTACACTCACAAAATGCTGTGCTATCAAAACCAAAGACCTATTTCTTAAGGTTATTTCAAACAACTTATTTTACTATATACACATTTTATTATCACAGCCCTCTAATTTGGTCACGTTCTGATTTGGCTTCCGTCTCATAAAATACTCAACAGTACTGAAATATTTTTCTACTCATGGAGCAGAGCAGCCCAACAGATGCAAGCAGGTTGTAAAAAATCAGGAAAAAAATTGAGATCTAAAATGAAAGAGACAACTTACAGGATATACTGAGTTTGAAATATCAGTGAGATTTTAACAAAACCAAAGTCTCTGACCGTTAAGAATGTAGTTTTCTGTAATCTGATGTACTACATACTGGCCTCATCTGGCAAAGTGTACTAGAAATTTCAGAAGCATTATTTTAGAAATATTTCATCAGTTACTCATTCTTCTGTATTTCATGAAAGTTGAAATACCTACAGCTTTCTGAGGTGCTGAACTATTTTGGTTTTTTCCCTAAAATGCAAGTTACATTGACTGAAACTACCTCAGTGAAGATAGGTCTTGCTATTCTAAAAACAGACACGTTATACTCTTCTATTTTTTAAATATCTTCTATTGGTCAACAGTTCTGGGAACTGACCTCTCTGACACAAGAACAGTAAGTCAAGGCGGAGTTCAAATCAATGGAAAAGGCAAAACAAAAACTGGCACCTTCTTGCCTATCATTTCTCATCACTTAAGCAGCCTCTGGGCGCATGGTAGGCACCTCACACTACAGAGAAGTAGTAAAATATAGCACATACAGCATTTTATTTAAAAAATGACTGAAATAATCACATCAGTTGAAGGGCAAACTATTAACAGGTGGGAAGATTTAATCAGGGGTCCTTTGCTAGTAAGATTGCCAGTTAGTAGGCACCAGTTACTGTGTTACCTTCCACTGCTTGCTCCTGAAGACTAAACTCAAACTGTAAGTGAAATCCAGTGAAATGAACTGTTGAGTTTGTCACTAATGGCCATTTCAGACTGTTATTCTTCTGCAAGTATTATGAATTATTTCAGAGCTAAATCATTTGAAGTGAAGACTACGAGCTTTGCACTTAATTTGAGAAACTGATTTTCTTTACTTCTGCAAATTCTATAATTAAGAAATCAACTTTCATGTTCTCCATGAAGAGACGTTCATTACGCACACTTGTAGAAAGCTACACTAAGCACAAAGGGTACAGCTTCCACTTAATATGAAACTCAAAAAGATGTATTTCATACATCCCTTAAAAATATATGTTGTCTGGGAAACCGAGCTCAAGCTTGTCTAGCAGCAATCTGAGGGCATGACTGGAAAATATTACCAGTGAATTTAATGCATCTATCAAGTACTGAGTAAACAATAAAATAAGCTTCTAGACAGAGTGTTATATTAAAGAAGTCTCAGTTCCTCAACCCACATGAGATTAATACAACAAATGTTAAATGAAATTGTAAATTTTATCCATAAAATCATAACACAAAATTAAATCAGTATCTATGCCAGAACTAAATCAGATATCTACCATATGAAAGTTTTATTTAAAAATACATAAACTACTTATGCTTGGACTACTCTAACTAGAATTCAAAGAAGATTCATAACCAGTTTTAATAATGCGAACAGACAGCTTCAATCCTCTTGTCTGCTATTAGAAAAATAAAGAAAAGGAGAGTACTTCAACTTGTCACTCAAGAGCAACTCACTAAAAGAAATTGGGCAGTCTTACATAAACTGGCTGCTATGATCTAACACATACAGACTGTGTAGCACAGTTCTTGCCTTTGAAAACTTAAGCCAGAACAGAACTGATAGAAAATATTTAATAAACATCCACTAATCCTTTCATTCCCAAAAACAAAAAGACATAATATGAAAATCAAAGAACTAGTACAAGATGTCGCCTCAGTCTCAAGTTTTCCCTTGTGATGAGAAACAGATAAAGCAGAAGTATTTCTGTAATAAAAATCAAGTCTGAACAAGTTTCTAGAAAATGTAATTGTTTGACCACCTTCAGTGATGTACAGGAAAAGAAATACCCAAATGAAAGATGTCTTAAAGCCCCATGAATACACATTAAAAAAAAAAAATCTAATCATTTGTATTGGTTTCTATGTTACCCCTTTGAATACACAGTGGTATATCTCGTAAGGAAACTAGTCTAAGAAGAATATTTACAACAAAGCTACCTAAGACTGAATGCTTTCTACAGCAGTAACTGTAACCTGGAAGCTTTTTCAGGAAGGCTCCCAATTTAACCTGTTCTGACAAAACCACAGAAATAGTCATTTCAGCACAAAAAAGAAACCTTGAGAACAGCATCAGCAAAACATACATGACACTGGCTCAGAAAGCACTTGAAAAAACACATGGCCCTCAAACATTTTATTGTACCAGATATACAATATCCACACTATGCTTGCCTTGGGGGGGTCGTTTTGGTTTAGTTGCAAGTCTGGTCTTGAGGACTGAATGCTCCTAGTACTGGAGCACACTTCTAGTTAAGTGAAAAGGAATCCAGCTTGAGTACTCAGAACTCTACAATGCAACACAAAGCATGGTAAGTGGGAACTACCAAGAGACTTGCTTCAAAAGCACAGTTCTATCTGACCTAAAAATGCTGATGTGGAAACACCTTGTTTTTAATTTCTATTTATAGATGACTGTACATTTCAACAAGATGCTCAGATGGAAAAATAAGACACATATGGATACTACAACTAGAACTTTCAGTTTAATCACCTCCCTACTTGTATGTGGAGTAGGGGATATGTTTCCTTCTCATGTTTATTCCATTCCATCACACCTCATCCATAGGATGGATATGAAGAAACACTACAATATCATGCAGAGATACTAACTAGAGTATCTGACAAACAAAGCTGATCATGGTAGAGGTACGACCACACTGACTCCAGCCATGGAGCTAGCACAGTCAGAAAGAGTTGGGGTTCCTCTACAAGCCACTGCATTGTATAACAGAGAGAAACCTTTCTGTTTAAAGCTCAATTAGGACAGATTTTTCTTTAAAAAAAACTAACATAATTAAAAACCATGTTCTAAACCACAAGTTTCTCCCCCTGCTAATATTGATGTAGCATCAAAACTCTCAGATTATGCTTTCAAAAATAACAATGCAGAGCTTCATAAAACATGCTTCTTAACTAAGTCAGATTTGTCATTCTATACATATTAGCACATAAACTTTCATACTTCAGTTCTCTAGCACTGTGTCTATCAAAATTTTAAGTAGAGAGTTCAGGTTCCCTTCAGCTTGAATTACAAAATCAAAAAATATTGTATTAAACTTTATTCAAATTGTTACTATAAAAATCTTATAATTTTATCATATCCTTATCATTACAGAACATGAACATCTTACTTTAAAAACTCTTTGTCATTCCAGGATACTTAGATTTATTTAACAATGCAAACACTGCTGTGGTACATTTTGTCACATTACCTCAGAAACATTTCGAAGTGTTTTACTAAAGCCTTCAGGTTTTTGTCCGGAAAGCACATCTTCCCCAGTATTTCTGGTAGCTTTACTGTAAATAAGATAAATAATGTTATACACCTGTTCTCTTAAAGTAACTTCTAATTACTTTTATCCACCATACAGAAAAGAAGAATATAAATATTTATCCTCCTGGCAGCCTCCACTTTTCTTTGCAAGTTATTCGGTGATCTTTCAAAGCCTTACTAAAAAGAAACATGCTGAGAAAGTGAATGTTGTTTGGTTTAATGATGTCTGATAGTGTATTGGAAGTAATGCCTGTTTACTTTTGTTAAATGAAGGCTTACAGAACCAGTAAAAGATAAGCAAGTTTATGAATGGCCTAAGAGTTTTAAACATATTAAAATGTACACTCATACAAGAATAAAACTAAATGTGACCAAGTAAACAGAAAATCACATGGATATAGTCACTAAAAAAAACACAAACAAACAAAAACCAAAATAAAATAATTTTCATTTAGCATGGAGTTTTGCATCAGTTTACCAAACATCCGTAGCAAATGTTGAGATCCATAGATATATGAGGGAGGTGGCGGTTGATCACTTGGTGGATAATTGTCTGGCATCAGTTTCCAGGACAAAACCTAAACATAAGACATGAAAATGTTGGCTATTAAATCTTTATAGCACCATAAATAATTTAGTCTGGGCAGAACTTAGAAAACAAAGACGAAATAAGTAATAAACAAAACTTTTTCTTACATATCCTACTCTGAGGTCAACAAAACCTTTAATAATTGCATCAAGGACAGTAACTGTCATGGTTTCAGCTGAGACAGAGTTAACTTTCTTCATAGAGGCTAGTAAGAAACTGTATTTTAGATCTGCGCTGAGAGGGTGGTTGATAACACATACTGATGTTTATAGTTGCTGCCAGGACAGTCAAGGACTTTTCAGTTCTCTGCTGTGCCAGTGTCTGCAGGGGCAGGAGAAGCTAGGAGGGAGCACAGCCCCAACTACTAGCGTAGGATTTGATCTTAGGTTTAGGACTGAGACCCAAATTGGCCAATAGTCTAGTCCGTATCACGCACATAGTGCCCAGTATATAGATGAGGGTCTTCTCCAGAAGTTCTGTCTGGCTCCAGGTTGTCTCCCTCCAGGTCACACTCCCTCAGAGTCATCTTGGTCTCTTGAACACTCAGGCTCTTATTTCTTTTCCGGGATTGTAGTTTCAGGACCCTCCCTGCTCCAGGATCATTAGTTGGGAACAGGCTAAGCCTTGGTCATTGGCTGGTGAACAGTGTAACTGTGCATCACTCGTTTGTACATATTACTATTATCATCATCATTATTATTTCCAACATTATTGTAGTTTAGTTATTAAATTGTTCTTATCTCAACCCATTAGTCTCTTTTCCCTTTACCCCTTTAATTCTCTCCCCCTTCCCTGGGAGGGGAGAGAAGGGGGGGAGTGAGCAAGTGGCTGTGTTGTATAAAACTATGACAGTAGGAAAAAAAAAACCTCACCTCATTCAATTCATTGTTTCTTCTACCTTCAAAGCCAGTAAAAACTGCACTTCCCTCTTTGCTAGGAGTCAAAGTTATAGGTGAAGAAGATCCGCTATGGACAGGTGTTTCTTCAAAAGGGAAGGAAAAATAAAACAAAAGAAATTAGAAATAAATTTTATTACCCATTTTATGGAACTATAAGCCATTAAATGTAAGGAAGGCCTGCTGCTAAAATGTTTGTTGGAATTCAATAAATGCTAGCCTAAAGCAGGCTCACAGAAAAGCAGCTCCTTGAATTCTGTTGAGAAATACAGTACCAAAGTACCAAGAATATTGCTTTGTATTTCTCCCTTTGGTATAAGCTTCCGAGAGAAATGATACAAAAAGTAATGAATTTCTACTTCAGTAATTCAGTTCACAGTCCAGACGACACTGAAAAAAAAAAAAAAAAGAAGAACAAGACTTAAAATCTTGTTTAGAGCAAGAATTTAAAGAGCAAAACCTACTTTTTTCCAGGTGCAAGAAGAGCTTTGGCATAGAAGCTGGTGTCTCAAGATGCCGACGTTTAGGTTGTGGGGAAGCACTGCTTTCCGATAACCTGTCACAGTTTGAGCTATGACGTGTAGAACGTCTCAGTGACTGCAGAATTTCAGGTTCAGCTTTTCGTCTTTTTGGTGTGGCTGGCTCCCCTGTTGTAGGCTGGCTGTCAGTTGACTGAGGTGTTGGTGGATTCAACAGAGGAGGACTTGGTGAAAGCTCCTCCTGATTCCTAGGAAATAAAGGCAGCTTTACAAAAGTGAAGAAATTAGGGCTACTCCCCCAAAAGAGATCCTTCTAGTTTCCCATATCTTCTTGAGTACTTACTCAAATTAGACAGTGTCCTCCCAATAACTATCAAAGTGATAAGGCCTTCTTTTCAATACTATTTTCCAGAAGCGTATTTATTTTCAAATTTAAAAGTTAATTAACATAAATTTACATTTCAGTATGATTTTTCCCCTGCAAAGTTAGTGTAAATCTACACCACTCAGTACAAAACCCTTTTGAAGTTAACCAGATAGAAATTCAGAACCTGAATTCAGGCAGCCAACTCACAGAAAAGTTCAACATTTTATCAACACAATTTTTAACTTCAAGTCTGTGAAAAATCATCCTATTCTAAACACATAACCACATTCTATTGCATTTTCCTCAGGAGACAAGCATATTAAGACTCTGTACACCCAACCTACCTGTTAGTATTTGTTGAATTTTCTTTGATGGGAAGAAAGAACTTTGATGAAGTCACCTTCTTAAATTGAGCTTGTTCATAAGGATAGAGCAAAATTAATGGAAGTGTGAAGTCAAATGTTATTCTCAGCCCATCCACCATCTCTTTACATAGTTCAACACTATAGGGGGGAAAAAAAAAAGTATGAATTTCATAGTTGCATGCCAAAATTTTTCACTGTATTTGTAGGAAATTCCCTTTAATACAGACCATTAATGTCTTAACTATGATACGCTGACTCAATCAATAATTAATGACAAGTGATTAAAAGCATACTCAAAGGAGACAGTGATAACTGTTAATAACTTCAGACAAATACAAATTTTAGAAGTCTGGTCAAACAAAGATCAAACAAAATCATACAGTTTTTCTGTTGTATTACTATTTACTGGATTAATAAAATCTACAGTAAATAAAGTTAGTTTTTCATGTAAGCATTATTTTGTTTTCCCAAGTTTACCAGGCTCAAAAAAGAGGCACCTGTGACAAGACATAAGTACTCAATAGACTGAATCTCTGTCTAAAAGGCAGATGCAGAATTTGATCTATAGCCTTTAAGATGCAGTTTAGGCTGTGCTTAAGACATATCCAGTGACCCAACAAAAAGAGATATATTTGCATCGGAGCTCTGTTTCCAATGGCCTGCTCCTGATAACCAAAGCACTACATTTAGAGGCTACCAGGAATTTCAGATTTGGGCTTGTGTAAAAGACTTGCAGTGCTAGGCAGTGAGTAGATGTACTGTTACAAGCAAAACTAAGAACACTGAATCCAGCCCATCTCCAACACCTCTGACCTCTACGAAGGTATTCCTCTCTCGCGTTTCAAGTGCATATGCGTACTGTAACAGTAATTCAATTCTACCACAATGACCCACTTTAGAAATTCCATACCTCCTATTGCCATTCCATACCACCAGCCAAAACTACTGCCTTTTGGTTTTTTTTAACACTATATAAAAATTGGGTCAGGGACCATCAGGTGCAGAAATTCTACCGCATCCTAGAAAGTCAATTAGCTTCTGTGTTACAGCAGTAAGTGCAACACAATCCTACTTAATGGATGACTGAAGTTATACACATTTTCCTCATTAAAACACCTTCTTTATTGAGGAAGTCACACATACACCTTTAAAAATTATAAAGTGCATACCATCTTCTGTTCATATTTCTGATGTCTCATCTAACTTCTTGTTTGGGAGATTATGTTACAAAGAAGGAAAGTATCATTAATCTGTCACATAATGAATGACATCAATATAATCCAAGACACTCACATAGACCAAAATATTGCAAGGAACAGCACAATTATGCACCATTGAACTAGAACGTGGTAACAAAAGTCAAGACTTCTCTTCCATAAAATACAAGACTTCACGCCAGTGTAGACTTAGATAAATCTACTTCTATTCTCATCTAATATTGAGAATCTTTAACATAGCAGGGAAAAAAAAAAACTGTGCAAACACGCAGTGTTAACAGATTGCATGTGTAGCACAGCAGAAGAATATAGAGCTCAGCTGAGAAAACAGCAACTAAGACACAATCAACTTCAATAAACAGGATTGGTGTTACTACATACATTGTTTCCCTACATATTGACTTCAAGATATAAGATGGTATGTCAATTAAAAACCACCTGACTTGGAGTTCTCTCTAAGTGTTTGTATAAAATTTTTATCCTTTATAAAATTCGAACCTGTTCAGTTTTATTTAAGCAGGGAATTCTTATATCAGATACTCACTTGATGCTCAAAAAAATATTCACATAGACAATAGCAACACATTCTTCCAAAACAGGTCACAGTACTCACCAGAATTTACATGATAAAAGGGGAATTTGAGGCTTTTGCACAATGACTTTTCAGATTATAGGGACTCTTTCACTGATAAACAAATTGTCATTGTTACTGTAGGTAGCTCAAATATTTCAAACCCCATAAATAGCCATACATCACAGTATAAGCTCACAGAAGTGAACAGCCTTGAAACAGAACATGGAATGTGAGGCAATTCTTCTTGTGACAACAGTGTTGGACTACAGACTACTTACTTTTTCTCTGGTGGCACATAATGAAGATTCACATTAGTATGTGGAGTCATCTGATGGTGCCGAGACCTTTCATTGGCTGAAAAAGCAGCATTAATAGCAAAATGTTTCACATATGACTCCAGGATGGTTATTATATTTGTCTGACAAGGAAGCTTCACTAGCTGAAAATGAAACAACAAATTAATGTCTTACAAAAACAATTAGTAAGTACACCAAGCTACAGCAGGATTTGGTAATATATTGACTAGTTTAACAAGTCTCTATTGCATGAAGTTATTTCAGGAGTGATTAATTTGAACCCTTAAACTGCATTTTTGATCAATCCTTTATGAACAACTGGAGAAACAAAAATATGGTCAGGTTAACAAGCTTACATTTCCAGCCTTAAAAAAAATCCGCACTCTAAAACACAACTGTGTACTGAAATGTTACATTCTCAAATATAAAGACAATTCACTGATTATAGCAGTAAAGAAGTCTGCCCCTTACACTCTTCTTATTCCTCCTTATACTGTCTAAGCTCACCTTTGCAATAAAGTTCAAAACAATGGGAGCTGTTATACATAAGAACTGCTTTTGATGCCCTCCCCATCCGCCCATGCACATTCATTTCATAGCTTTTTATTTCATACCCGTTTCCTTCTATTAATGTAGTAACAGTCTTCCTCAAGCTTCTTTTTCAAGACTTCAGGAATTTCTATGCTTATTGCTCTTTCTTCCATGTCCCTTTTCGTGTGAGTGTCTTGTTCTTCTTTCTACAACAGAACAGTGCAAGAAACAATATATTGGTTGTGCTTATGAATATTAATGAAAAATAACTTCAGTCGTCAGGATACAATATAACAATCAAGTTTTGTCATGCAAAAATAAAATACATTGAATACAGTAAATAAGTGGACAGTAGCCTTACTGTAAGCAGTTTGACAATACTGCTTTGAAGTCATCTGCTAAAATATGTTTTTAAACTTTTTTTTTTTAATTTAGCATTCGCTTAAATATTTAACTCAGAAGAAGGAGCAGAAAATTAGTTTCGCTGCTTGAGATCACCTGCACTGTAGTACTTAAGATTTCACAGACCTTCAGAACAACTGGTTAGGCTGTACTTTCTTCCCAATAATGCAGAGAAAATAGATGTTTTTTTCTTGAAGTAAGTCTTCTACATTTTAAGATCCGAGTTGACATGCCCGTTTCACAGTAAAATACAAAATCCAGAAAGATTCTACTGCTATTAGGATTTGTCCAACCTGCATAGACCAGTAAAATTTACAGCACCCACAATCTGGATAATCTACTTTGCTAAATTTTCTCCACATATTACAAGCAGAAAGAGGGAAAAAGAAACAACTGTGTATTTTTAGATTAATATCAAAGAATTCTACAAAAATACATCTTCTATAACTTTCAAAAACTCAACCACAGTAAGCACTGTGTATAAGCAAATTACGTTATAATTCCAGCTAAATAACCAGCTGTTGCCTGTATTTCATCCACTTCAATTTTTCCTGAGTTTCAAATACAGATGTTTAAATTCTACTAAGATATGAAGCTCATGAATATACCATTTCTGTCCTCTCTTCTATATCACTTTCTTCACTTTTTATTTCTTCATCTGTTCCTTCATCACTGTCATCAGGAGAAGAACTACTTATAGCTGTGTAAAAGAGATTTCACATATTTAGCTCACATTATTATATTGCAGAGGTTAAAGACAAACAATTTCAGGGCTCGATGAAAAAAAAAAAAAAAACCAAACACCACAACTAGCTTGTTATACTTTATGAAGATGAATAATTCTAATTGAATTAAACACACAAATATTATTTACAGCACACAATAACGTTTTTAAGACCTTTTAAGACAAGAAGTTTACAGGAAGTACTCCTGCATCCTCTCTAATTAAAAACATTCACTTTTAAAAGCTCCCTACATTTCTGAACACTCACAGATCTTTTAAATTTTTATTGGACTTTAGTTCTGAACAGAGGATTAATGTATTAATCATTCAATCAGAAGGTATGGATCTGTGTAGCAACAGATGCCAGAACTTCAGTTAAGTGCCAGCCAGTGTTCCTGCTGGTTCTCAAGCTACACAGAAAAATGCTATGAAACTAAAGAGCTGGCTTGAGGGTGAGATCAGCCATTCAGCTGACAAGAAACAGACCTTTGTGCCAAGTAGACTGGGGAAAAAGAAAATCTTATTGCCCCCCTAAAATACATAAAAACACTATCAGGGAAAGTGTCTTGTTTCCTAACATCAAACAAAGAAAAGCAAGGGCTTCTTGCACCACACAATACTACACTAAACTTTCAAAGCAGCATTAAACTCTGAAATTACTGATTAAAAGAGTTGAGTGGAACTGACAGAAGGAAAAGCCTCTGGAACACAAGAAGAAAGGAGATAACTTTAGTAGATACTTAGCACGAAACATAGCACTCGCTCTTCAGGTGACCGCCTCCATATATTTCAAATAGGACTGTGAGACTCTCATGTCATCCTAACAGCGAGTTACAGCATGCACTGTACCACTAGCTCAAAAAGTTAAAGGCATCATGTCAGTTATCAAAGAATGAAAACAAGCTTACAGTTTTCACTACTCTCATCATTTTCTTCAGCAGGAAGGCTTTTTAATACAGAGTCAACACCAGGCAACCTGCAACGTCTCTTCTTTCTTCCCTTTCTTCTCCTGTAGAACATAAAATGGTTTGCTGAAATTTAGCTAGTATTATTTAATTTGTTTATCTCAGCTAATTGCATTACATGTAAATGCACAGGAAATGTATGTTTGAATTATTTTAATTAACTAATGTTGAAGTAATTTGGACAATGCTTATTTGAGAGTGGCTATCTTAACGTCTGTACACCACCTCGCATTCATGCTCTCAAGCAGACCCTCAAGCCATGGCCAAGCAATATTAGATTATTGCCTCTGGCTGAAAAATACTTCGGGTTTTCCCAAGTTATTTTTCAAGTACATTTCTTTGGGAAGATACAGATCCAATACATAGGCATTTTGCAGCAACAGTTAAGAATAACACATGTTATTAAGTGTTAGTCATTTAGAGTGCTGTTCAACAACAATATGTAGGTATCTTCCTTAGTATGAGAAGAGTAGCTCTCTAGAATGCACCAACTGTATTGAGCAGGTATCTACCATCTACAGCATAAGCTTAGAGTCCAAGCTCACTTGTAGACACCTGGATGTGTCTGTTTGAATCTGAAATTAATCTCTCATTCATTTTGAGACCAAAAGGATTTCTTACATGCGAGCCACAGCTTTCCGTGCCAATTTACGCTGTAATCTGCGGTTTTCGTCTGTGTCACGAAGAACATGATCTTCAGCTGCCCATCTATCCCAGCTAAGGATAGGTCAAAAGAACATTATTAACAGCTATGAATATGTGTCACTCATGATTACTAATGAATTAGCATACATTCAATCTAAAAAGCATTCAATGTCATTCAGAAGCAACATCTGTATCACAAGGGTTGCATCCTTTTGTATTCACATGGCTTCAACTCTCATGCTGCTATCTAAAATCTCTCAAACCATGACTTAACAGGAGATAGAATTTGTAGCATTGATACATGCTACAGATCACAGTCAGAGACTGCACTCAAACTGGCTTTGATAACCAAACAATCCAGGCCTAGATTTAACAAAGTATAAACTCCTGCTATTAATAGAAACCTAGGAGCCACAAGTATATGCCAAAGACAGATGTCCCATAAAGTTTAAACTCATGGCTATCAAACTGATCCACTGAAATTTACAGGTACAGACCAATGTGTCAACATGAGCAAGCATATTAAAGGCATTCACAAAACCAAAAATATTCATGCAAACATCAAAGTCCTTTGGTATTCTCGGCAATGCTTTTCTTTGCACAACAAAACAAAAGAAACAGAAGAACTGAAAATGTGCATACAGGTTCTTACCTTCTGTTCCAACCGTTAAAATGGATCAGATATTCTGGAATCTTTCTGCCTTTCTCATCTTTCCCAACAACAATATCAACAATCTGAAACAAATATTGAATAGCTTGTACTAAAAAGCTTGAGACAAAGTGAGCTTTCCAGTATTTACAGCATTTTTGCAGAAAGAAAAAAAAAAAAGAAATGTTTATTTATGGAAATAAAATATACCTATAATTTTGCCAGTGAATATCAACACGAGCAGAAGATACAGATTATACTAAATGGTTAGAAAAAACAGCTTTTTTTGTTGAGCACTTTTAAACTGGAGACTGCTAACCACCTTTGCCCTGCCCTCAAATTTCTCACGCTTTCAAGACAGACAAAGGGAGATGCAAAACAATGCAGTATCAGAATATGGATATGCAGATATAGATCTGGGCTACTAACTTTGTCCTGTGTGCTGTCTCTTCACGCCCTGAAAGCGGGAGACAATAGATATATATAAAAACACCTCACAAACACTACTTTCTTGAACACTAAATCTCAGCCACAAAGCATTAAAAGTCTTTGTGAACATCTGAGCTGTTTTCTTCCTCTGTTGTACACATGTAGAATGGGCCAGTCTGAATGGGCCTGCACCTCAAAAGACATTTCAGATTGATCATTAAGAAGAGCACCAGGACTAATAACAACACAGGAATGATTCTGCCTGCACATGAATGGTTCTTGATAGACCATGTATCTCCAGATGCACGCTGCAGTTAGGCTACAGTACTGTTTTACCTTGGGAGTCCAGAATTTAAGAATTGCTAATAGAATCAAATGCAGTTATGCTGGAGTTTGGGGTATTCGAAAGTAAAGAGGAAAAGGCACCATTATTTTTTGCATTCAGGTCACCTCTAGGGCTGGCAACTAAAGCTATTGGCATGGTCAGAACATACGAATACACATACAAACAAAAGAGCAGCCCAAAATATTATATGAAGGTCAAGTTTCTGATCAAAGATATTTGAAAAACACTGATCTACACAACTAGCAAACTTGCAACAGAAATTACAAATCCAATCAGGAACCCAGTTGTGATACCTCCCTTTCCACCCTCCTCTGCAACAAAGCAAAAGAAAAAAACAGGTCTGCTTGCAAGTTAGGTAAAGATGACTTAGGACTGAAAAATTATTTCGTGTCCCAGTGATACTCCAAAACAATATTATACTTACATAAAGCTCTACCATTACTATCACTATTCTTAAGGTGAGGCCCAAGTGAATCAGTCACCTCTTACTGCAACACTGCCTCCTACCATATTTCTCTATACTCTCCTGTGTCATCGGTACAATTTACACCCTTCTGAAAGGCAGAAGGGTGAGCAGTAAGGATAGGAGAACAGGGAGGGGGAATCAATCAAGCTACGCTACGGAAACACAGGGATTAAAATAAGATTTCAGAATTATTTTGCAGGTGTTCAGCCAGAAACGGAAGGCGGAAACCGAGTCCGACACTTCCAGAGCCTCTCGGCGGCTCCGCTCTCTACCTGAAGCGAGAGCAAGGCCCCGACAGCCCGGGCCCCACTGCCTCTTTGTCACCCAGGCAGCGGGACGCCTCCGTCCCGCGGGGGGAAGACCCGGAGGCTCCCACACAGCTGCTCCGCGCACCCCCCACCCCCCGAGGCGGAAGGGGAAAGCCAAGCCCCGCCGGGGGCCGAGATGAGACACCCGGGGCGCGACAACGGCGACGGCCCAGAGGGGAGGAGAAGCCCGGCGGGCATGGGCACCGCCCCGCTTTGTCTCCCGGCCCCATGACGGCGGACGGCTCCTGCCCCGCGGCCTCTTCGCCTGCTCCCCCCTCCCCGGGCCAACGTCCGTTTCCCAAAACAAGTGCTGCTGGTGGAGCCGCCTCTCCCCACCTCCCCTCCGCCTCCGCGGCTGGGCCCGCAGCCGCTTCCCACTCCACCTCCCGCCCGGTGGCGCGCGCAGCCCCCAGCAGCGAGTGTTAACGGCAGCAACGGCAG
>WKFP01015150.1:745106-759334 GCA_011057875.1 Pterocles orientalis
AGTCAGACAAAGCAAAGTTTCAAAAGTCAAGGTGCAGTGTGTCATTGAAATATGATTTAACATTCGTGAAAGGTTTATCTGTCTCTAGTACAACAGGATCTGGACTATACAATTTGTGGAACGTCAACGTAAAAAAGTTACCAAGGTAACCCTTGGAAGACACAAATAACAGTGTCTGCTATAATGAAGATATATTTCTGTGAAGCATTCTTGAAGTTTTTAATCTGACATGACGAGAGTACTTCTGAATTATTTCTAAATGAACTGACATGGCAAAATCCATATTGAGGAAATTGTTTCTTAAGTTAATCTGCTTTTATTCTTTTCGTTAAAGAAATAATGGTGGAGGTAAAGCTGATTTTAAAGTTTTACATTCACATTTTCATATGTTTATAATTTGTCCAGTAATTTGACATTTTTTCTGCTTTATTTGACCCATATGTTTGAAGTGACTTTTTCTGTAATTCACTGAAGTCTTTTAAGCATCTCCTGAGTTATTTAGAGCCTGAACATAAAATTCTGTAGTTAAAACATTTTGAGGATGTGTGTTTTCTTTTCATGCTTGCTTGGATAACCCCAAAATAACTTTAGCTTGAAACTTGGCATGTAGTTACTTTGGAACAGAATGTCATTCTTCAGAGTCCTCAGAAAGAAAATTCTCTTTGAAACAGTGAAGCTCTCCACACTCATCCCTTCATGAGGCGTATTTGCAAGGGAGTCCTTTAGTTTGGAGTGGCGGTCCTGGTTTCATGGGAGATAGCCTCTGCTATCCTCAGAGTGAGGATCTGACTAATGGCTTTTGGAAAAACGAGTGTAGGAAGGAGCGGAGTTCTGGAAGCAGTTAGTGTGTCTTCCCACATTTTCTTCCTCTCTTCCCAAGATGAGACAAATGATTGTGGATAGACAATAGCCCTGGCTACAGTTATAAAATGAAGGATATTTGGCATGAGGTAGGGATCAGAGGTGGGCTTATGAGTTGAGGACTAAGAGCAGTGAGCAGCAGATGGTGTGGGAAAGAATTTGTGGAGTCAGTGAATTATGCTTTTGCAGTGTGAAACCCCACCCTCTCAATCCTTCCTTTGCTTCCAGGCTCTAAGCGACTTGGAAACCAGTTCATAAATACGGTGCACATGTTCCCCATCTCTTCTTCCCACTCAGTCCATCCTAATTAAGTTATAACGAAGGCTACACAAACCAGTCTGAAAATGGGAGTGGAAGAATAAAGCTTTTGTTTTTCCCACTCTCTCATTGCCAGAGACTTTCTCCCATTTCTTAGAATACCACCCAACATTCGATTCATAAAGTAGTCCAAATTGAGCTACTTTTAATACTGTTTCACTGTGTATAACTGCTACTGTGAAAAAAAGACCAAATGATGAGGAATGATTGTGCAGGCTGGTGGCTGGGTCCTTACTCCAGGAGGTAGGGCGTGGATCTACCCCTGCTCCAGTCAGTGTTCAATTATTCACAGAGAATGAAAAGTGCCAAGAGGAAAACGCGTCACTTTAGCCTCCTCTAGCACCTGATGACCACAGCAGTTCCTCAAATATGGGGAAAGGTGGATTCAGATTTCTAAGGTAGAAAAACTACCATGGTCTACCCCATCTTGAGTTCTCTTCAATGAACTGGGAGTAACAACTTTCTTCCTCTGATAGTTCTGTGATTTTTTCCCCCTAATCAAACCTACCTAGTATTTAAATTAATTTCAGTACAACTAAAATTAATTTCCCAGTTAATGGGATTTTTTTGGCTTTCTTTTCTTTTGTTCAGTTTTAGCTGTAAGCTTTATTATTAAAAATCTAATAATATAAATGTTCCTACTATGTTTTATTAGTAAAATTCAGGGGATTGTGTATGCTAGATTAAATTAATTGCTTCCTCTTGTCTACTACTCAGGCTACTATCACGGGTACATAGAGAATTAAAAATGTATTTTCATTTTCTTTCAAACCTTGAGTAATTCATTTCTCAACATATTTATTTTGTTCTAAATGAATGTATCTTTCTTCTTTCTTGTCTCTTCTGCTTTCTGGTATTAGTCAGTGTGCTCTGGACTAACCAGCCTTTCCCAGGGAAGAATGGTTCAGCTGAAGAATGCAAAGTACAATTTGTTTATTTTACTATTTGCAAATACAGCTAAACAGATGCAATACACCCTGAAAAGAGAAAGCAAGAAAGATGCTCAGATGGTGGGTTCATCTGTGTTATTTGGTTGTTTTGCTGGAGCCTGAAAATTCAGCAAAATACATAATTAATCCATGTTTGAAATTCCCTGTTTTGTTGGAAATTAAGCGCAAGCTAAACCCAGTTCCTATTCAGCACACGCTGAAATATTAGCATCTACTTCAGTGTCTGGCTTAAACTGTGCCTGAATCTTTAAGGTTAAGACAAACCCGTCTTTTAGAAAAAGAAAGCTTCTTACCTGTCCTTCTTGTAGTTATATTTGTGTGCATAATTTGGAGAAATTTAGGGACAAGCTGGAAAATGGGAAATGCATATATTCTGGTTAATCTAGATTTATAGTCCATTTGTTGGACTAGTAAGACTAAAGGCAGCAGGGGATTTTCCCTGTATCATGGGACAGAATAAAATACTTGGCTACAGGACAAGCCAAAATACAGATGGGAAAAATGGATTTTTGCGTAATAAAAAGAAACAGAAAGCACTGAATGATTTTTCTGTAAAGCCTATTGTTATTACTTGGCTTTTTAATAATGATTAGATCTTGAGAGAGAAAAGTGAGCTACACGCATTAAACTTGTATTGATCTAGAGCCCCTTGTACTTGCAGGCAAGTGAATGGGTTGGTATAAACTGACATTCAATCCATTAGTCTCATGAAGTTTTGAGGCAGCAGCAATTTAAATAATGGTTTTATCTGTAGGCATGGGGTTTGCATTTTACTTCAAAATGGTGCAGATACCTAAATGCCCAACCCAGCTAAATAGTTTGCCATCATCTGTTTTAAAAATAAGTGAGCTGATAAGATACAGTAAAAGTACTGAAGAAATGACTGCCTGGAGGTGTACTGCTAACTGAAGGATGGTAACAATGAAATGCTTAATTCATCATTAGCAAAAGCAGGGTCTTTTCCATTGATTCTTTTCCATAAGCCCTGAGCATAGAGCTCCTCACACCAGCTCCAGGGGATGCCCTTCCCACCGGGAAACAGCCAGTTCCAGCAGCATCTTCCACTCTTCAGCATGAAACCTCCACAAAGCCGGGGCTAGTGTCTGCGGCAGGCCATAAGCCAGCTCCTGTGCAGTGTAGCCAGGGCAGAAACATCTTTTCGTCAGTGACAATAGCTCTGATCCAGCCAAATTTATCTAGGAATAGGCATATTTTTGAGGGAGGATGTTGGATGACTATGAAACAGCTGTGGCGCCTCCTCAGTGGCCAATGTGGTTAATTGCAGCTTCTCTTCCATTAGATTTCCATTAGATTACAGCAGAAGTTGTAAAAAGGCCTGACTGCAAAGTTAGAAAACTTTTCCTTGGGAAAAATCACATGAATTATTGCCAGGTTAATTTTTGCCAAACCATCTAAGTAGCTGACAGCTTCCAAATGGAAGAGCAGCCTGCGTGTCCCTGCAACATTGCTGCTGGCGTATTTGTCTAAGGTGGGTCTAGGTCCTCAGCGACAGAAGTGCTGGAAGGCAAAGTGATGTGTCAGGTCAGAGGGAGAAAGGAAGCAAGCGGTGAGCTGAAGGCAGTGCTTCAGAAGATGAGCAGTTTGGTTTGTGGGTACCTAAAGGGGGGCTTGCAAATGCCAGCACGTTGCTAACACAGTGACTCTTCTGGGTAAAAGATAGCCAACATTTTGGGAGACATAACTTTCATCCAGCATTTTGGGCCTGGCACATCTTTCTGAGTCCTTTGTGAGACTTTCATCTCCTGGGCCAAGGTAGGCCTGGGCCTCTCTCCCTCCCTGTGCCTCTTGCCAAGCCACGTCAGCTCCAACTACAGCCAAAATCACTCATGCTGCATGGGATCAGAGCACCCAACAAGCCTGAGTCAGCCTTGATGGAGGCTGTGCGGGCTGGAATCATGTCCCATGGCTCGATCCACTTCAGCTTGGGCAGAGGCACTGGACCATCATGGATTCTGGGCAGAAGCATGCGTAACAGGGGCCATGAACAGCCATACCACCCAGGAGGCATGTCTGAAAATGCATCGCTAGGGCTGCTGTAGGAATAAAGGGACCCAGTTCTTGAGGCAGGCCTAAACAAAAGCCAAAGAAAATAATGGAAGCCATGGGAGGACCAGTGTGGCAACACTGGAGGTGCCTGGTTTAGCACATCCAAATTCAAGAGATGAATATCATTGCTGAATGCTCTCCAGTTTCTCCAGGGAGTCTCTTGGGGCTCTTGTCTGTTCTCAGGGCAGGAGAACAGAAATGAGGATGATGCCCAGACTGTGGGGTCAGGGCAGTGATCATGATGTGGGATGCTCTTGATATTCTGCTGCTTTCAGCCACAGGCATTTCAAGGAGCCCAGGGGTCAGAACCAACAGCCAAGCAAACAGACACAGAAGACAGCGTGACAGGTCTTTCCCTCATTTTATCTGCTTGTTTGTTTTTTTGTTTGTTTGTTTTGGGTTTTGGTGGTGGTGGGTTTTTTTGTGCTAGATCTTGAGTGCTTTGCCATGAGGAAGTTTAGCATTGCCTGCTACATCTCATGCTCAGCCTGCCTGTAGCATTTAGTCCCTCACACTTCTGTGCAGTCCAAGCATGGGCACACAAATCTGCACCTCCTTCACCTACCTCCATTGTGCCGGCTGTGTCCTGACACCCTCAGCAATTCATCACACAGCTCACATGGCAGCAATTTTAAGAAAGCAAATGCAAGCACAGATATAACCACTGTTTTTTTCATTGGTTAGGTAGCTCAGTCTGCTTTTGTTTTCTTAATTTCTCCAAAAAAATTTTCTGTGGTAAAGTAAAAACAGGAAAGGCCTGTGTGTTCTCTCTGGCAAGTACTTGTCAGTCCTTCTTCAATCCATACATAGTGTACCAGGGGTGGTAAAACCAAACTGAAGGTGTTCAAGGTATCCCCTGCTGTTATAGCCCTGCATAGGTTGCTTTCTCCTGTCCATAAGTTCAGGTACTAGTGAATACCTGGTGCTTGAACAGGGTCAGGACATATGGGTCTGGATTCCCCTGGGCTTGAGTAACATGCAGTTTCACTGATTAAAGTAAAAGAAGTAACCTGGAATTAAAGGACAAGTTAATGTCCTAGTTAAGTCAGTCACAAGGAGTTCACCTCTTCAACAAAGCTATATTTAATAGATGCCTTACTAATTAAGGGGGGAAAGGAGAAATACAGTCAGAACACAATCAGTAGGCACTTTGGTGAGCCCAAGGCCAGGATGAAACTTGTCAAAAACAGTGAGCCCAAGTCTAGGGAAAATGTGAAAATCTTATTTCTTGATGATCTTCTTGACAGCCTGCTAGAAAAAAAGGAATAGATGAGACATCTTGCAGCCAAGTATCAAGTGTAGAAGATGTGCTATGCTTATTTTCCTTCTATGTGTCAGTTAACTAAAGGTGGCTGTCAAACCAGAGGCCTTCAAGTCCCCAGAGGAGTAGATGTCCTAACAGCTCTTGCGATGCCCAGCATCTCAGTGCCCAGAGGCCCTGGGGGGCTGCAGGATTCTCCTTAGTCAAGCATCAAACAAGGGCTGCCCTGGGAGTTTGTGACAAAACCTGCAAATCCCAAAGGGTTAGTGTTGGGAGGGAATCTCCTTGGTGGGCAGTGGGAGCTGAGATGAGTCTTGAGGTCTTCTCAGATTGTGAATAAAATAGGAAGAGCACTGAGAAAGGCTGAATAATCTATGAAGTGGATCGTTTCCAAGAGCCTATAAGATTGCCCTTTCCGGTACTGACTTTGGAAAGACAGGATGTTGGGATTATAGAGATGCTAGTTGGACTAAGTGGCTCGTTCCCATCCCATATTAATGCAGTATTTGGCATCCAAAGGATGACATTTTGCACTTAGATGCCTGTGTAAACTAAATCACTTTACAGGACACTGTTGTTTTTATATTTCTACTTAATTTATTTATTGAAAGCAATTGTTTATATCAGACTACTAATGCAATATCCAAACTTCTTCGCATCATGTATACTAAGCTGTTAAGCAGAATAGCCTTGGCTACTGCAAGTAGCATAGATTTGTATCTTGTACATATCTCAGAATACCGAGGACTAGACAAAAAGTTCCTGAGTAATTTTTGAAGCACCTTTTGAAAAGGAGATATAAGGAAATTGACTTATACCTATAAAGCATCATATAGGCAGAGCGTAATACGTAAGAAACATATGGTCTATATATCAAACATGAACTTAAAAATGAAGACTGAAACATGTTTTACTGATCAAGTTCCAGAAAAACTAACAGATGGGAAAAGACAGGGTTATTCAAAGGCTGAGAAATGAACAGAAATAGGTAGACCCTGACTATATTTCAGTGAATAAACAAATGCAGTCCTTATGCCACAGTAACATACCATGTCATTCCAATGATAAACACAGTCAGAGGTAAGGAAAATGCTTTTTCTGATTGCTTTACAGTCATCTCACACATTTTAACAATATGTTGACGTGAAATTTTAAGTTCAGGCAAGGAAAAAGAGAATATACAGCCTATTTACAATTTAAAAGAGGCTATTATTTGTTATAGTTTACTTCCAGGGAGGTGCTGAAGCCCTTTCATCTCCTACCAGGCAGGCTGAGAGTACTTTGGTCTCTGCAGCCTGATAGGGATGCTCTGGCTGCCTGTGGGCACCGTGGCTCTACCCAGCCTTGCCAGCAAGAGGCCACCGCCAAGCCGCCTCCTTGTACAGGGAAACAGGACCTGACAGATAGCCGCAGCTTTCACTTGACTTTTCTGGGATTTCTCTGCAGTGCTGTTTCTTTTTCTTGTACAGTGGTTAGTTTTCCTAATGATGGGAAGGCTCTGTGTCCTGTTAATATGGATGTAGTGACTTGTATGAACATGCTCTGTCTTCACTCCAGCTTGGCATTGCCTTGCCATAGCTCAGATGCCGTGAGTTATGTCATGTTCTGCGCTAAGCTGGGTTCATACAGACGATTTCAGGGTAAAGACACAGCAATAAACTGATTACCAGCTTACATTTTATTTGCCAAATATTTACTGCCAACAGCTTCCAGTCTCTTTGGAGGCAGATGATTACCTTTTCCACCCTATTATGAAAATGAATCTCCTCTCTTCTTCAGGAAGCCTTTTATGTTTAAGCAAATTTAAATATCTGATCTTTTTATGAGCCTTGCTGTGGTTAAACCACTGCCATACATTTCCTTTTGTAGTGATCTCAAATGAGTTTGAGATAATAAAACTTTTTGTAAAATACTGATTAGCTCTCTTAAGTAACAGGACTGAATACAGCCAAAAATTTAGTTTCCAAAATATTCGGCCTCAGTCCAACACAGTTCTGTGTTGCTTCAGGTGTCATTTAAGCATGCAATAATATTCCCAGGAACTCTGATTCTCTTCACGGATGATGTTATTATAAATAGGACACCATTTTTCAAAAAGACAATTTCTGGTGCAAATTTGCCAAGGTGTCCTTGATTTTTGTGGAGGCATATGTAAACATCCTTCTTGATATTTGTCTTCTTCTGTTAAAGAGCCAAGTAAGGGAATGAACAGCACTTCATATTTTAATGAGAAGAAAACACTCTTCTAGGATGTGCCCTTTTTGTATTTTCAGGTGCACCTCTGGTACTGCTGAGAGCCTCTGGAACTCTTGGTAGATGAACCTCTTGAGAAACCCTGCTGCAGAGATTGTGCAAACATGCCAGAGCACCAGTGTTTGGATCCCACCACACAGAAAACATCTTGTTTAATATTTCTAACTGAGAGTGGAAAGATATCCTTCCAACCAGAAATGATTTCTGGGGTATTATCTAAATATTGTATTGTCGGGTTTATGGCCAAACTGAAATGTGGAAATCATGGCTTAATGCCCCTTTTGTTGAACTTCTCAGCTAATTACTTAATTCTGAGCACACGAGGGGTTCCCCTCACTATGCATGTGTTTTCAGAGGAGACTTCAGCTGTGTGACTGTGCTTGTGAGATTGAAAATTTGTATGAAATAGCTTGTTTTATTAGGTGCTTAGGCTGTGGTTTGACAAGATGATTTAGGGTGTCTTGTACCATATCTAACAAGCACGGATTGCAAAGTACTAGACAGACTCATTCTGCTGGATCATACTGGTTCATAAAAATGTAGGTAGGAGGTATGTCTTATCCCAGAGACTTGTGGAGTCTGTCTGAATTGTTATTATGTAAGGTATACGTAAGGTGTTATATAAAGTATTATAACACCTTTTTTTGGCTGAGGTATTGTTTGTCAGCTGGCATAAAACCGGCATACATAACATATTTTGCACTCTGATTCAGCATACTGCAGAGGTGTTCCCATCTGATACCATAAAATTTATGCTGCCAGGTGATTCAATAGCACAGCTTCTGTGTCCATTATGATGACTTATGGCACTTGTTACAGGAGAACCTAGTCCAAAAATCAGCAAAACTCCCTCTGAAGTCAGCAGGCTTTGGATCAAGTCAGGCTCTCATTTGTTTTGCTCCCCCCAGGTTGAAACAGACTGGGTACCTTAACTGGTTTCAAGAGAGTGTTTAATTTCTTAAGAGTGTATGTGACAAATAAGCAGCAGAATATTAGGTTTTAAGAAAGAGCATTTTATATTTAACAACAAATTTTTAAACTGATGTATCTATGCTATCTTTTTGGAAAGAAATCTTTAGTATAGTTATTGGTTTGTTCATGTATTAGCTCTGGGGAGCACAGGGAAGGAACGTGTGATGTAATGTGATATCTGTCATGAGATCAGACCCTGGCTCGAAGATGACCCCAGCCTAAGGCAGATAGCTATGGCATCTAACACTAGTATCTGCTTGGGCTACAACAATTGGGATGCTTGGGATTTCAAAGGCTTCACACTGTGGGAGTGTTTTCATCTGGGTTTAGTTTTCGCCTGTCTTAATTACAATGCTCTGTTAGCACCGTCTGCTGCTGGTTTCTTTTCCTAGTAGCTCCTAATTCTCTCGACAACAATGCCCTTCCCAAACTCATACACGTGATAAGGCATGTGACTGAAGGAAAAAATTAAAAGCTGCTCACAAAGCTGTGTCTCAGACCTTTTCACACTTGTAGTTTGATTCCTGAGATGCATTCCTCTACATTGTCTTTCAAAAGGTGTGCACCTGCCAGGCTGAGTGGGGCCAGCCTTATCAAGATGGTCATGGAGGCCAGGAGGTTTCACATCACAGCTGGAACCACATTACCTCATCTTTCCAGGTAATCATTCACCTGCTTAGACATGTGCTTCTGGCTACAGACTCATGAGTGAGACATGCTGAAGTCACAGAAAAAGGCTGTAGGTTGCTGTGGGAATAGTTAGCGTTGGAAAAGCTAGTCAGCAGATGTCTGCAGCATTTTATATGGGTTCCTGCAGTCTCGGCTTTGCTGGGACTTGACACAAGCCCCAGTGCTCCACATCATTAGATTGTAAATGAGATTGCAGACAGATGAGTTGTTGTTTTGGTTGGGGTTTTTTTGGTCCTGTATCTGCTTTTGTAATGAGGCCACAGTACATACTGGGCATCCTATGTGCTAGGGCATACAGTAGCAGCTAAGCAGAAGCCATGGTACTGACAGCAGGACTAGTTAGGTCAGGCAGGTTAACTTGAAGATATTTTTTTGCCTACACAGGCTGTGCTACAACAGCACAGAACTATTCAGAGTTCAGCATTTGCTCAAGCCAGTCTTCGGCAGTGCTGAACATGCATTTTTGAGGAGACCAGTAGTGTTTGGGAGCAGCCTGGAGCAACTTCAATGTAGCACTTTTCTCTTGGGGAGAGAGGCCACAGCTGGACTTGCAGGCATGTGAAACAAAAAGGCCTGCTCTCAGAGGAACGGGAATTACAGCTTGCCCAACAGAAGTTACAATGATTGAGCAAGGTGTTTGAAAGAGTTTCTAGTTTAATTTCTTGACCACAGGGGCCAGGGAGCCAGAGACCTGAGGGCTGGAAAGTGGAAGGGGAAAAATTAAGCCAGTTTAGGTAGTAATACAGGCATATAGGACACACTGAAAAAGGAGATTATTGAATGCTGCAGTACCAATTAACACAAAAATTGGCTGAAAAATTTAATATCATTTGCTTCATCTGCCCTCCTTAATCCCATGGTGTATCGTTTTACCTTGGCGATTTCATTGAGGCCAAGAGTGTTTCCACCTTTTCTCTGCCAATGAGAGCCATGAAGTGCCTTAAAGATCAATTTATTTATTTACTGCAAAAAACCCGCCTGGTTTTTAATGAGGTCCTGAGCTGCTGAGTTAGAGTGTCAGTGGGTGAGAAGGAAAACAAAACAGCAGCAGAAGCAGAAAGGAGTCTCCTAGTTTGAGTGCTGAATTTGGAGAGGGGCTCTGGAGCAGAGCAGAGGCAGGCGGCAGGGATGCTGGGGTGGGCACCAGGACAGGGACCTGAGGAGGGACCATGGCAGAGGCAAGCGTGGGGACCAACCAAGAACAAGAGGCACATTCATGGCATTCAAAGGTGTGGTGAGAAAAGGGAAGGTTGGAAGACATGCAGAGCCTCGGGTGAAAGGTAAGAAGGGGAGGATGCTGCTATGGGGAGACGGGGCGTAGGGAGGCTCTGACATACAACATGAGGGGACAGTTGTGGGAAACCGGGTGCACAGTGAAGGCCCCAGCTGTAAGGCAAGGGGAAGAAAATCCACCGGGGTGTTTTTAATCTGACTCACAATAAAAAAGGATTTTTAAAGCGGAGGTAAACAACAGAGAAGGAATGAAACAAATAGTGAAGGGGCAACATGTAAAGAATAGAAAGCTCAGAAGAAACTTTAGAAGGGGAATGCATCAGATTTAATAAATAATCATGCCTTGTAGGCCTGTATTGACAAGGAGCAAATAGTGTCCTTGAAAGGTGTCTTCTGAAATGATGTCTCTTCCTTACCAGGAAGAAATAGGTCTAGTAACCGCCTCCAACTTTCCCTAAAAATGTTTTGTTCAATCTGAACAAAAAGTCAGCTCAAATAGACTGAGAGTGCTTTTTCTTTTAATCTTTTGGTTTGTTTAAGGAGCTGAAAAATCAGCCTGATGCTCGCTTTGCAAGCTGCGAAAGTTCACCCCTCCTCAGGGCACACTAAAAGGCATCTCTTTGCACAAGCAGAGCTCACACAGAGTTACTGACTGGTGCCACATTTCCAGCGCTGCACCGTCACTCACTGACACAACTTGGAAATATGCCGTATTTGCATTGCTCAGTTAAGGATGCGCTCAGCACATCCCAAAGAGAATGACAAAGCAGCTCCTTACCCATGGGCTGCTGCCAAGCTGATCCTGAGGACTGCACTGAATTACGCTGCTTTGCTGTAGGACCCTCATGCCAACAACAGGCATATTTCAGCAGTGCACTAACCGTGACCTCTTGCTTTCAGCAGGCACATCTCTGGCGCTGGCAGGAGGCCAGGCGAGTGCCATATAGGGCCAGCTTTGCTGACTCACATTAGCCATACATCCTCCCGCAGCACTGAAATCCTCAGCTGACCTGTGAACAACACAAAGGAGGATGAATCCATTCCTGATGCTCTAACTCAGAACTCCTCAGCCTGTTTTTTATAATGTTATGCTTAGATTTGTCGGTTATTGGTGGGCTGCAGGATGGGTGTACGTGGTTAAAATGAAACAACAGAGCCTCCATGTTTGTAAGTTTTCAACTCGAAAGCAAAATTAGTACCTAAATGTAATGGGAAGAAAAAAAGATTAGAATTAGCAATGTATCAAATTAACAATATAACAAATTAACCATTTCAATATATTGTCCATTGGTAGGCCAGGACTCATTACAGTATTCCTGTTTACACTGAAAACACAAACATTAGCTGGATGTGAACATGCAGGCCATTAATGGAAAAAAATGGATGGACTCTGTGTGCTCTTTCTCTTGATTTAAGATACGAAACTACAGCACATGCATGTGGTGAAGGAATATACTTGAATTCTGCTTTCCACTTTGGGCAGCTACTAACTCACCATTTCCATTCCAAATGTTTATTTATTTTGTTTATCTCTTCCCATCTTTTTTCCCAGGACACATGGTTGTCCTCAGAAAAAATTTTCCTCCTTGAAGCTCCTCAATGTGTTAGAACTCATTTCTCCAGCCAGAAGGACAATCTGTGTAATAATTTCTGTGTTATGAAAACACACAATCTACTAAAAATTAGTAAAAATCAAAGTACTAATTTATTATTTGCTCTGTAGTCTGCTGGAAGATCTAAAAGCCATAAATTAAAAGACTCTCAGTGCCTCAGGAGGATAATGAGAATTTTTATTGCCCAGGAAAGAAAAGTTTATGTTGAAGCTTAGTAGATACCCATCCTGTGAATGTGAAAATGCATCCTGTTTTAAAACATGACAAATATTTTTCTGATGGTGGGAAATTTTCCTGTGATACAAGAACGATGTGCACCAAGAGAGCAATCAAAAGACACAGTGTCTTACCAACTGTTGTTTGTGATCTGGTTTTCTGTCCTTCCTCCACTTACATAGGTTGGTCCAGCAAGAGGTGCCTTGAATTTCTGTGACAAGCTCTGTGGTGCACTAGTGAGGTAGCAGCTGGCCCCCCCCCCCCCCCCCCCGAATTTCAGACAGGGGCTGCTGTTGCAGTTAGTGGATGCAGCACATCCACAGCTACTAGTAGTGCAGCACCCAAGGCGGACAGCTTCCTGATAGAAGATTACCTCTCTGCTTGAGAAATGGGGAAAGTCTGATAGCTCCAAGAGACATTTCTGAATTGCAAATGTGGCTTTGAATAAAACAGACACATGCAGCCACTTATTTATTTATTTATGCTTAAACTATTGACATTCATTTAAGACTTGAAAATGGAATTAGCTTTATGTTTACATATGTGGGGTTTATGTATGTATATAAACTTAGATTTATACCTTGGGGGAAGAGGAGTAAAGGTAGCCAGGCAAAATACTTTGGTCTCCCGGACATGCAGGTCTAATTGCTGCTGTACGGACTGGTGTGACTTGGATCCAATGCTCTCATATGCTTAGACTGCTTTGTGAGTAAAGTCCTGGCTCTGTAGCTCACACTACAGAGGTGGCCATTTGCCTTGTCCCAAAGAGAGAGATAAGCAGCAGTTCACCTCCCTCCTGTTTCTGTCTCTCTGGAAGCACTGTTTACAGTGACCAGTTTAGCACCACGCCAGGACTGGGACTCGCCAGACCTACATCACTGGGATGCTGCCGCACCTCTGCAGTACCCAACGGCAGGATCAGCTCAGCTGCCTCTGTACTGAGCATCTCCCTCCCCCCATAGTGACGGTGAAGCTGCAGGGACCCTGCCATGCCAGTGCCATCATCGGGCATGTGCCTTGGGTTCAGCTTTCTCTCCTTAGCTTCTCGTCTGCACCTCCAGGGATTTTTCAGGTGTTTCTTTTTGTATCAGTATTGGAAAGGCTAAGTATTATTCTGCTTAAAAATCTGGATGAGAGAAATTCAGTGCAGCATTACGGAGGCATGATACAGCCTAGTTACACCAAATGCCTCTCAAGAGGCAGCGCATTGCAATCGTGGGATGGCTGGTACAAGTTATGTCTTGGGAAGAGCCAGGACAGTGTCCAAAGGAAAAAATGCCACCATCTGGAATCACTTGTATGAGACCTCATCATTTCTAAATCCCTAAGCGCTAGATTCTACAGTCCACACACACCCCAAAATAAGATTAACGTTAACAGGGGAAATGGCTGCAAACAATCTTGAAAAGAGAGCTTCTTCCTGTTAAATACCGATTAAATTCCAAGTTTAAAGTGGCAATCAAGCTTTTTAATTGCTCCTTTCAGCTGTGACTTTGTAGGAAGTGGAAAATAACTGCACAAGCATTGGTTAATTTAGAAAAGTCTACTCTGAAGGGAGATTTTGCAAAATGTTAGGAATAATAAAACAGAGCCATTTTTACATTGTGCCAGAAAAACTCCAAGTTAACAAAAAAAGTCTGGCTCCAAGCCAGACCACCAAAATAGAAACTAAAGACAGTGCTACAAATATAGTCCCTGAAATTGGTTCACATCAATTCTGTTATCCTCTAAGTGGGGAAAAAAAAAAAAAAAAAAAAAAAAAAAAAAAAAAAAAAAAAAAAAAAAATAAAAAAA
>WKFP01015150.1:765252-867996 GCA_011057875.1 Pterocles orientalis
ATTACACAAAAACAAAAAAAAAAAAAAAAAGCTAAAGAGTGACTGAGTTTTGTGAAAGGGATTTTATGGACACAAATGTTTGCAATTAAAAAATTCAAAGAAAACTGATTTTGTTTGGATGTAAACAGTCCCTTGCTGCCCTGGAAATACTAACACAGCAACACTGCAGAGACATTGGGAAGAATAAAGTGTTCTTCAAAGTAAAGAAAGAGCAACAACCACCAAAAAAGGTAAAAGTACTTCTTGAAATATTTCAAGTTTACAAATATGTAAGATATTGTAAACATGTTTCTGCTTTTAAAATTTCAGCTGCCATTTAGCCGATTGCCCAGTAAACTGCCAAACCGCAAAGATGCCAACTGGTTTTGACAAGAATTCCCAGGAGGGAAAAAAACCCCCAAGCAAATAAAAAAAAAAAAGTGTTGAACCCAGAAGATTATATGGATAAAAATTTATGTGCTGTATTGGCCTGCACTAATGCACACTGAACTTTCCGATAGGGTAACATTCAAACCTGAATGCTGAAACAAGGAGAAAATTAGGATCTAGCTTTAGAATTTCTCCAGCTGAGTTTCCAGGGACATAATCTCTTTGTAGAAAGAATTGCCAAAAGCACTGCCATAGATATTATCAATTGTTGCAGCCCCTATTAATATGATGCAAAAACATGCTTGATAACTTCCCTAGGCAACATTTCCACAAACATCTAGGCTGTTAACACTGACTCACATCCTTCCCTTCAATGCTTACAAGTGCCTCTGGGCTTTTGGTTTTAGTTTTACTACTGGAGTGGACAGAAAGAATTGCTGCCAACGCCACCAGCTTCTCAAAAACACAGGAAACCTTGCAGGCAGCTGGGGAGTCTCCCATGTGTGCTCCATCCAGGCATGCTTAGACATGTACTAAATTTCTTCATGCCAGACCATATCAACTTGGCAGAATTACCTACACGGGGCTGAAAGGCTCTGTACATGCAGACAGTCCGGTCAGACAGTGCCGGATCCCAGGGCTGGCCCTGGGAATCGCTTGCTGTGATCACCAGATGTTTATGAAGAAGAAAAACAAGCTGGTGAGACAATGAGAGAAAGAGGAAGATAGGAAAGCAATGTTTAAAGCTTAAATTGGAATTCATATTGAGTAACTGACTGTCTCTTTTTTTCAGATGCTCCAAATATCTTGAACCTAACTGCTGCACACAGGTGGAAGTCAGAAATTCGATTTCTTTGACTCTACTTTTTCTGAAGCTTGACTCTGATCTCCCCAGCCATGTCAGCTTGCTCAAAGACTTACGTATTCATCCCTAAATTGCAACACATTTTGTGCTGTCAGAGTCACACTGCGCTGGTTTTAATTTGCCCTTTGTAATAACAATGCATATCAATCCAGCACATAAAAAAGCACATCTGTGAAAAAAAATCCTGTCTTGCTAGAAATCCCTAAAAATAAACTTATCTGTAAGTACTCCCCGAAAGTATATGCTACTTAATTCTAGTCAACTGACAGAAAACTATTTTTCCATAAGATGCTCATCCTCACAAACAAATCAATTCCCACACATTTTTCAAACATTCACAACTGGAAATTCCATCAGTCTTGGTGAAAACCTTTGCTGCAACTTTATACGCTCAAGACTTTCTGAGAAAAGCATAAGAAATCACAGCAACACTGAAAAGAGGACTTTCCCCCATGCTAAGTAATAGGACTTACAGAAATAGCATTAAAAAAATAATTCCCGTGGGTCATTGATTTCTGCTGCAGATCAGTTACTGAAAGAATAACAGAATCATGGTTCATTTCCACGCTAAGCCTCTCACTGAGTGCGTGCTCTATCATCTTCACGCATCACTTAGCTAAAGGGTTATCCCCACTGCCTGCTTTCAGACAGCAGGCATCTTCAGCGTCTCCATGCTGCCTGCCATACCACATAAGTGACAGCAAGCCTAGTTTATAATCACCAAAATCTACTCGTAAGTCAGTGATGAACAGAGGAAATTCAGTTCTGTGCCACCCTTTCAACACAGCCAGCACGCTGACTCAACAAGGACAAGACAAAGGTAAAGGTGAGATTCACCAGGTGTCAGTGACATACACAAACCCACATGGTAACTAACTGTTGGAATGTGAAGAAACCTGATGAAGTCCAACACTTTTACTGAGAAACTAATGGACAAGAAAAATTCATGGAGAAGCTTACAGCACAGCAATGAGGAAAGCACACGTGAACTAATAAAAGCCAAAGCAAAGATGCACAAGGACCACAGCAAGTTACTGGGTGGCTCAAAGACAGACAGTGATGAAGGCCAGGTTTATGAAGAAGGAAAAAAAAAGGGGGGAGGGCATGGGGAGGGCGAAGTCCCACGTCTTAAAACCATCACTGCTAATAATTTGAAAGGCAAGTTTCTTTATGAAAGCAGTCAGCAATTTAAAAGCAGCCACTGACACTGGAGAGCAAGGCAGAGCCCGGGCCATTGTCTACAGCAGACACAGACGACAGGGTGGTCCAACCCAGCACTGCTAGCGAACGAGGAAACTGGGAGGTGACAGAGTGCCAGGAAGCGCACCAGACTGTATGAAGACTGGAGAGAGCAACAAACCCAACACATATTTGGTAGGAGGACTCAGTGAATAACATCAGGAAGCGTTTCAGACTTCAGCTGCGTATGCTGCTCCCAAATAGGACAAGGAAAACAAAACTGTTGCGGCTTTGCTGCTCTGAGTCAGTAGACTAGGACCCGCACTTCTGCAATTCATCAGTGGGACTGAGGGGGCCAATGTCCCACTCATCCTTGCTCACTCCACATCTCCCCCTCCCCACCCCTCCCCCAAATCCTACCTCTATTACAGCACCCCCTTAGGAGGAGATGCTTGTAGTGGTTCATGTGTAGCAATGACAGTGAAGAGATGCAGCAGGGACTGAGTTCTGATTTCTTAAGACAACAGGACAAGGGATAAATGGCACGAGTGATCCAATTATTGTTCTTATGCACCTTCTCCAAAGTGAAAGGTATTTTTATAACTTGTAATTCCACCTGGAAAAGTGTTCTATATTCTACTGCACTGAATGCAGATATCTCAGCAGTCACTGTATCAGAGTTCCAGTTTGGAGGCCATTAAAATACTGGTATTTGAGTACCATGGCTATTTCATTTTCAGAGAGATCCAGGCCTGATACCTACTGTTGTCTCAGCAACTGGCAAAGAGATGAATAAGCTATGACAAGTACAGTTATAACTTTATCAAGCCTTTATGCAAAATACTGAAAGCAAATTTCAAAGGCCGATTTGTTCTCTGTTGATAGTTAAGATTCGGTTGTGCTTTTGTAAATGAAAACCAGAAATTTTGCAAAAGGTCAGGTGATGGAAAAAAGTGATTACAAAAGGGGAAGTGGAAATATAAGAACAAGAGAGGAGAAAAAAAAAAGCTAAGATTAAGAACAGCATTTATATATAAAAATTTATTTAGGTGAAGTCACAAACAATTTAATATCAATTTACAAACACTTCATGTTTATGCATATTATTGAAACTATCAAGAAAGGTAACGGAGACCAGATAATGGCAGCTTTTTCCTGAAACAACTAAAGGCATACCCTTACCATCATGCGTGCTACTGGATCATAGTATTACCTTGATCATACTCCCTAGTATGCAAGGGAAGAGGAAAAGAAAACAAAATACTGAGATGTAGAATGATTAAACCGTGAATCAGTGAATATGATTTTCATGAACACCAGACTACAAAGATCTAGTCTGATGCTCAGGATCTTAACTATTCTACGAGGATAAAACCAGAATAATTTAGGTCAATTATTATATTTTATCAATAATTGAGTAATGCACAATTGGGCTATAAATGATTTCTGGCAATGACAGCAATGGTTAACGCATTTTTCAGAGAAGAATGGAGAGGCGATATTGAGCCTCACAGAAGAATTCTGTTGACAACCTGAGTTATACCAAGTGTATGATACTCTTTCAAGTCAAACATACATTTATGTTGCAGATACTCCAATGAAATGGTAAAAGTAACAGCTGTAACAAGACAAGTTATGATTTATTTTTTTTAAAAACAAATATAGTACATAGGTTTTTGAAGTGTCCAGTTGTAATCTGCAAAGATCCAGGATTGCACACAAGTTTGCTCAAATGAGAAGGGTTAATCTGCACATTAAATTGGCTTATACTTTCAAAGTAGTATTTTAGGGCAGGGTTCTCCTCCGGGAGACTGTTCCTGACCTCATTCAACCAATGTTCAATTTATTCACCTTCCTGAATCTTTGCCCTCTTTGGATAGTCTGTGACAAGTGCTGCGCTGCAGGAATTCCTGTTTTCCAGCAAACTGGCTTGTTCTGCAGGTTTGTAGTCCATTGTTACAATTGCTGATTGGGTAAAATGAATTTCCTACGTCTTCTCTAGCACAGCTTGCAACGCAACAGAAGCAGAGGTAAAAGAATGCACTAGAATACCAGAGCTCCACTTAAACACCAACGGAGTCAGGCTGTTGGCACCAATAAGAAATTCTGTATTTAACAAATCTGCAAATACTTAAAATCCAAAGTTAGTCAGTTTTATATATAAACTCACCCACTTAGTCTGACTGCCATCCCAACTGGCCTTCTGTTTTCATGGAGTCTGGAAAAAAAAAAAAGAGAATTGTCTGAAGTTAGCACAAACATGAATTTGCAGGAATCAGTCCCAGCTATCCTACATACATGCTAATTATCACACTAACACTAGGGTTTCTCACTTTGCTCTTCCTAGGTAAAGCGAAGTTACAGCCCTTCATCGGTACTTTAGAAAGGACAGTTAGCCTCAAACACTGCTTTCCTTGACTTTGTTTCTACTGGTTAACTTTCTGTGGAACTGCAGAACCAGATACAGGCACTATATCAAGTTGAAATTTAAGGAACCTTCAACTGAAGCAGGTAAGGAAATACAGTCAGGCTGCCTTAATATCATCCCTTGAAATTACAAAAACAAAATCAATTCAAACAATCTGGAAGAAAAGGTTTCTGTAAAACACCTCCTCTTCCTCTTCACAGCATGAATGTGGAAAAGCTTACAGCTTTGGCCAAAGCTCTAAGTCTATAAAAGCCTATTCTCTCCCATTTTCATTCTCTGATTCTTTTGCCCAAATGTGAAGTCACACCTTATTTCTCTGAAGCAGTTTTTTACACAACATAATTAGAGCTTGCAAGGAGCTGGTGGGGGTGTGGGGGAAACCCACAGGACACCTTCAAGAGAGCGTTTCTTTTCTGCTGCCTTGCCAATTATAAACTCATGCTTTATCCTATGCCTCATTTACATTTAACAGCTGCTCAAACCATTATTTCAGTTAAGGACACTTTTCCCTTTTAAATAGTTACAAGACACTATGTGCTACCAATTAAAAACTGCTCTAATAATAGAAAGGTGGTTGAACCCACACTGAACAACTGCACAACTTTTACTTTTGCTTTTAATTGTGCTGCTAAAGCCCCACTGTTTTTACAAACATTAAGCTTCTGGTATTTTGTAAACTACTTAGTTAAAATAAATGTTTCATTTTTCTTTACAAAATTTCTGGGGGGAGAAGATATCAATGCCATCGCTACAAATCAACTCGGAAATTTCCTGGAAACCAAAAGTGTTTGAGACCTCCGGTGCCTCGGCATACAACAGTGCAAAGCTCTGCACTGACAGACAGATCGGCTGCTGTGGAAGAAGTTACAAGTCTGGTTAACATGACAAGCTGAAGTTCCGGTCTCGGATGAGATGAAATCTATGACCCATTGTTCATCTGGTGCTCAAGAACTGAGCCGTTGTTCTTGAGAATGGAGAAATCTAAACAGAGATAGTAGAAAAAATTGAATAAATCCAAAGCATGAACCACTGATGGCACCAAGGCCACAAGGGCTGCACCGGGACCTGTTTATCTGTATTGCTGCATGGTGTTTGCTCCCTTTCTTTGTCGAGGTTGGCCCAGAGAAGTCACTTTCAACAGGTACCAAAGTCAAGACCTGGTGTGACACACCAAACACTTGCAAATGCCCCGAGAAAGGGTCCTCCATTTTCAGATCAGGCTAGAAAGAGTCAAGCAATTTTACCACTCCTCTGCACTGGTAATCCCCAGGCAGCACAGCATCTCATGAACTAGTAAAACCCCTCCAAGAACACAAAGGTTCTTCCTATAGTCCTAAAAAACCTGTTCAGAAACTATAACAGAATCTTCCTACCATCATCCAGCTGCCACAAAACTCAGCGTTTAGCCATCAGCATTTTCTGTGCTGGGGATTTGACAGAGTACAGCCACCAGTATAAGAGAAGTAGCACAACCCCTAATACAGGCAGGCAGCCCTTTGGAGCTCGCTGTCACAGCTCAGGCAGCAGAGAGGGTAGATCTGCCCGTGTATATCAGGGTTATACCAATTCAGTGACACTGGATGTCTACACGGAAAGCAAAACCTTAACACATACAATATCTTCCCTACTTTCCTTAATCAGACCCACCATCTTTTCCCACAAAACAGGCCAGAACTACCGAGTCCCAAACCAGGTTAAATTTCAAAATCACAGTGAATGTGGAAGCGGTAACCATTCATCTTCAAATTTGCCTTTATTCACATCACTTTTGCTGGCCTCCCACACAGCCTGCAACTACCACATGCTCCCATAGTAACAAGAGAGTCTGTACTCTCTGTCTTACATATGCATAACTGTATTGCTGAGAAAGTTAACTTTTTAACAACTCAGAGTTAAAAAAAAAACAAACCAAACCAAAACAAACAACCAAAACCCAAAACCTTTCTTCTAATGTCTTAAGGATAATGCAATTATATACCAGGGGAGGGAATTAGTGGGGTTCCTAGTTTATGTTGGCCAGTGCAATAAATGCTACAAACAATTATTTGCTGAGAGCATGCTTTTCTCTTCAGCAATGCCCACACCTCCCACAGTGGCCAGCCAGGCTCCTGTGCAGCCCTATGCCTCACCAGCTGATGCTGTGGCCCCCTACAATTAGCATGAGCGAAGAGTCAGCACTGCAACATGGGAGCTGCTGAACAACTCTGCCGACCAACTGACGGGCCCCCCAACTGCCCCTTTCTCCCCTTCCCCTCCAAGGAGACTCTGTGCTTGGCCAGGAGAGCTGGGAATTGTGCTGCCACGTCTGCCGGCCTGTCACACCTGGCTTTTCTCCTCCTGCTTGGGGCTCTGGGATGCTGGTGGTGCTGGTGGTGGGGCCGGCGAGGCCTGCGTCTCGCTCTCAGCACGGGGCTCCCGGCTGATGAGAGACTTGAGGGGCGCCATCCACTTCATCCAGAGGTCGAGGTCGACGTCGCCCCAGGGCAGGGAGGGGTCCTTGGCCGCCCGCCGCCTAAAGTCCTCGTCGTAGCTCATCCACGAGGTGCCCCCGTAGGTGGCGTGCAGCTTGCGGATGGTGTCCAGGTACTTGAACATGGCTCCGCAGCGCGCCGGGTGCTTCTCGCACACCACGCTGGCGTACACTAAGAAGGCCGAGACCCACTGGTCCAGCGTGTCCCCCGGGCGCGGGCCTCGCTCGGGGGCCAGCTCTGTGTGGAGCAAGGAAAAGAGGTCAATGAACTCCCCCCGCCAGATCCGCTCCTTCGTGGCCTTGGCCAGCTGGTAGCCCAGCGGCCGCCGCAGCCCCACGTAGGGGGTGGCTGCCGCCGCCGCCGCCGGCGCCGCCTCGCCCTGCCCCGCCGCCGCGGCCGCCGCTTCCGGGCCCCCGGCCGCGCCGCTCGCCGCCGCCGACGCCGCCGCCGCTGCCGCCTCGGCGCAGGGGCTGGCCGCTGCCGCCGCCGCCGCCGCCCCCAGCGCGGCCTGCCGCTCTAGCCAGCGCGGGTTCACGTAGACGGTCCGCAGGCGCGGCGCGGAGCCCACCGCCGCCGCCCGCGCCGAGCCCTCGGCGCCGGGCTGGAGGCGCAGCACGGCCAGGGCGGCCGGCGCGCCGGCAGGCAGGTCGCTGCCCTCCCGCCGCGGGGCCGGCTGGGCCGCCGCCGGCACCTGCAGCAGCGAGGGCGCCGCCCAGGGCGGGGAGCCGCCCCTAGGCCCGGCCGCCGCCGCCAGCGCCTCTAGGCCCGGGAGGCCGAGCCGCGAGCCGGGCGCAACGGCGCCGAGCACCCATCGGGTCTCGGCGATGCCGCCGCGGTCCCGGGGGCTCCGCGACCTCCCCTCCTCCCGCCTCCCGGCGAGGGCCGTCCCCAGCGTCAGGGGGGCCGCGGTTCCGGCCCGGCGCCGACGGCGGCTCCGCCGCCTCCCACGTGGCATCTGCGCGGCGGCTCCGGGCAGGGCGCGCGCAGGGGGGCGGGGCTATGGCCCTGCGGGGCGGGGCCTGAAGGGGGCGGGGGCTGCCCCCCCCCGCGGCTGCCCGTCCCCGGTCCCCAGCGGCAGGGGCCCGGTGGGAGCGCAGGGCAGTGCCCAGACGTGCCGGACGGGCGGGCACACCTCAGCCGGCGGCCGCGGGTAGCCAGGGGGCTGAGCGGCCCCCGGGGTGGCTCCCGAGTTTGTGCTGTTCGGCACTCAGATTCTGGGCTGGGAGCAGATAGCATGTATTCTCACTCTATAGATATATATTTATATTTTTTTTAAATAACATATAACTATGTAGTGTATCTATCTACCCACACTATACACAGTATATATATCCACTATATATACAGAACTATATGTGTAGTTTTAGCTATACTATATAGTATAGGTATACCCACAGTATAGCTATATATACACTACCGTACAGTAGGTACACAGTAGCAATCACTCGTGCTGCTACTATTGCTTCAGCACGGCAAACGTTTGGAGGAGTAATGACATTCCATCACTTTTCCCTTTCAGTATAAATGAGCATCTTTTTCTCTTCATACAAAATGGCTTTTTTTTTTTTTTTAAGGGGGCTATCACCCAGAGTCAGCTGTCCTAGCTAACCACTGAGTAGCCAGTCTGGGAAAACACTTGCCAAGACTCCTCAGAGTGTCTCAGCGACTGACCTGCAGAGTCCCATGCCAGGTAAGAAGCAGGGGAATGAGAGGAATTCATGGGACATCATAGAATCTTGGAATTGTTTGGGTTGGAAGGGACCTTAGAGATCATGGAGTTCCAACCCCCCTGCCATGGGCAAGGACACCTTCCACCAGACCAGGTTGCTCAAAGCCTCATCCAGCCTGGCCTTGAACCCCTCCAGGGATGGGGCATCCACAGCTTCCCTGGGCAACCTGTTCCAGTGCCTCACCACCCTCGCAGTAAAGAATTTCTTCCTAATGTCTAATCTAAATCTACCCTCTTTCAACTTATACCTGTTACCCTTTGTTCTCTCACCACACTCCCTGACAAAACGTGTCTCCCCATCTCTCCTGTAGGCCACAGCCCTACAGGCAATTTCCCTCCTAGCCATGTCAAAATACTTTCTATGGCTCAGCCATACAGGTCTTACCAAGGCTGTTGCCAAAACACACAGTAGCCTCTGCACAAACAGCACCAGGCCATCACAGTACTTGGTCACCACCCAGGTGAAGGTCAGACACCACAGGAGCCAAAGCTCGGTGCTGGCACATTGTGTGGATTTAACTTATGCACCCACTTCCCAGCTCCTTCCACAAATGCTTCTGTAGCACCTTCTCCCCTGGAGGAGGAGCTTTGCATGCTGTGCTGAAATGCCTGTAGATCACTTCTGCCATAATTTAGACAAACGTTCTTCAAAAAAATGTAACAGCTCTTCTACTTTCACAGAAAAAATGGGAGAGCTGAAGTTTAGATACAAACCTTTTTGTCCAAAAAATCAAATCCCAGGAATTACAAAGTTAGGAATTATTCTGTAAGAAAAAAGTAAGGCAAAAGAACGGCTTCACATTTTTTTATGCTTGGTAAATTCCAAGGAAATAAGAGTAACAAAATACTCCTATTTTCTAATTCACCCTTATTTTCAGAGATTTGTTTAGAAGTCTGAACAAAATAGTTTGCTTAATTCTTGGGATGAATACACTCATATTTTGATATTTTTTTTTAAAAAAAGCTACCAAAACAGGTACAACTGTGATGAGCTTTTAAATATTTTGATTTGAAATTCTGTCCTGTTTCTCCTTCTAATTCCAGACTAGTGGGGCATTAATAGCACAAGACATTGTTAAGATAACAATGCAATAATGCTTGCCCAGGCAGCAGGCTTGACAGTAAATCAGGTGCTATACATTTATACAGAATCTCTGAAAAGGTTAAGGTTTTCTTGACTTTAATCCAACATTCATATTTGGTTAGAACCACAGAGTTATTCAAGTTGGAGGGAACCTCAAGAGGTCTCTAGTCCAACCTCCTGCTCAAAACAGGCTTAAAACTAAACTAAGACAAGATTGCTCAGTGCCTTGTCCAGTCAGGTCTCGAAAACCACCAATCATGAGGATTCCACACCCTGTTCCAGAGTTTAATAATCCTCAGTGGTTTGTTTGGGGGGTTTTTGTTGTTTTTTATTTTTTTTTCCTTAGATGCAGCCCTGTTTCAATTTATGACCACTGCCTGTCATCCACTCACTTCGCTCTTCAGTACAGAGCCTGGCTCCACTTCCTTGATAACGTCCTTGCAGGTACTGGAAGGCTGATAATAGGTTTCCTTTCCCCAGGCTGAACAACTCCAGCTTTCCTGGCATCTCCTCACAGGGCTAATGTTCCAGCTCCCAGCTGTCTTGATGGCCTTACTGAAGTTCATCAAGGCCCACCTTAACAGGAGGCACCCAAACTAGCTGCTGTGTTCCAAATGAGGTTTGTTGAATGCTGTGTAAAAGGCAGTAACTGTAATCACTTCCCTTGGTCTATTCACTACACTTGTGTTGATGCAGCCCAGGATGCAGTTAGCTTTCATCTCTGCCAGGGCTCCTATTAAACAGGACAGGTCTCAATACAGTCTTCTGAAGAACTTCACTTGTAACCAGCTTCCAGGTAGAGCACGATCCAATCAGTTTTTCTCTCATCTAATTGTCTCAAGAAGAAAGCTATGCCAGACCTTGCCAAAAGCCTCCTGTCCACTGCTCTCCCATCATCCATGGATCAAGGCAGGTGATAAGATTGGTTAGGCATGATTTACCCTTGGTAAGTCCATGCTGGGTCTTTCCAGTCCCATTTTTTTCTCCTGCATATGCCCAGAAACGGCTTTCAAGAGAACTTGCTTTTGTAATTTCCCCAAAGTGAAGCTCACCAGGATGTTGCTCCTTGGATTGCTCTTGCTCTTTTTGAAGACAGGTGCAACGTTTAGCCTTTTTCAGCCATTAGGTACCTCTCCAAATCTCCATGACCTTTCAAATATAAGAACTGGGCTTGCAGTGACACTGGCCAGCTCTCTGAGCACCCTCAGATGCATCCCAGCTGATTCCCAACTTACATGGGCTGGGATTCCTCCAGAGAAGATCCTTGGCTCAGTCCTTTTCCACTGTTGAGATTATTTTCTCCTTGAAGCATAAACTGCTGGGAGACTTTGTTGGTGAAGATGAAAACAAAGAAGGCATTAAGTAGAACCACAGAATCATTTAGGTTGGAAAACACCCTGAAGATCAATGAGTCCAACCATTAACCTAACACTGCCAAGTCCACCACTAAACCATGTCCCTAAGCATCACATCTACATCTATCTTTTAAATGCCTCCGGAGATGGTGACTCAGCCACTTCCCTGGGCAGCCTGTTCCAGTGCTTGACAACATTTTGGTGAAGAATTTTTTTCCTAACATCCAATATAAACCTCCCCTGGTACAACTTGAAGCCATTTCCTCTTGTCCTATTGCTTGTTACTTGGGAAAAGAGACCGACACCCACCTCACTACAGCCTCCTGTCAGGTAGTTGTAGAGAGTGATAAGGTCTCCATTCGGCCTTCTTTTCTCCAGGCTAAAGAACCCCAGTTCCCCCAGCGGCTCCTCATAAGACTTGTGCTCTAGATCCTCTGCCTTGTCTTTGTCTATTCTCACTAAACCACTAAGTCACCTGCTGCTTTCAGCAGAGGCACTACATCTTCCTTGTTTACTCTTTCACTGCTACTGTGGTGGTAGATGCTGCTATTGTTGCCCTTAACATCCTTTTTCAGTTTCACCAACAGCTGAGCTTTGGCTTCCCAAGCACCATGCCTGTATGCCCACAGAATGCTTCTATATTCCTCCTCTGTGTGTTAAGACTATTTCAGAATAAAGCCGATGACTGAAAAGTCATAATTGTCAAACACACTCATCCCTCAAAATATTTCTGAATTCTTATTGCATTATATCTTGCTCAGTTTCAGAAATGCAGACTTGAAAAGTTGAGAAGGGATCTTTCACGTTGCAATGTCAGCCAACTACTGCATAAGGTTGTGACAGGCAGTCAGGGACAAAAAGAATAAACATCCTCACTTGGATATAAGCTTTCACTGTAAAAAAAATATGACCATGCAAACTGTTAGGAAAGCCTTTCTGGCTTCGAGTCAGCACAGCCACTCTATATTGCTTCCTGCAGGTCCAGGAAGAACTGCCCAATTCCTTGACTGCTATTCCAACCTGACAGGCAGCAGTCACACAAACAGCTTTGCTTTGGAAGAGAAGGATCATAGAATCATAGAATCATTTGGGTTGGAAAGGACCTTAGAGATCATCCAGTTCCAACCCCCCTGCCGTGGGCAGGGACACCTCCCACTAGACCAGGTTGCTCAAAGCCTCATCCAGCCTGGCCTTGAACACCTCCAGGGATGGGGCATCCACAGCTTCCCTGGGCAACCTGTTCCAGTGCCTCACCACCCTCACAGTAAGGACTTTCTTCCTAATATCTAATCTAAATCTACCCTCTTCCAGTTTTGCATCTACCAACACCCCCAAGACCTTCTCCTCAGGGCTGCTCTCAAGCCATTCTCCACCCAGACTGGACCGAAGACCAATATCACATCTACTAGTATTGTCTCACTACTCCTCTGCATATATGGCTGCACAGACGGTACCTTGTGGCTGGAGCCCTGGAGCTGAGCTGCATGGGTGGTGCTACCAGGTCACACAATAATACAATTCATAGTGATAATAAACAGCATCTCAAATAATAATCAGTAAGTGCTTATATCACTGTTGCTCCCAAAAGATATAGACAGCAGCTAAGACAGGTAGTGAAGTTGCCTACATGAAGTATCTCTATACCCATGCTGTATTTACTCGCTGAATTGCAGCTGTGATTCCCCAGGTCTCTGTCTCCTGAAAACTGTACTCCAGCTTTTCATGAGGGCTCTCATGGAGAAAAACAGCTGGGCAACAGTAACACCAGGGCTGAGGTAAGTAGAAATAAGAACGCCTTCCTCCCACTTTAGAGTAGTTACTCATGAGCTGAAGTATGCTTGCAACATCGCACTTATCTGATCGTTTCTGTCTCCTTTCACAGGTAGGATCTGAGTCTGCACTTGGAGGTTGCGGCTGGCTGTGCCCAAGAGCATCAGTTCTTCAAAATGGGCAACACACTGTACTGAGAATGGCAGGAATTGTTTTCCGTGGATTTTGGAGGCAGGCGTGATTGTCCTCTCTGCTTCTCATCTGATGAGCTCCTTACAGCTCTGAATTTCCGCCTCTGCCTTTTCCCCCATGTATTCCTGTCCCGTTATGTTCCCATGCTACATTTGTAGGGGACAAAACCAAGTGAATACTTGGAGCCACGTGCCTGTATAGCTGTACTGCAGATGTGTCTCTCAACCAAATTGCTACTGGGGGCACAGAAGTGCAGAAACAAACCCTGATCATTGTTTTATGCTTCAGACCTTCTTTTTAGTCTTCAGTATGAGACCTTATTGAAGGCATTAATGAGGAGGCAAAAATGAAGGTTTAAACAGAAACAGCCGGAACCTTAGCTGTGGAAGAACTAGCAAGCTTTGGAATTAGGCAATAGAACAGTTTATTACAATAAGGGGGAAAAGTTCCTTCTCAGAACAAAAAAATGGAGAAAAAAAATCCCATTTGGAAACATTACATAAAACCAGAACACCTCCCTTTGAAAGTGAATGGGCCAGTGTGCTGTTTTTTCTTTATGAACATTAAATAATGCCACAAAGGAAAGAACTGTCTACTCCCTCTGTTGATGAAACTAGAAAATGCTGCCATGGAGTACTTACTGCACAGGCTCCAGGACGCCTGGGCGGACAACACAACTTTTCATGAGGGTTTGAGAAGAAAATGCAGCATGAGAAGAAAATAACTCCTGTGTTGTGTTTGAGAGCTTTCTCAAAATAGCTTGTCTTTTTCTAAGGAATTTTTAAGAGTTGTCTGCGATACTTTGGGGGAGACTGTGGAGCTGGTGGTTTCTCAGGTCAAAAGATGCTTAGGCCCCATGGAATCAGTAGTCTTACAGGGATTTCATCCGAGATAGGGTAGATTCAAGATTTGCACTGGAGCTCAGCTAGTCTGTCCTTAGGCATCTTCCACTCCCTACATAAATAAAAGCACAGGTTTGGACACAAAACTGGATTTGGGTTTGTGTGTTCTGCTTTTCAGCTTGAAAAATGTAGTGGCTGTAGTCTTCACGGGCAAAAGAGCAACAGATCTAAACTCACCCATGAAGCTATCGGTCAGCTGCAGCTTAATAAAGCTGAAACACTAAGTAAATGATGGTGTGGGTTCCTCCAGAAAGAACTTGACAACCATTGAACTACTTCCAGTAAGGGGAGGACTCTAATGCTGCTAGCTGGGAGCAGGCGGCAGGAGTCGGATCCTGTGGCTGAAGGACTGTTTCCTCCACTCCAGGTGGGGAAGGAACTGGCTGGCTGGCTGCCAGCCTTCGTGAGGCTGCGTGGTATTCTTCTTCTGAGTGCATTCTGTTCTTGCATTTCTTTTCAGTTTTGGTCTTCTCAAGTTTGTTCCTTTCTCCTGATAAAGGTTTTCTTGCCTATGCTTGGAGAGTGAGCAGAGAAAGTCTCTCCAGAGGATCAAGCAAGTTTAGTTATTTGTCCTGAAGAGGTTTAGCTTCCCACTCCTTTTTCTGCTGCCCTGAGGTATCCAGCAGAAGAGTTCCAGGTCTTGGGTGACCCATGCTGCCTGTGGGACTCATGTCCATGTGCCTTTCTGTGGGGTTGCTTTGCACAGGCTGTCAGACAGAAGTGCTCCTGTGAGGGCACACTCTGTGGTTAAATATGCAAGACCGTCTTCTCAAACTGTCATGGGACTGAAAGAGAGACTAGTACCAGAACTTAGTTGCTGGTCGAGCTCCGTGGAAGACCCGGCCCTGGCAGCCCTACAGAAGTGTGCTGGACACTGTGAGCACCCTGCCTACTGCTGTCAGTTTCCTCGACACAGCCGCGGAGGATACGGGGCTCCCACAACCAGCAGCCCCGTGCTCCCCATGTCGCTCACCAGCAGACTCTGGGCAGGACGGGGCTGGGGCGCTGGACTTGGCAGGCTCAGACCGGGGCTCTCCCCGACTGCGCCTCCGGAACGATCGCTCCGAAAAACAACTGCCCCTCACTGCTCGATCCCTCCCCAAAACTCAACCGCACCGTGCAACCGCGGCCGCAGGGCCCCGTCGGGGCCGCCCGAAGCAGCGCCCGGTACTCGCAGCTCCGGTGCCCGCGAAACCCGTGGGGGCTCCCGCCCGTCGCACGCCCGACATGTGCGTCCCGGGCACACCGGGACCGGCTCGGGGGGAGGCAGGCGGCCCCTGCCACCCGGGGACCCGACGGGGTGGAGGGGCGGTGAGCGGCTCCCGTGCGCATCGCGGCCGAGGGGGGAGTGACTTTGGCAGGCTGCGGCGAGCCGAGATAAAAGCTCCGCTGCTGCCTCCTTCCCTCCCCTTTTCTCTCGTAACATTTTTTTTATTTTTTTTTTTTCCCTCTCCCTCCCAGCAAAGTGACCGCGGCGGCGGCAGCCCCGGAGCAACCCCAGCGCCGGACGCCGCCATGAGCCCCCCCGTGCCGCCGTCGGGCCGCGCAGCCGGGGGTTGAGCCCGGTCGCGGGGGTCTCCCCGGGTGCACTGCCGGAGCGGCGGGGGCCGGAGCCAGGAGCGGCGAGAGCCCGGGACCCCCAGCCGCCCCCGCCGTGCCCGGGGCAGCGTCCGCCGCGATGTCGGCGCAGAGCCTGCTGAGCAGCGTCTTCTCCTGCTCCTCCCCGGCCGCCGCCGCCCCCGCCGCTGCCAAGAGCCTCTCCAAGCGAAGACTCCGCCAGACGCGCAGCCTCGACCCCGCCATCATCGGCGGCACCCGAGACGACGGCGAGGGCGGGGGCCGGCCACCGCGGGTCGCCGGCAGCCCCCCGGGGGTGCGTCCTGGTTGTCGGGGCGCCCCGCCGGCCCCCGGCGCCTCCTTCTCCACCCCCTGTACCCCGCTGGAGCGGTCGCCGCCGGGCAGCGCCGTGTTCGACGAGGAGAGCCCCCGCGGCAAGCGGAGCCCCGGCTGGGAGCTGCCCTTCCTGGCCCGCACCCCCTCAGCCTCGGCGCTGAGCGGCCCCCCCGGCCCCGCCAACAGCATCTTCTCCTCGCCCCGGCGCTGGCTGCAGCAAAGGAAGGGGCAGCCCTCGCCGCCCGGGCCTCGCCCCGCCGCCTACGTCGTGTGGAAATCCGAGGTAAGCTCGCCCGCCCGCCCCGCGGGGACGGTACCCGCTGCACCGCCTGCCCTCGCCCCAGCCGTGCCCTTGCTCGCCCGCCCCCCTCGTCGGGGCGGCCCCTCGGAGCCCCGGGAAGCCGCCTGTGGCTCCGCTCGGTGGTCGGTGCGCGGCGCGGCCCCACGCATGTCCGGGGGAGGGCCGGCCACGGCCCCCGGCTGTGTGTGCCGTGCCGTCGAAGGTGCCGTGGGAAAGGGGCACCAGTGGATCCGCGGCGTTGGCAGGATGGATGGTGGCGTTTGATGTTCCCTTGACAGGCATCGTATATAGTTGTCCCGGGCGTGTAAAACTTTCCCTCCCAGTTTCACACCTCGTAAACTGAAGTATGCGATGGCTTCTAACAAGATAGACAAATTATTTTTAATGTGCACACCCAGTGAGCTGTAATTTATTTGACAACGCACATGTGTCGAAACCACATGAGGAGCGGTCGTATTCCAAGACAAATCCAACTTTGCAATGCAAATATTTATTCGTTTAACTTGGATGTCGTTGATGTTGGGCTGCAGAGATCATACCACGTGGACGAATGTATGCGAAGAATGTGGCATTGTTTCTTGGTAGTGATTGCTTGGCGAGTTGGTTATGTGTCACTCTTTGTAGCCGTGAACTCCACCTCTTTGAAGAAATTCATCCTGTTTGTGGCGGTGAGGTTTCCCGCTTAACTGTTTAGTAGTGGCTCCTGGAGTTTTTGGGTTGGGTCAGAAGGCAGCCTTTTCATTTTATTTCTATTTAAGATGTATTTATTAAAAATAGCTGTTACAAACTAGACCTATCAGCAAAACAGCCCCGTCGTTTGAGTGGGATGCAAAAGTCTTTGAAAAATCATTACCTTACGCAGTGATCTAGGATCCAAAGCCACCATCATGGCACCATCACGGCATCATCACAGCACAAGATTACTAAAAGTAGTTTTTAGGGGCAAAGGCTGGCCCTGAACAAACCCCCACATCCTCCTGGTAGCTCAGGGTATAAAAGCTGTCAGCATCTGCTGGTTGGGATGGAGTGTCAGCGCTTTGGTCGTGACATCCAATGATGATGCTGGCTAATGGTGAAGAAGGCAGCAAAGATTTTTAGCAGTTTTCAAAAGGGGATTATTGTTAGGTCTTGTGATGAGAAGGTACTCTTGGCAATATTTCATCTTGATGCTTGAATTTTAAGATAATTACAAATCCATGATTTCCAAGAACTTTGTGGGAGTTGCAGTGCCAGTGACAAAAAACTTGAGTGGGACAGTGGGTAATGACCTTTAGATGCTCGCTCTAATTAAGGGTAAGTTGTCTACTTATCTGCTTAGGATTTGACAAGGAACATCAAAAAACGTATGTTAGATTTCCTATGCAGAGTTGCCTGATAGTGTCCAAGACTTGGAACATGGGCTCTGATCTGCAAATGCAAGCAGGTCTCCGTGTTTTTACTGAGCCCACGAGAAGCTGTTCAAAGCTCCGGGCATGTAAGGGTTAGTTTACCTGGCATTTTTTGCAGGTCTGCATGGTGTCAAACCATGTAGCGCAGCACATCTTCAGATTGCAAATTCAAAAGAACAGGTTTTTTCCTAATTTCGTGTGTATCTAGCATTTTTAAATAGTCAAACCTTTTTTTTTTTTTTTTTTTTTTTTGCAGGGAGGGTTTATATTACTAGTGACATGATTGCATTACGTTGTGGTGTAATTGTGGTTAGATTTGGTTCAGTGGTTAAATTTGCTTCAGAGCACTTTTGTGTGATGTTACAGCTCTGTTCTCTGCAAATTTTCATTTACTTGGCACTTGAACCTGAGTAAGTATCTTTCATACATTGAAGAAGCGGGTGTTTACGGTGACAAAGTGCGGTCTTGTGTTTTGGAGGCATCTTTCATATTGATGAGGCTTGATTTTTAGAGGAACTGATACATACGTGTGACTGTAGTTTAAAAAAAAAACAACACCTTTACGTTACGAAAAAATAAAAGACAACTACAACATGCGATTCTGTTGTAAGAGAACAATTTTGGGAAGGTCTGAGCCCAGTGCTATCAGGACAAGTGAGGAGCCACATCTCTGTGCCGGGTCCCCATGTCTGGGCTGGGCAGGTGGCTGGGTCACCCCTCTCCACGAGCCCTCAGTTGGGCCCAGGTGTTGTCGCAGTTGTCGTGCCAGCAGTCACAGTGGAGGGACTGTGATGTAGGAGCAGGGTGTGCAGCGGGTCGTCATCGTCACTGTGAATTGGTGGCATTGCATGTCAGTTGACGTATAGCCTGATACCTGCTGGTCTCAGAGTTTCTATTTTCAAGGTATTATACAAACACTAACTTAGTTGTAGCTATCAGCAATGCCATATAAACAGTTTTAATCCATATATTAAAAGCAACTGCACATACATAATTTTGATCATATTCCCCCTCTTATTGCAGGCATGCATCCTAGTGGTCATTCAGTTTGGTTTTATTGTAAAATAGCATTGTTCATACATGATTTAGTTGTTGGCTTCCTATTTAGTCTTTATTGGAAAAGGACTTGTTCAGTTTTTAGGAAGTGAAGGATTCTCTGCCTCTGGGGCTTCACCCTTGCTGTGGCAAAGCAAGTGTTCTTGAGGAGGTGAAAAAAACCACATTTTGTTGGATGAAGAGGAAATATATTTTTAAAAATATTGTAACTTTAAAAAGTCCCGTATTGTCAGCAGGAAATATGTAGTTCCATATTTTTTTTTCAATTTAGAAAATGTAATACATCACAACAGTGGTTTTTACTTGCCTCTAAGACAACTGAATAGATGACTGCAAGCTGAAAATGAGCATGGAAGGTTTTGGTTTGAGTACTTAAATATTCCCATCCTGTTTGGTGGGGAATAAAAGAAGCATTCATTGCAAAACCTGTTTTCTTTACCTTCATTCCAACACCTTCAGTATAACTGCACTTCTTTGGAAAATTTTTCTCTCAAGCCGCTATGCAAGCAACAGGGTTATGCACTAAAAATAATATTTTAGGAGATATATGTGGGAATTACTTTATTTCCTACCTTAATCTCTAAGACGTCCTTCACCTGTCCCGAGCTGGATCTGTGCAGTGGCATCTAGCGGGACATGGCAAAGATGCAGTTTGCAGCATGTGCTGGTGTACCAGCTGCAAACTGCATCCTGCCCTTGGGCAGCTTGGTGCTTGGGGCTGCGGGGTAAGAGCACCTCATCTGGCTGCATTCCCATTTTAAACCATTCGCCATGCTCTCCATTTCAGTATATGAGGCCAAAATGTCCGTAACAACTTTGATATGAGGCCAGAAGAAGGATTGGATTGTTTGTTTTACCTTTTTTTTTTTTTTTTTAATTGTAGTGGTTTGACTTCAGCATTTTATACCGCAGCCCTGTCTCCTGGCGTAAGTTCTGCTCAGTTCATGCGGCCATTCATAAATAATTTTGAATGGAACCCCAGGGTGCATGGGGGATTTCCAGTTTCAGCAGCTGGGCACACCTAAAGGCTTTACACAGCGAAAGCTGTTAGGCCTGTATTCTTGTATCCATGGATTTTGGGATGTGAATCATCACGGGACAGAGGTATCTCTCACTCTGGGGTGATCTGGCTCTTCTTTATCGACATGAAATTTTATTCACAGGAAAATTTTACAGTTGTAAAGAATGTTTTTAGTAGAGCTTTAGTAGAGCACTAACAAGAACTCTTTCACCTTACTATTATCTGCTCACATGTCAGCTGCTTAAATAGAAAACCTGTTTCTGGGTCTGTGAAAATCAATGACAAGATTTTCAGCAGTTTCAGCGGGGCAAAGCAGAGGGGGATTTTTAACAAAGGAAAAAAACATTCGTCCTCAGTTCCCATCAGATCTCTGCTGTCCTTTTAAGCCATTTTCCTTAAAGAAAATGCATTTTCACTTCCAAAACTAAGTATGTTATGACGGTTATGCTTTCATTAAGTGTTTCATAAGATTAAGTGACTCTCTAAGTAAACTAAATATAATGGAAAATTGTGGTAAAAATATGTAGAGATACCTTAATGCCTTGATTCTGCCAAGATTTAGTCATACTTTTATGCTGAAGTATGTGAGCAGTCCTGTACAAGTTAAGGATGCAGGTTTTTTACAGTGACTGATTGGAATATATTTGCCAGTTGAAAAGTCTGTAATAGCTCCAAATGAATAGATCTGTGTGAAGTCTCAAGTTGTGTTAATTCTTCTGCTTATTTTTCAGTCCTAAAGATGGCAATGGAAAGCCACAGCGTGTGTATAACAAATATGGCAAATCATGTGAATGTATCTGAGTAATCTCTTTGTTACAATAAACCAAATCTACACGCTTAAACTTATACGGCCTGATTATTTTGCTATCATACACCGTGTGTTACTGAATAATTAAATGTTAACATCTTCAGCTAATATGCTTTTTTTGAGGAGAGCTGTTTTTAAAGTAGTGGTAGCATAACGTCTGCAGCCTTCCCATTCGTGTGCCTGGCCACCGGGAAGCAGGAGGAACCACCGTAAGTTTGCAACTTGTTCCTCAGGGCGCTCGGGTTGCTGCAGGCTGTTGGCTCAGCCCTTCCTCAATTCTTCCTCCTGGTGCAGCTGCGATTTACCTACCTGCTCGCCCAGGGGGCTTTCTGCCGAGCACAACCAGGCGAAGGGTTTACCATGGTGTGGGAGGGAAGGTTGCCCTGGTTCCTCACCAGGTTTTTGAGAGAAGCCAGGAGTCGTCCTGGTGTCTCCCGAGTTGCTGGTCAGGCAAGCAGTGGCTAGATGCAAAGGTGTTGGAGTTGCCTGTCTACACAATCAGAGCAACATTAGTTTAGCTAAATTAATTTATGACTCTGTTTGAGTCATTTGGAGTGATAATTTAGGGCATGGCTGTCAGAAGTAGTGAATGCTCACAACAGCAGTTTCAACTGATAGATGCCTTGGGAGGTCAAATTCCGTAAATCCACTTACTTGATACTTGAAGAGTTTAAATCCATTGGGAAGATGGTCTTAGAGTCCCTCTTTCTGTATCTTCTTGCTTGCCAAAGTTTCCCCTTGAGCATGACTGGTTTTTGCAAATGAATTTTAACCCCATTTTTGCAAGGTACTTGGTGAGTGGCTAGCTTACTTCTTTCTGCTTTTTTATAGCCAGTGCTTGCTTCAAAAGTATACTGATGCAAGGATATGCATGAAAAATACTTTCAGAGAAAGAGGGCAAAGCAAAATTCTTAAAAATTGGGCTAACAGAGAGGTCACATTCCCATAAGGATATATATCTTTGGGTGCTTCAAATGAGTATTTGAGGTTAGTGGAACAAGTTGTTCTGGAGAAAGGACTGATTGCATAATCAAGTGTGAGGAGGGAGAGCTTTTATTTATTTTTCCTTCCCCTGTTCAACTCATGAACAGTGATTGATATATCCCCTGAAACGTGTAGGTTACCTACAGAAAAGAGGGAAAGAAGGCAGTTTTCTCCTACTCGTTAGGATGCATGAAGAAAACGTGAAATAGAAGTGTGTATGCTGCATCACTTTCAGAAAATCTAGGGTGAGATACGTAAGTGTAGACACCCTTTCCTCAGTTTTCACTGGGCATTGCACTTCGAGTGGTGTTGATGTGACAGCACGTTTGTCAAACTAGGGATTAAGCCGAAGCCTTCCAGGTGTAAAAGCGAAGATGCTGCACTTGGAACTGGGGATAAGGCTCTACCACAGAAGGCTGCAATAGGTCGCATCATCTAAAGGGCCGTACTCCCCAATAAATTAATGTAACACTATAAATGCAAATGTTTTAATGGAATGCCTCCTCGATGTTTAGTCTTCTGTGACAATGTCATATTTATTATTCCCCAGTTGCCACAGTGTTACAGGCTTTATCTTCCCTGTGCTCATGGGAAGCCATGTTTTTGGCTTTGTTGCTTCTGCGTTTGCCTGTGTTTATTGTGTGGATTGTTATGATGCCCTAAAATTGTTTCACCATTGATTGGAAAATTTGTCCATCTTTGGGAAGGGGTCGCAGGGAATGTATTAAATTGCTATCAGCACTAGTTGATCTTTTTGCCATTGTAATCTCTGAAGAGTGATACGTAGCTGAAGTGTGAGCTCAATGTCTCATATACTTATCCTTAAGCACCTTGATACCTAATCCAGACATTTTTCTATTGGGATGGAAGACAGGTTTAAACAAATTCCCTTGCAGAGTCCCAATTAACTGTCCAGGGAGCAAAATGGGGATCTAGAGTGTTTAGATGGCTTTTTGTCATGTTGTTTTTTTTGGTCTTCCTCTAAACATTTATAAAACTGGACACTCCCCCATCCCCAAAAATGCTACCTTGCATTTTTGCCTTTGAGAGAGACGTTTTAATGAGATATGTGAGAAATGTATTTTGGAAGGGTTTTTTTTAAAAAAAAAAAACAACAAAAAACTAAACTTAATGTGCTGATATTTACCACGGAACTATTCTGCTTTATTTTATTCCATACCACACCCTAAAACACGAGATGCACAGATTAGTTTCAGCCTAAGTTCATCCCAGTCAATGCTGCAGGAGTTCTATAATTGCAAAATTTAGTGGGCAGAAATGTTGTGGATCTTGTATGAAGAGGAACGCCATTAAAAGTAACTAAATATATTCAACATTTCTGAATTTGGCAAATGCACACTTCCCATTCCCAACTAAATTACGTCTGAAGACATTTGGTGAAAATATGGAAGCTGACAGCCAGGACAGACAGAATTCTCCCCAAATGTGCATTGCTTAAGTAATGGGAAAGGAACTTGTGAAAATAATAGAAATGAGAGAGAAAAGTAATTTTGAGCAGCCTCTAAAATACCACCAGCCCAGACTGCTGTCTTGACTTCATGATGGAGTTGTGGCATGTTTAGCTTTGCAGACTGTCTTGTACGACAGGAACTGCAGCTGTGACAATTTGCAGGGGGAGAACTTTTCAAAAGTCTCTCTTCATTGTTCTGCGGTGTTATGGCTGTATAAGCACATAGGTATTAAGCATGGTTATGGTTTTTTTTCCTTCCAGATGTAAATATCATGGAAATCAGCAGGAAGTTCTGAGCAAGTAGGGCTGAATGCTCATGTTGGTATAGTAGTAACTACATGGTATCAGTGTCAGAGTTGCAGAGTTGAAACCTGAATGTAAAAAGGTAATGAAAATTAAGGTTCTAATAAATACTATCTTAGTCTTATTAAACATGACATAATGCTCCTCGTATTTTATTTTCTGGCTATGTGGCATAGTAAGGGTCACTAGAATTAAGCTGATGTATTAAACCAGAGCTTTTGTAGATCCTGGGTTACACTGGGTTTTAACTGAACCAGGTGTCAGAGGCCAAGTATTCCATTCAGCTTATGGAAAGCGGAAGCAGGGCAATAAGGAGGTAAAGGCAAGATTCAGACTTCATTGGAATTTGACATTGCAAGCCATCATCCAATTTTACAAGGTCTTGAGCTCTCAGACTTAAATCTGACAGAGTACTCAAGTGTGTGGTTTAGTTTTGGATGGCAAATACTATCAGTCCAAACAGAGTAGTAGGCAGGTAGCAAAGCCTTTAGTTACCATTCAGTCCTAAGAATTTTACTTACTTTACCTCTCTTTACAACTTTTGTGCCTATTGTTTTGTGCAGATTTTTAATGTGTTTGTACAAAATAATTTCTACTAATTTTTATGTATTCTTATCCTGTAGCAATAATACATATCAATGGAAATGTATGTGCAGGCTTTCTGGTTGAATTTCAGCTTTTCCTAGATGTGTACAGACTGGCTATTTCAAGTTACATGTCTGTTCCGCTCCGGTTGTCAGCAAGGAGTTATTAAATCCCCCTGGGAGAGTGAAGAGTGTTTTTGAAGGATTTGATGAGCTTCCAGTGTTTGACGCTCACCACATTGTCGTACTGGAACCAGATGTTGGGTACCACATGTTCATGTTTTTGGAGCTAAGGAGATTGCGTACTGGCCCATGAATACAAACATCAGTTTCCCACCCTAAAGCTCTCATCCCTGGGTTGTCATCCTCGCAATCCTGGCTATGGGAAGAGCTTGCATCAGCCTCTCAAGTTGTGAAAACAGAACTGTCTTTTCTGGATCTTCCTGTTTGCACTGTCTGTATCCTCTCAAAGCAAAGACCTTCTGATTTACATTATTTGTCCATGAAGACTCTTTGACTTGTGCTCAAAAAGAGATTTTTGAGGATTGCACTTAGCAAGGATGCAGAAGAGCGATCAGTCCTGTGCAGAAACTCTCACTGTGGGTGCTGAGAACCTGCTGGGACATGGGTAGATCTTCCTTTTCTCCTTTCTCTCCTATTTGTTAACGAGTTTCTGTTCATGCACGCAGACATTTTCAGGTTGGGCTTGTCTTTTATCCATTTCTCATTGTCCTTGTTATGTATGTCTTCAGTTATCCTCCATGCCAAACGTTAAAAAGGAAGATAATGAGTCTTTTTCTTGCTTTCATCAACTGATTTTCATACTAAAAAAAAGCTGCTTTACTGTAGCTGTAGCCTGTTATTTGGATTGGCCAAGTCAAATGTTGATGAGTCCTTTTGTTCTCATAAATGGTTTGACTCATAAATGGACAAAATGGTTTTCAGCAAAGTACAGCGTATGTTACAGACTTTGCTAAGAAGTGAAATATTCATTTTTTTATAGTGTGATTAAGATTACCTTTGCACTGCCTCAGAGTTGTGCTTCTCCAGAGGACTGGCTTCCTGGATTTGATTTTTCAGTGATGGGACTGTACCTCCACTGAACTATAATCTATAACTGATTTAATAAGAGGAAGACTAATACAATTTTTCCATTGCTATTTTCAGGTTTATTTTCTTTATCCCTTTGTTTTCTACCACTGTTTAATATGGCAAGATGGTTTTTGAGCACTGTCTTTTCCTTTTTTCTCTAAAGGATAATTTCAGTTGAGTTGCACCCTACTGAGACTAATGTGGTGAGAAACCAGTTGGCAGTGCTCTGTTCAGTTTTCATTTGCCTCTTTCTCTAAAAGTCTAAAAATATTCCTCTACAGGAAATGTTTTTCGTTCTGTTGTCTTTTGCTTCCCATAGGAGGTATTTCTTTTAATTTATTGAATAAACCTTTCTGAATTGTATTCCCATAAGAGTATAGGCACAACAGTGTCTTTGGGCAAACTGTCCAAGAGATCTCGCCATCTTCTGTTTTTAGAAGATATGCAGTTGTTTCTTTATAGGGTGCCGTCAAACTCTGGGACAAGCTGACACGTGAAATGTGAGAATTGCAAGCTGAAGAAAGTGGATTAACACATCTGCTATAACTTCTCAATTTTTTTTAATCGTACGAATAATATTTATCCTTCTTAAATCATAAAGAAATCCCTCTTCTCTTTTCCCTGCTCTCGATTGTAAAAGGATTCTGGGCAACGTTTTGATTTTAATCTCATTACTACAATTCCTTTTGTAAATGCATGTGTATATAGGAAGGCTAAATCCTCGCAACATCCTGGTTGGAAGTCAACTATGTTTAGCTGTTAATTTAATGTGGGTGACAGAGCAGGCTGTTACTTGAAAGGAGCGGTGAGAGAGACTGGGATAGATTACATTTTCATGCTCCAAAATAAGACCCTATCTACTCTATCCTAAATTAGAACAATATGGTTGAGTTTTCTTGAGGCTATTTCATAACATTCCTGCTGACAAAATATGGTGCTTTTTGCTCATTGCTTCACCACTGTTTCTCAAGCATGTGTTTGTGTCTATACATCTAGTGACAGCTCTTGTAGAGGCATGCTATGGGGACACATCTCACGCATCTTTAGAAGGAGGCAGCATGTTCGTAAACTATATAAAAAGTGGTCTGTGCTAGAAAACGGGTACCAAACCATAGCCAGTTGGGAGAATTAGGTGCCCAAATTACTTAGATAAACACAATAGGAAGTTTTACTTTTTTTATGGATAATGTGCCTTAATTCTGTATTTGCTGAAGGCATGTGATGTAGTTAGCAGTCAACCTGTATGAACAGTTCTAAAGCAACTTTTTAGTAGAATAATTAGTAAGATTTATATTGGTACATTTGCATATTCGAAAAAAATCTCTGGTACACTTTCCAAAATGCTTCTTGCCCCTTTACTCTGCTTGAGCCAATACCATTTCCACGCTCCATTGAGGCTCAGATAAAGATCTTTCTGTTTCATAAATCTCTCCTCAGTGGAGGCAGAGTGAATGTTAACAGATGAGCATATTTTTCTTTCTTGACCTATGTAACAGAGCTTCCTGCCTGTTAAATGCAGCTAAATTGTACCATCTCACATGGATCAGAGGAAAACCAGTTAGATAAGTTAGTGATGTGGTGGAAGGTACGTAATGTGGAGAGCAAGATGCCTGCATACTGGGTTGTATGAGCAAAAAGGTGACTGACAGGCCTAGGGAAGTGACTTGGCCCTTGTAAGGGCACATCTTGTCGAAGGAGATGCTGGCATACTGGAGCAGGTAGAGTGGAGGGCTGTCAAGACAGTTGGAGATAAGAATTCTTCATGCATAAGGAAAGGCTGAGATTTGTTACAGCCTGGAGAAGAACCAGGGGGGACGTAGTTCCACTTTTACTGCCTAGATGGGGGCTAAGGAGAAGGTGGAACTGGGTATTCTCAGAGTTGCACAATGACAGTTAAAAGTTGCAGCAAGAGGAATTTTGACTAGATCTAAGGAAGAAAACCATCCACAGCAGGAATGGTTATGTATTGAAATGGGTTGCCCAGAGAGGCTGTAGAATCTCTGTCCTTGAAAATTTTCAACCCTTAGCAGGGCAGGGCCCCAAGGAACTCAATCAGACTTTGAAGATGTCCCTGCTTTCAGCAGGAGATTGCACCAGATGACCTCCAGAGGTGCCTTGTGGCCTATTTTTTTCTGTGATTCTGTGATTCTTTGAGTGTCATTTCTCTCCACAGTAGAAGGAAAACTCTTCTATCTTCCCTTTGCTACAACGTACCTTAGACCGGACGCAAGCTGGTGGGTTACTGCAGAAGGAATGATGCTCTCCAGTGTCAAGGCTGAAGCTCTTTCATTGCATCATTTTCCAGACTTCTTGCTGCGCTGCTACTCTGTGAGGTATGCCTTATCATTACACTGCAACTACACTGCCGGTGCCTCACAAATGCAAGGAAAGCCAGAGTGATTTTTTTAAAGATGTCAATAAAATTTTGAAAAAGCGCCAACCAAACCCTTCTCAAATGCAAGGGTTTTGCAGAGACAGCTTGACAGTGCTCTAGCAGAACTTCAGCAGGGATTTGGCAGGGAAGTTTCAGTAACTACTTGCCAGGTAGGTTTCCTGCCAGCTCATTTAACCAAGCGTGCCTGAATATTCCAGCATTAGGGAGCCCAGGGCTTATAAGGTATCTACCTTCAGGAAAACATGCTATTGGGACAGACCTGCTCTGATATTGAGCTCTGTTGGCTTTTGTGGGTTATTTCATTGAACATTTGGCAAAACACTGTTATCTTTTTCTGCCCCGTTTCATGGTAGTTCAGTGCACTCATGACAGGCAATGTGATGTGCTTGCTGCGTAAAACACTTCAATGCCTGTAGTAAAATGACGGTACAGAAGCATTCCTGACAATTTAGTTTTTCTAACTTTCATTTTTATCGTCTTCCTGAGTGTACTATGAAAGTAAAAATAATCTGGGAGAGAAACAGAAGAAGAAGGAAAAATAATTGAGAGGTATGCAAGAAGGAAAGGAAATCTGCTGAGCTTTGGGAATTGCATCAGATGCACAGAAAAATAGGTGTGGCAGTAGGACAGTTCAGACTTTGCCTGTATTGTCTTACACGGTGATGGTTTAACCTGATACTGACCTTACAACTTATGAGCTTAAGGGTACAGTTATGTAACTGGGATCAGTCAAAGCTAAACTAAACTGGAATAGGCAGATGGGGCCACACAGCCCGGAAAAAGCTGGTACCAAATTGGCTTGCTGAACTAAATGCTTCCACGCTGCTATTTAAAAGGAGCACAGGGCATAATTTGCTTCTGTTTACAATGCAGTGGTGGGATTTTTTGAGCTTCTGGAGTATGTTGGTCAACATCTGATCTCCTGTGTCTCTTTTCCTTGCTCTTGAGAAACGACTTTGGCAAGTCTGCATTAAGCTGGCAGAGGTTTTGTCAAGCAGATGCGGCCTCCAGCATTGGGTACGAAGTTGGGCTGTCAGAAGGATCTTGCCCACAGTAAAATGAAGCCTTAATGGCTTGGAGTCATAACCTTTTGCAGTCTTGGTAGATGCTTTTTTCCTTGAATGGACAAGAAAGTAAAAGGAGAAGAAAGGTGACTGAATTATGGATGCGTGGTTCAAATAAAAGGAGATAAGGAAGAGGAAAAGAACGAAACAGTGTAAGAAGTGAGTGGCGAAGTAAAACATCATTAATGCTGGAAAACAGGATTGCCACTGAAGTGCCACCACCACTGGGAAGAGGAGAGCTTTGACTCCTGCTTGCACATCCCTGCCCGGTCTCACTCGCGGTGTGACGTCCTGGTTTCCAGTTGTGAGCACTGCACCCGAGGTGCTGTCCTGGGGCTGTTCTGTGCTTCGGACTGTGCCCTCCACCCCACCTGGCCCTCAGAGAACCTCTCATCTCTGCTGTGGTTTGGTAAGATGAAAGGTTGGTGTTGGACCACCGCTGCGTGGTCCTTGCTGGCTGCCACAGTGCGTTGTACTCCCTGAATAGTTCTCACCATCATCTCTAGTGATGAGATTTTCTGAAGCCCCTGACTCACTTTTGAAGATGAACCTTGACCTCCTAGATCGTTCAGATAGTTTTGGAAATCTTATTCTAGGTCTTTTATGTCCTTACTTTTTGTTTTAGTAATTAGAGTTTCCTTCCTTTCTTCTTCTTTCCCAGAGGAAGTTGCCTGTAATGATGAGGTCTTCCACACAACTTAATACCCCTTATTAAAGGGGTCTTATGTCTTGTCCATGTGTCTTCTTGAGCTGTTTCTCATTTCAGTAGTGCTTTGAAGTTGTCTTTGTAAATATTGTTCATGTTTTGTTTGTGCTTGCTTTATGGTGATTACTATGTGCTTTAGCACAACTTGCTATATTTTATTTGCCTTCTGCTATCATGTGTTAATTTCAGCTTGTGACAGCGTATCTTCTTGTTTTCTGGAAACATGTCGTGAGGCTGTATCAGTGCATTATTAAATTCCAAATGTATGCACTTTATTTGTTTAATCCAGTAACATCCAGCTTGTACACTTTGATGGTGAATGGAAATTGTGATTGCCATAGAGTGTGGGATCTGGTATAAGTGCCAGAATTAAAAAGAGAGGATCTGCTGTTCTTTGGCAACTCCTTCTATCTTTGTGATAGCTGGCTTGGAGGAGACACTCGGAGAGCTGTGCTGCAGAGCTGTATTTTTCCTGCAGAGCTTCCTTTCTGTGAGTCTTTTGAAAACAAAGCTCCCTGATGTTTAGATACTGGGTTCGAGGGCTTAGTTGTTTGGGAATCTCTCTGACAAACTGGCTGGAAGCTGGATGTTGTCTTGCTTTCTGTGAAGGAGATCCCTCCTGTATCCCCAAGGCTGCCAAAGGCTGCAGCCCCAGCAGAGCCAGCAAGGTGCCACTGCAGGAGGAGTGGGTAGAGGTGAAGGGGCTGTTACTGCATGATCCATATTGCCTGTGCTCCACAAACACCAGCTTTTGCATCGTATCTTCTGAATCTGGGTGACTGGTGTAGGGAACAGAGCGGGCACTCATTGCTTGGTAGGTTGAAGAGCTGTTGTGCCCTGGAAATAGAGATAGGATGGGAACACCTGTGCAGTATGGCCATACTACACATTCTCTAATGGTCTCAGGTGGCCAGGACACCTTTCCTGAGTGCTTTGAGCTCATGGAGACCCTTCTTCTGGACCAGGTCCAGCTACTTGGACTCAGTATTCAGCGTAAGATTTAGCCATATACCCTTTTTGGAGCTGAAGATAGTAAGCTTAAGACGTCACTTGAATTACAGTTGAAAAGAATGAGATTCCTGCAGTGAATTCTTTTATTTCTGGCTTCCTTACAGTTTTTTGAAATACACTTCTTTGGTTGAGATAAAGGTATTTAATAAACATACTGCTGTGCTAGAGGATGACTGGCCCCTTTAATTAAAATAGGACCAAAGCATTTGTAGGAAAGTGGGAGCTACTTCTCGTGCTGGATCTAACTCAGACAGATGGAGTGGAAGCCACGGGGAAAGGAGAAATATGGTTGGCAACATCTGGGGCAAATTAAAACAAAGCTGTAAGGCAACAATTAGTTGGGATGTTCCCAAGGAGAGTGTGTAAGATTTCTGTTGAAGATAGCAGGGGGAGCTACAGAGGGGCTTGCTGGCTGACCCCTCTTGAAAGAAAACCCAAGGCTAGGGGAGGCTGAAAGCAGGAAAGCAAAGGGGAGTTTGCTTGGCACGTTTGCTGGAGCCAGCGTAAAGGACCTGAGGAGCAAGGGAAGGGGTCTCCCTACAGGCTTGGAGGCTGCAGGTGATGGTGCAGCAGAAGCAGCTGCTGTGCTGTTGAAGGCACAGAACAAGCAGCATGCGGGGAGTGTAAGGGGACCTCCTGTTACATCCAAAGGTTAAGTGTTTGGTTATTTTGGTTACTCCTAACCCAGCCTTTGCAAGCAGAGAGACTGAGAAGCCCTGCTGGGGAGGGCAGGAAAGATTTGGGGAGAAAAGGACTGGAATGGCTGAACAGAGATCTGGTGACCACCAAGCATAGATGGAAATGGGGTAGCTGTTGTGTTGGCGTGCTCAAAGTACCATATATGTTTTGGGATAAGTGGTTGAATTGCTGGGACTTGTCTTGTTAGCAGAGATTATTTTGTGCAGTGGTGAAGTGCTATAATTTGCTCTGTGAGGCTTAATGAAGCCTGGAGTTGAACCGCTGAGGAGAGAAATTGTGAATTGCATCTGTGCATTGCCACACCTTCTGTGAGGGTGGTTGCCCAAAACAGCTGGACCACAAGTGGTTGATGCGAGTATGGGAAGAGATTAGGAGCAGAATAAGGGAAAAGGAAACCAGAGGTGTTTTGGGATGGTTGGTGTTATGAACTGCAGGGGAATTATTTAATTTTTGTGACATGTTTTGCCTGTAAAAAAAATTGTGTATAATATATATATTGGTTCTATCTAAACTTGCAAATAAGGTTCAGTATGTTATTTTTTATGCTTGGAAAATGTTCTTTGTTTCTGTATGTTTCTCCTCCATGAAGCATTACCACATGGAAAAGTGTTAGTTTAACCATTCCACAGCAATCTAAATACATCTGGAGTCCAACTTACTAAAAATGTGAATGTCAGTTATACAACATTTCAATGTACAATGCCCTGGAAAAGAAAATAATGTAAAATGTATCATTTCTTAGTAATGTACATCTCTTGGTAGTAAGTCAAGGTTTTATTGTCTTTGTTCTGTCAGGAAGCATCTCCCAGCTATGAGATGTGGTTTCCTGGAGACAAGACACTGCAGAGCAGGGTGGGTGAAGTTCATAGCGGGTAGAGCAGAGGCTACTCAGACATGTGTTTGAATGCTCAGTGTGGTGAGTCAGTAGAACATTGCTTTGCATTCCATCACAGCCGCTCCACGGTTGTGTATGCCTCCACACCAGGGACAGCCATGCTCAATTCAGACAGAGCTAGGTGTCAGTACCAAACTCCCCCAGATGTCTTTTACTGAGAAGCTTCCAGAACAAGGAGGCATGTGAGTGGTTCCGAGATCAAATAGTTGGAGGTCACTTGCCTCCGGAGAGAACTGGAGGGCTTCTGCCTTTGCTTCGGAGTGAGGAATTAGAGATTTATGCTCAACTGGCACAACATCAATGTGTAGAAAAGGATCTAACATACTGAATTTAGAAGAAATGAAAAAAATATTTTTCCATGTTTTGTGTTAGGGTGATTCTGGAAGTACTCTGTTTCTGGTTTTGCTTTTGTTCTTCCCAGCTTTTTAGGAAATATTTGAACCAAATATTTCAGGCAATGCTCAAGGTCATTGAGGGAGAAACTAATTTACCCAGCTTGGAAAAGGATCAGTTGCAGATTTTACTGCAGTGACTAAGAAAGCTTTTGCCCTTGCTTTCTTCCGCTCTTCTCACTATAGATTGGGGCTACATCCACTCTGTAAGAATATGTTTTATTTACAGTATACATAGCTTAGATGCTGCTTAGAGTATTTTTTTACTTCCTTCTGAAGAGCGGGACAGAAGCAGAGGGCAGGCGATCACTCAGTCCTTAGGAGCTGCCTGGGGGTGCCTTATTGAAGCACTGGGAAGGGACAAGGCTCAGAAAATCAGAGCTGCAGATGTGCCTGTGGATTTGATGGCTAATCCACGCAGGAGCATGGGAAGCGTCTGCTGTGAGGGCTAGGTCTCTGTGCCACATGGCCCTGCGGAGTAGGGCAGTGGGGTGGGGTGGGATTTGGCAAGTGCCACTGGGTGCTTCCCTGATGGGGGGGATGAGGATGCAGCATTAGTTATTTCTGGAAACTACACAGCCTACAGAAATTATATTTAGCTGTTAGATAACTGGTTTAAACTGGGATTATGCCCAAATTAGGGATGAGACAGTAAAGCTGAGTGATAAGAGTATCTGGTGTTTCTTCCCTGACTGTAGGGGGTTGAGGGACAGAAATGGGCATCCAACAGAATTTCTACAGAATCCAGGGGATTCACATGGGCATCCCTGCACTGCTGGTGGCCTTGTGTTGCAGAGGTGATTTTTACATTTCCATAGTGTCTTGGTGCCCTATTTGTGGGTTAGGACATGACTGTACAAGATGTGGTATAGACACAGGAGATCTTTTTTTTCCCCAGAAATTTTACAGAAGAGACAACAGATAAACACAGTTGCACCAGGAATTGTACAGAGACTGTTTTGTTATATTTAGTGGCATAAGCAAAGAAATGTTTTACCCTTGATAAGTTTTAAAGTCTTAAGCCATGGGAATAATAGGTTAGTAATACAGATGTTTATGGGTAATTTCTTCAAGAATGAGGGGAGGAGTGAAGTTCCCAGTGCACAAAACTGGGTAACAGACCTAACACGGTGGGATGAATGCAGACAGTAGGTAAGGATGATGGAGAGGATGGGACTAGTTGTGGGGGAATATGTTTAATATTTGATGTAATAACAGGCTGAGGTGCAATGGAAGGCTACATAGAAAAGGGCGACATCATCAAAGCCGCATAGTCTTTGCAGAGCATTCTGAGTAGAACAGCACTTTGTTGGAAAGGCAAGGAAAGAGAATGCCACAGCCATTGACAAGATAGGAGTCTGCATGGGATTTCTAGATGGATTTTGTAGTGAAAATGCTGTGTATTGACGATTTGTATGTAAATATATTTTCTCTCCTGGCCAGAGGTAGGTGATAGGAGCAATACTGCATACACTTGCCTTTGTTGTCTCCCTGCCTCCCTTTCCACAAGCATCAGATTTTCCCCGTGTCCTGGAGAGTGTACCTAGATGCACATTGGAGCATGGTGTAAAGATCTCTGGTCTAAGCTGGGAAGCCGATGTGATGCAGGGCTCCTGCGTAGCATCTGCTCGGGTCCCAAGGCAATGTATCCATGGTCTTGGAGTGACTAAGCTAAGAAATCTAATAAAACCTAATAATCTCTTGAGGTGAGGGTGCCAGGTACTGGGAAACTGTAGTAATAATAAATGAAAAGTAAACTAATTTAAGTATAAGTCTACTTCAGTCTTTACAATATCTAAAATTGTTTCATTAGCACGTGCTATACCTTACTGGAGTATTGGATCATGCTTGTACTGTAAAAGGAGTCGGCACCCTCTATGAGTGAGATCACCCAGAGCTGAAGCATAAAATCAAGTTCAGCTATTGCCCCTGTAGTGATACCTCACCACCCCACTTGTCTCCTGTCCCATCTGGAACCTGGCTGGCTCTCTGACAGCCCCGTGCCTGGGGAAGTGTTACTCCCCTTCCCGAAAGGTGTCTTACGATCTTCTTTCTTCATCCCTTTGAGTGCTGTTGTTACCCTGTTGGTCTGCTGAGCTCATGGGGGGTACATCTTATGAACCAGTTACTGGATGGCTGTGGTGCTGTGAAGGTGCCACCCCCTTAGGTGGGTTACTGAATCCTGGTGGCTGGACAAGGGAGGGATGCCGCCCTTTCATCTGGCAAAGGCAGAGGCATCTTCCTCAGAAAGGGAGGAGATTATGTGTATGGTTTTAAGTACACAAATTTAAACTGTAGGCAAAAACACTTTTTTTCTTTTTAAAAGCAGCAAAACGAAAGTCTTGATGAACAATACTGATAGGCTAAGTAATTGCTTTTGTTTGAAAGTTATTTAGGTTATTCTAACGACCTTTTGCAATGTTTTCTTTGCACAATAAATGTCTTAATGGAAAGCTGGAATCTTGCTGTGAATTATTAACACTCACCTAACAGCTGTTTACATATGTTTGCCTTGAAACTTAGCTCTGTAATACTATGTGTTCAAACCTGTGCTTTAATAAAGGTGCAGATGAGGTCGGAGAAAGTGGCTGCCAGTTGTTTATACATAACAGTTCTGCTGGGCCTCCTCCAGTTTTGGTAACCATGCACATCTGAGTTTCCTACCTGTTTGTTATGACCACTTAGCTACTTCTGAACTGTTACTCTATCAGCAACAGTAGATGTAAGCCTCTTCTCTAAACACCTTCTTTATTATTTCTCTATGAGGAGGGCAAACCAACCTTGAACCATATGCAGTGCTCTGGAGCGCTCCATTGCCTGGAGCCCTGTTACTGCCCTTATCTGGGACTGGATTGTGGCAGCTTGTGGGGCAGAGACCAGTACACAGGTTTTGTCTTCTTCAGAACCTCAGCCCCTTGACAAGGAGAGGTGTACCCCAAAGCATCTTTCATTTGGATGGGTGTCTTCATGGTCTTCGTTCAATACCTTTGTGGAGACAGACTGTCAAGCTTCCACCTTGTGTAGTGGTTGATAACATCTCACACGGGAATTGCTGGATATTATAGCAATGGTTGCATGGTACAGTTCCTGGTCCTGATGCTGGTGCACTCCAGTATCATCCTATCCAAGCCAGGGATTACTTCTGTGAGAACTTGCTTTGATGGGATACAAACTCACTGGAGTAAAAATTGGTTTTGCAGTGGCCACTTTTTAGTACTGTGAAAAAAAGATAAAAAAATATGCAACAAAAACACTAGAAGCTGAAGACTGATTCTCTGTTTAAGAGGCCAAATATCATACTTGGAAATACGAGCTCAGGAATGTGACTTGAATTATTGGTGACCTTGTCACTTGAGAAGATGAGCTGTTGTCTTGGAAGATGGGTATTTCTTTGTCTTGATTAGGTCTTTGTATGAGAAGTTGAGATAGGAACAGGCAACTTCTAAACCAGGGTTCAATATTTCAGCCTTGTTAGGGCACTGATGGCTTTCACAGAAGTCCTTGCCCTGGTAGTTAGCCATTACCAAGAGAGATCTAATGATTTACCTTTACCTGAACAAACACCTCGTAAAAGGAAATGCAAAGGACCAAGCAGCAGATGTAGTGAAGCCTTCCTTGATAGCTCTAAATATGTATGTTATTTTATGTTATGTTATGTTATGGTATATGGTATATGTTATATGTTATATGTTATATGTTATATGTTATATGTTATATTATGTTATGTTATGTTATGTTATGTTATGTTATGTTATGTTATGTTATGTTATGTTATTACACAGAAATCTTCCCTGTGCAGCAGTTTAAGCTCATGGGGCAGTCTGCAGTCCCAGGCTGAGCCATCATAGGGTTGCTCTCCAGTATTGGTGGCACTGTCAAGACACCTGAACGTGCCTGGCTAGCCTTGGGTACCTGCCCCCCTGCCCTGGGGGATTCCCTGTGGCCCATGGGCTCTCTGAAGTGCCCACATGCACTGTGTGTGCTGTCTCATCTATGGGACCTATTCAAAGCTGGCTTGAAAGTCCCTTTGTCGGAGGCGGGTGTGAGTGAGATATCTGGTACGCTGCTCCTCCACAGTTTTACCCATCTGAGTTCTAAAGGTGTGCTTCACGTGGTGCTAAAATCAGGAGGAGGTGGCTGAACTTTGCTTCTGAAAATCATGTTTCACTGAAAGAGTAGAAGTGACAGAGTTATGGACATCCAGGAAAATGGTAGATTTGAAATTGGGGAAATGGGAACATGCTGTAAGCATTAAGACATGTACAGGCACTTTTCACTCCCCCTCTCTTAAATACATGTAATCCCATAAACAGGACAAGAAAACTTACACTCTTCAGTGAATATTTATGTGTAAGATTTTAAATATTTTCTTTTAAAATCTTTTCCTTTTAAATGGCAGTTACCAAGGTGAATCTTAAAATTAAATAAAACATATATTTCATCTTTATTGATGAGTCTCTTTAAACTACTTGACCAAAGAATAATTTCAGTTTTAAAGGAATACAGTTGGCTCTCCTTAAAGGCGTGTATGTCAGCTTTCTGTTGTTTTCTGATCCTGCGCTTCAGGTCTGCTCATAGACATAGTAGGAGAGAACCACTCACATGCAGAAGTAATTATTATTTCTGGTGCCTTTGTCTTGCTAGAATGTGTTAGACTTCAAAGTGCCAGGCTTTGATTGTTTTGCAGAAATGCAAGGCAGTAGTCCATAGGAGAAATATGTCTAGCTAGCAAATCAGAGACTCTTGTAGAAAGTTCTCCTATTTATTTATACTTTTTTTTTTTAACTAGAGAGATTGGTATGGCCAATGAACATGGAGTTTTATCAAGCAGCATGCTGATTTTAATTGGCATGGTTTCTTTACCAGTGGTGGTCTAACTTAAAACATGCCTTAACATCTTATGGAATCAATTAAATATTACTTTGCAAATGGTATGGTGTTTCAACAGATGTGTAAACACCATGCTCTTCCTAACAGGAAAAGGTCACAAGTAAGTCAGCTTTAAAATTAGGGTTGGTCATGTAATGCGTATAAGGGAAATACATTCTACTGAAAATAGAGGGTATCCTGGTGCCTATTTTGGGACTGAAGCAATATAATTTTTTGTCCGGGAATCACAGCACATGATCCATTTTTAATAAATGTGTTTGTTTTAATAAAATTAAAACTAATATTCCATCAAAAGCCACAGTGTGATGCTGTCAGTCAGGACTCTTTTGCAGTCTCTGCTTGACAGTGTTTATTTCTGTCTGTGATTGGTGTTTGTTTTTTCAGTTAATTTGCCTTCCCCTAGTAGGGAGGACTGTATTTATTAGATCTTACCATGCCTAATCTAACACGAACACCTGCTGGGAAGCTGTAATACAATGTCAACTGTGGCAGCGAGATAAGGACATGATTTGTTTTTACTTGCACTGTTTCATATTTACTGTATTTCTTTAAAAATGTTTTTGAAATTTTGGTTTGGTGTGAATATTTGTTTAAGCTGTCCCATCAATCACTGCTATGTTTTACTTCCATAGGCAATGCCGTGTCTGACTCCAGTAAGTCCCTGCACGAGTCTCTTGATAATCTTTTGTGTAAGATGTGGTCTGCCTCCTTCCACACTTCCTACATCCACAGGCTTGTTTAATTTCGAGACTTCTTTCACTTCATTGTTCTTTGCTCTTTAGATGACTCAGTACATAGTGGCTTAGGTGGGTCCTCATAGAGAGGCTCGTTCACATTGCAAGAGTAAGCAACATTCGTTTAGAAAGTGTGTTGTTCGTGTGACTTAATCCAATATACTGGGAAAGAAATACCAGCTGTGTATGACTGTTGACACACCTGTTATGTTGTTTGCAACTGGTGAATTAACACATGAATACATTTATAAGGTAGTATTTGTGACAAAATACTTTTAGTAATTTTTACATGGTGTATGACATTTATTCGCTTAGATGCTTTACCACGCCTTGGAAGCAGACAGTCGACATGACATTCATGTTAGAAGTAGTATTCAACAGGATATGAATTATTTTGTCTTTATACATACAAGCAATATTATATTCTGTCCTCCTCTGCTTCTGTGAGAAGGATAAAAAACAGAAAAAAATGATGCAAAAAAGTGTGTATTTTGTGCATATCCAGAATTAATCAGTGAACTGAGGATCTATATGGCAACACAAATTCATGAGTAGATTTTATCTCTAAGTGCTGGACATTTATATTTATGATATATAATCTAATTTATGTGCATGTATGCTTTTAAGTGTCCCTTGAATGGAAGGACATCATTCATTTTGATGTTTTTGTATAAATACAATTTCATCTGTATATGCTGCCATCACAAAAAAATGTGCAGCTGAAAAGATATAATTTAAAAGAACTACTCTCATATAACATTGCAAATATATTTCTTGCACATGTGTATGTTCTTGTACAGTTTCGTGCATGAATAATTTATGTATGTTCAAAATGAAGGACAGAATGTTTCCCACATTTGGCTTTGGCAGGCCAAATAGTATGTGTGAAAACTGGACAAAAATAAGGATTCATTTTTGGCCTCACATCTGAGGAAGCTCTACAGCATATTTCCCTCCAAAGTCCTCTTAAAGCTTGTGTTTAGTAGGTTAGCTTCAGATCTTCCTATCCAGTGCCATTCTAGCTTAGGAGAAAGAGCTTTGGCTCACCTCAAGTACTGACCAGCCAACTGAGACGTGCGCATGGTGCATCTTGACCTGAGTTCCATTTTGGGACAGGGATGTGCTGGGGAACTGATCCCCATCTGCTAAGATAAAGAAGCCACGTGAAATATTGAATCTTGCTTCTGTTGTGCATAACCTTTTTCCCTTTGTGTAGAAGCAAAGAGGCAAGGGAGTGGGAGGAGCAGGTCTGGTGCAAACCCCGGTCCTGCCCTTCAGTAGGAGCAAGAACCAGTTGGACCCAAGGGTGCAGGGGAGCTCCTGAGTCAGTTGGTGAAGTACTCCATGGAGCTGACTTATCTGAAGACTTAGATTGGCTGTCTGTCTTAAACCCCTAGTACTCTTCTGTTTATTAGGAAGAAAGCACTATATAACTGCTTTTATTATGTGACTTTAGGTGCTTTTCATTTTTGTATGCAGTTGTGCGTCTATTGCTTCTTCCAGCAGCAACATTAATATGTTTAGAGTTATAAAAAAAAAAAAAAGTGCAGTGCAACATGGTAGAAAAATTCTGGGTGACTAAGTAGTTAATAACTGTTTCCCACTTGAGTTTAGAGTCAAAGTTAAACAAGCAACTTTAGCATCAAAATTTTCCAGGTTTGGATACTTAATATTTGCAACTTCTGTGTTCTTGTTAGGTAGCTTCTCATAGGGGTTTGCATTTACCAATTACCAAAATGCTAAGGCTGAAAGTGAAGGATGCCTTTTTATTTAATTTAAGCTGGTCCCTCCAGATCAGAATTCTGGGAATGCTCAAAAAATAACAGCTACTTTGTTACATTTCTATACATGGGTGGAAATCTGGAATTATTGCAGTTGGTTTTTTTGTTGTTTTGTTTGGCTTTGTTAATGGTGAGCTGCAAATTAAATGATTAAAATTCCATCCACTTCAGCACAATCTCTATAAACGTGGGCCTTCAGACGGCCAGGGCTCTTTCAGTTTTAATGTGAAAAATTTTCAGTCTCTGTTCAATGTCTTTGATATGTTATTTCCACTCTGCTTTGCATTGTTGGGGTCTGCTCCACTGAGATGATTCAAAATGCTTCATGCTTCCGTGGCTCATGATGGTGGTAGGTGCAGTGTCCTGTCGTCTTCCCGATCGTCTGTTTCCCTGAGGTTTCTGGTTGGCTTTCAGAGCCTAGTTGAATTGGGGCTTAGCTATTTTTGTGAAAATTCATTCGCCCATGACTCTTCAAAGTGAGTTTCATTTCTTTAGGACAATATAAATCTGGGTTGCAGACAGCTTTCAGGAATAAGGAGCAGACTCCCAGAGAAAATGTAGCTAACTCAAAGTGATTTAGGGGCTCTCAGCAAAAAGTTTTCGCAAAGCTATCTTGTCTGTAATTGCCTCATGATGTTGCTAAAATATCCCTAGCTACATACATGTGCTGTGGGTATTCAAGCAAGCAAAATTCCCTTTAACCAAGGGAAAGAGAAAAAAAGAGTTCACTGGGGCCAGTATCACCGAACCTGTAAAATTTGTCTGGAACTTACAGACAAAAGTGTGAATAGCAGCCATAATTTGATAAAAATTAAATTACAGTAAATTAGAAATAAATAATGTATTAGATTGTGTTTTCTTCTCAAATACTTTTGACATTCTCAAAGTTTGTTGCTTATTCTTTTGGGGAAATTTTACAGGTGCCAAGGATGTCCTATGCTGTCTATAGCTGAGTTATAACCACTTGTCTGCTTCTTGTCTGGGTGTTCAATTACATTTTTATTATTAGTCTTTAAAAGATGTTTGGGTCTGAAGTGATTGAAGTGATTTTAATAGTTGATTTTAAACATGTGCTTAATTAGTAAGCAAGGGATTTAAAACTTTTTGGATTGTATTTCATAATTTTTCTTGCAAGGTCGATTTGTATTGATTGATAGCCATTTCATGTGTTGAGTGTCAATGGCAATACAATATTTTCCTTAATTTGGTACTTCTTTTGATATTCGTGCTGACAAACTGTGTACATACTCTTGTTATAAATGGCGAATGATGTATGCAGCATGTGATCATATTTTACTTGTGGTGATGTCTTCTTGGAATTCAGTCCACAAGGCAGAAAATTTGTGTTATAAAATTGCTTGAATAATACTCAGTTGCATGTATGAGAAGCCTTGAAAAGTGCAAAACCATGTTTTGCTGTTGAAATTAAGGGAATTATCAATCAGTTAAACGACATGATATATCCATTAAAATTATAATTTTAATTTGGATCAGGAGTGTGCATTTTGAAACAAGTCTGTTGATCATCCACACTTGCTGAGCTTGGATTCACATCCTCGAGCAGCCTTGGAGCATATGAACAGAATTGCTTTTACATGAAATTAGACTGCAAAATGCACTAGTGAGTGTTCAGCCTACATCAGGTACACTGGACGTTTGAAAAAGCAAGCCGTGCTTTGCCTCTACAGCTAAATTATTAACTTGTTAGAAATCCTGGACAGTATCTCTAGGTAGGACCATGTAGGTGTCTGAATGGACTGTTCTTCGTTTCAATTTCTCTCAGATTTTACAGCTATATCAGCTTCTTCTGGCAAATTTTTATAGATTTGGAGGGGGGGAAACAATTCCTTTTTTCCAATCGGTTTCTCAGTCTTTAAGTGAACTAGCTCTTGAACTGGGCTGAACTGAAGAAAATGCTCTTTATTATCAGCAAAATAGTTTGTGACTGAGCAAACCACTTTGCTGGTTTATTACTCTAATGCATCCTACAGGTCTTTAAGCAGTTTTTTTCTCCAGTTCAGTGGTTTAATTTCCTCGTAAACTTCATCAGCAGATGTGTACTGTTTGATCTTAATATCCATTCTTTTAGTACAATAGTATAACATAAGATTATAGTAAATAAGATTTGCACATTCTAAAAGTTTGTTATTTATTCTTTTGGGTAAGTTTTCTGGGTGCTAAGGATATCATAGTAAGTAGGGGTGTTATTTTGCTAACATCCTTCCACTACAAATATGGAATGCAAAAGATGCAAAGAAATCATGCAGCCTTTGTGTATTTTCCTTATCCTCATGTCATCCGTTCTTGTGCCTGGTTTGCTTTCTTTTATTCCAAAATGTCTCTTTCGGCACATGGCTAGGAGCACCCTAGGCTTAACAGGTGATCTTGGAGCAAGTGAACCACTTCTGTGCTGGTATCTGGGTCAGCTGTGAAGTAAGCAAGGAAGTGGCAGGGATGGGTGGGAAGAAACATCATTCTGTTCTCCCTCCTGGGGACCAGTGGTGTGACTGCGGGTGTCCTGTATGCTTAGAGTTGTCTGTGTCCCTGAAGTGCTTCTGAGATGGCTGCCATTGGGCTGGAGAGGGCAACGCTCTTTCGTATCCCAAAAATAAAGTGAAGGAACAGTCCATCTGAGAGCTGGGAAGTAAGAAGCGTTGCTGGGGTTATGGCTTACTGGTCTACCCTTAGTGCATTTCTGAAATTGGCCATGTGGGATAGCGGGGACTGCAGGGAGAAGTGGGGTTTTGGGTTCATGACTTATTACTGTGTGTAGCAGAGTGTGAGTCCCAGGCTGGAACTGGCCAAGCTGACAGTATAGACAACAACTGTTGTCTAGATATCCCGTGAGACCACAGCGTATGTGCTCAGGAGGACGCAACTCAATTAACTCATCATTCTTATGCTCACCTAGCAAGAGGGCACAGTTGTCTGTATATGCAGCAACTGAAAATGAAGGAAAAATTTCCCTCGTTGCTTTTGGACTGTCTAGGGCCAAGGTAAGCATACTGAAAAATGAAAGAAGGCACTTCTGTTGTTTTAAGTGAGATCTTTGCATGATCTATGCTTTTGACTACTGGGGGGGAGAGTACTCCTTTTAGTATTTCCTTCTTCTAGATAATTAATGTACTTGAACAATGTGTTAAGGAGCACAGACCTTCTGAGTAGGGAGTGCTATCAACTGTTGGCTTATTTTCTCATGTAGTTTGGTCCCAAATTTGGCTACAGCAGCACAATTTCACGTTATGCGCATGGAGTTTTATATCCATTTTCAACAAAATTTTTCTTTGGTGTATTATGTGCTGTCATTTGATACTGTAATTTTATATTCTTCCTTTCCCCTCCTCCCTGCGGCTAGTGTGGTTTTGATATCTGTCAAAGTTGCTCTATGGCTGTTTGCAGTTATTTACCTTTTTCACAACTCTTGTTCAGTATGGTTTGTGTTTTCTTCCAGATTGTTGCGTTACGCTTTCAGGTCATTAATCTCTACATTCCCTTCCCAACAAGGTCGTGGAGGATCAGACCTCGGAGGTCTCCTGGAATTTTCTTTAGCAGAGTCCAAGGTCGTGAGGCTGAATGCAGTGTTTGAATATTCATCCAGCAAGACCTTTGGATATGCAGCAACTGAATTTAGCTGAGCACTGCTGCTTGCAGCAGTCGTGATCAGCCTTTGTTTATTTAACCCAGCTTGTACTTTAAAGAGGTTTTGGTTACAGGCATATTTGGAATCCTATATAGATCGAGCGGCACTGACGTCCCTATATTATCTCTGAGTATCTTTATTGCTGCTGAGGAAAAAGGGAGGCTCTATTCTTTTCACATAGTTATATAATTAATGAGTTATTCTAATGGCTTTTAGATCTTATTATTTGGGAAAGTTTTGAGTGAAGTTACACAAGGTCAATATTTCAGAAAAAAGTAAGACTACATTTTATAGCTGAGGGAGTAAGATGCATGCATGACCTGTTCTGGTAGGATTTAAGTTTAGATAAAAACACCTGTAGTTCTCTTGATTCCAGGAGAAGCTCTCTCCCAAATGTGCCAGGCTGAAAACAGTTTTCCAGATTCTGCCGTTAGACAACTCCAGGACTTGCCAACGTGTGAACTTTGCCAAACTGCAGACAAGTGATTCTGATAACGCTGCAGGCAGTTTCCCTGTGGCTATTTTGATCCTTGTGACAGAAAGGAAAATGGTAAAAATCACATGTGTTTCCACTTAATTTATTTTCTGGGATGACATGAACAATTATAAAAGCTAGTTCATTAATATTCATGGAGAAGGAGAAATAGAAACAGTAAAAAACTGGAGTAGAGGACTGGAGGCACAGAGTTAGGGTAGTTTCATCCTAAACCATGCCCCTGAAGAGGCCCTGGTGTGGAAGGTAGGGCCATCTGGCAGGAGTTAGGGAGGTGGATTTTGGATGTCTCCAGGGAGATTTATTGTAGGACATATTGTGAATGGTCATTCTACTTTCACATGCATTAAAAGGATCTTTAAAAACTATACATATAAGGAAGAAATCTGCCAGATCTGCAGTGCTCGACACTGCAGTCTCTTGGGGGCTTTTGAGAGGTAGGTTCTCTGAGCAGCTTGGTGCATGTCCATAGGTCTATGGGGTGCAGGTTCTTCAGGTGAAAACCCGGAATGCTTTGGGATGTCAGACAAAGAAACAGGGTTTTACGGCTCACTTGTGATCATGTCATCTCTCCAGCTTGCCAGGATGGAGAAGTTCCTGTCCCAGCTGCTCATCGGCAACTCCCACCAGTGTGGCACTGCTCCAGGTGGCTGGCAGAGCTGCCTCCGGGACCGACATTTTGCCAAGTCCCAGTTGGCCAGGTTAGCTTCCAGTGCTGTGCTCTCTTAATGCAGCTATTTCTGCCCAGAAGGTGCTGGAATACTCCTGGGAGCAGCCATGCCAGCAGTCCAGGGCAGGCGTTAATCTCCAGTGACAGGGAGATGACAGGCAGCCGGCACACGCCGGGGGCCATCATCTAAGGCATTTCATACCCGCTGTGCTTTTATGTCTCATTATGTTTACCAAATATGTTATCTTTAAGTTATACCTTGAGAAGTTTTAATGTTAGAGATGAAGATCATTGTATTGCAGTTCAGTTTCGCAATATCCATAAATTCTGCGTGGGATATAAAATCACTCTGCAGTCTTTAGTTCCACTTCATAGGAATGGTTGCAATATAATTGTAGGCTCCACTGCAGCTATTTGAAACATTTTGAATGGTTATGGCAAAATATATTAAGAAATGCAGTATTTGGACATCACTAGAAGTTAGTGTGTGCTGCTCAAGAGGTTCTGCTCTAGTCGGACTGTGTGCCTTGATGCACTTGATCATTCTGACTTTGGCTGCAGCTAATGCTTGGTGCTGCAGAAGAAGATGAAAAATTCACAGTGAAAGCATGTGCGCCTGTGTGAATACAGTTACAGAAGGAATTTTATACGTGGCAACTTCAAAGAGCACTCTCCAGCAAGTAGAAAATCACAGTGTAGCCCATGGAGTCTTTTCTCCCAAGACATTTGTCCGTGTTGTCTTCCAGGGCACAGTTTATCTTCAGCGTATACAGTATAAATGATGCAACCCCAGTTTCAGATACTCAATTAGCTGTGACACACAGCCCTGAGAAATGCTCATTATTCTTTGGCTTCACTCTTCTTTTTACTTCTTATTTATTCAAACAGATTACATTCCCATTTGGATGGGATTAGCTGTGGTTTGAAAGTATTGCTGCGGTTTGTCCTGTGAAAATGAATGTAGTATTTAGCTGAGCAATGTCTATTTCATGACCTGAAACATCTTGTGTAGAACACACAAGGGTGTCAGCATTTGTATCTAACTGGATTTCTTGTCATATAAAGACATGGGGCACATTGGGGGTCTTCTCATGAATTTACGGCTCCTTTTCCCCAGTGAGAACACAGAGTTTGGGGTTTTCTTCATAGCCTTTCTAGGAAACAGATGCATTTTTTTCCTCCCTTGCTCTTGAGCTTCTGATTAACATTAGTGAATGTATCCAGAACAGGCTAAAACAGCAGTGCCCAACATTTTGCTGTGATGTGGCACACAACAGCATCCTGCAGAGTGACCTGCATGTGCGTGTATGCCCCCAGTGTGCCCCAGTCCTTTGCCACTGCTTATATAGCCCAATGAAACCCATGCACAGTTGCTTTTTTCAATAGTCAGCAATGTGACTTTGCCCTCAAACAATTTAACTTTCCATTTTTAGGATTAAAAATAGCCAGATAGGTGCAGCAGATGTGATTTATATTTAATGCTTATTTGTGCCATTTAGTATGGCAAATCCGAATTTTCTTGAAGAGACAGGGTTATGCAGCTTGGCTTCCAAATCAATTTTTCAAAATTCGAAACAGAGCGTTTTAAGCCGCTGTGAATAGTTATGTTGCTGCTATGAACATGAACTATTTTTCCTAATTTCATTTAACAGTTTTATTTTGGATACAAGTAATTTTGTTAGTGTTGGAAACCGATGCACAGTAACATAGCTCTGATGTTGATGGACTGAAACTCTAATTGACTGGCCTTGTCTCTCTGAAGGCAGAGTGCAATGTAAGCAAGAAAACACAAACCATAAATGGTGAAAAGCTTACTTTTGAATTTTAACCTCCTGAGCTATACTACTGAAAATTCATACTTGGAACCAACCTCAGCATGAATGCACACCATTATTTTCATAGGAAACATGTTTTTTTTATCCTCTGTAGTGGAGGTATCATTGAAACATGGTTGTGCTGGTTTTGGCTAGGGTAGAGTTAATTCTCTTCACAGTAGCTAGTATGGGGCTGTGTTTTGGATTTTTGATGAGAACAGTGTTGATAACAAAAGGATGTTTTAGCTAATGCTGAGCGGTGCTTACAAGTCAAGGCCTTTTTTGCTCCTCACACCACCCCACCAGTGAGTAGGCTGGGTGTGCACAAGGAGCTGGGAGAGGACACGGCTGGGACAGCTGACCCCAGCTGACCAAAGGAATATTACATACCATGTAATGTGATGCTCAGCAATATAAAGCTGGGGGAAGAAGAAGGAAAGCGGGGATGTTTGGAGTGATGGCGATTGTCTTGACAAGTAATTGTTACATGTGATGGAGCCCTGCTTTCCTGGAGATGGCTGAACAATTGCCTGTCCATGGGAAGTGATGAATGAATTCCTTTTTTCACTTTACTTGCATGCATGGCTTTTGCATTACCTGTTAAATTATCTTTATCTTAAGCCATGAGTTTTCTCACTTTTACTTCTCTGCTTCTCTTGCCCATCCCACCAGGGTGGGGAGTGACTGAGCGGCTGCCAGCTGAGGTTAAACCGTGACAACAGTGTAACCTCTTTATGCTATATATGTATTTCTTAGTACAAATTAAATAACAATGTACTTGACTCAAATTGAAGTAAAATAAAAATCTGTTTATATTCAAATTGACAGAGTTAAAAAATCAGGTGCAAACTAAACTAAGCTCAATAGCAACCTCTTCTTTGCTCATTCACCCCTGGGAAATGCCATTCTGCCTTCCCAAGGGAGACTTGTGCCCATCTGAGGCCATCCCTTCGCTATGGAGGACTATCTGTGCATGCAGTACTGTTCGCCTGGGCTGGATGGCATGTGCCACAGGTTGTTGCCATTAGGCAGGGAGTGAGGTGTATTTCTTGCATTGGCTTAAGTGCCTTTAATAGAGGATGTCAGAAAACTCTTACCTTCAGATAAGACACGCCTAGCTGTAAGGGGTCCATGTCTGGGAAAAAAGGTTTCTAACTTTCTTCCTAAGCATAGTCTCAGGAAGGATCGGAGGTCTTATTGCCACTTCTGTTTCGTGAAGCAGCAGCCACAGATACAACAAGGTTGCAAACCTGGATTGCAGCTGTACGTCTTCAGTCATGGGAATTTAGGTAATCTCAGTTCTTTTGCTGCCTCTGTTTCCTTAACTTACATTTTAAAGTTATGGCTTAGACTTTGTTTCATAATACCGGAGTATCTACAGACTTAAACGGGAAAAGTCTGTACCTGTTTTATACTGTGCGTTAGTGAAAGGGCTACCTGTAGTAATCCATGATATTTTTGATGTTCCTATTCAGCCTGTATCTCTCACCTAATGTGAAAACGCTGGTCTGGTTTGCCTCTATGCATATCCGTGCACTTTGGCATTTCTGCCGGTAGCAGAATGTCCTTTGCTACCTTCTAGTCTTGCTTGTGACGGAGGCTGCTCTCATCAGCTGTATCCCATCAGGTCCTGGAGTTCCAGCTCTTTAGATGAAAAGTCACGTTGCATGGTCCTCTGGACCTGATGTATAGCTATCTGTAGTCAGAGACTGACTTCAGTGAACTTTGTGTCAAACCCTTTCTCAACAACTGGACCTACACCAAAGAGCCCCATTCCCACAAGAAATTAGCATGGTCTCAAAACTCTCTGTGTTCGCAGCTGACTCCGGCTCCCATGATATAGCTTATCTCATCCATGGTAAACACTGAGAACCAAAGCTTACTGCTTTTTTCAAGCTGAACCTAACAGGGGAGAGTTGTTTTTTTTTCCTATTTTGAGGCTTTCTATTTTTATACTGCAATGAAAAGCAGTACCTAGTACTTATTTGTAAATGTAGTTCACTCTCAGGATCAAGGGGCTGGAGACTGGTTCTTTATTTTGATTTTTCCTAGACTTTTCCAATCCCTTTGAGCCATTGAGTAAATTGTCCCTGTGCTTTCTTGCCTATATGTCCTCATTGTACTCCACAGCTGAAATGGTTTGAGCAGGAAACAGTTTTCCCAAATGTGTATTTGTGGTATTTTCTTGATAAAGATGGACTCCTGAACTTTTCCTAGTTATCTATATATAGATTTTTTAAAGACCTGGAATTAATCCAATTCCTTGTTTTATCTACCTTACTCTTTAACAACATTCAGATACACGTGATCAAGGTGGTGAAACTTTTTTGCAAAAATCCAGCAATGAAAAAAGGGTGATCTCACTTTCTGAGATGGTTAAAGAGGGGACTGCAAGCGTTTTAGCTGTATAAAGTAAGACAGTACCTTTTTGTGTTGCACATTGCTGTGTAAAGACATTTAACGGCTCCTATAGTCATTAGGATTCCTGAGCTGGATCAAGGGATATCATGCAGACCTGCAAAAAGCATGTAATGATTAAGGCTGCTATCTGGTGATGCACTCTTCAGAAGAACTCTTTGATGATTTCCAGCAACACTTTACATTTTAAGCTATACCAATGATTTAAAAAATACATTCTGAAGGTCTGGTAGCATTTCAAGAGAGTGTACAGGGAAAGGAGATACAGAATCTAACAGTGAAATAGAGGTGAGTCTTCTGTGGTGCCGTGTCCCCAGGTCCATCATCTATTCCCCTACAGGCACACTATATATATGTGTATCTCTGTGTGTGTGTGTATATACATGGTTATAAATACACACAGATCAACACAGAGGACACACAGCAGTCACACAAACATATGGGGCTTAGATGGTCTGATGCTGTTTCTCCTCTCCAGCTGTTTAAGATAAAAGTCAAATATAGACATATATGTAGCACACTTATATAGACATATATATATACACACATACATATAATCAAGTCTAGTCTGTAGCTGCCCTGGGATCCCAGTGTCCCCAGCTGGTGGCATTTGGGCATGCAAGCCCCCATGGCACAGCCCCACTGCAGTTGCTGGTACCCCAACCACTCAGACCCCCCTGCTCATGGTCCAGCTCCATCCACTGCTCTCAGAGCTCTGTACACACACATCCAGGCAGATGAGGCTGCCCGCTGGGAGGATCCCCTCCAGTGACAGCTTGGGGAGTAGTGAATGAGCCTCCCTTGTGTGTCTCTTAATCAGCCACCCTAATGAGGAGACTCTGTGCTCAGGCTGCTTGTCTCAACCAAGAGGTTCCCCTCCCATTCCTCACCAAGCTGCTTGTACAGGGGTGAGGTGATACAGCATTCAGCATTCTCGTTTCCATAAAAACCCTGTTGAAAATTTGTCATAGCATTGTTTATCTTTTTTCCTGGAAGGCTAAGTGTAAATATGATTTCTTTTGATGCTCCAGTTCTGGGATTTTCTCACACTGTCTTCACACTGCTCAGAGAGGCTTGGCTTCACAGGCAGACAGCTTTTGAAAAGCTATAGCCAAAACCTTGCACCCCTGTGGCAGATTGCTGGGAGGCTTTCAGGAAGGCTTTGAGCTGTTCAGTGGGAAACAAAGACTTCCCCATGGGTTCACCCTGGAAAGATGACTTGGTACCCTGGAAGGAAAGAGGTCTTCTCATTGTGTGTCATGTTACTCCGAGTCAGCTTTATCACTGAGGAGATTTAATGATAAAAGCATGTTTACTAAAAACACAGATTTTCAGGAATGGAATGAAGTCACTAAAAAGTTTAAAATCACAAAAACATATTGCTAAGGGTAAACATAAAGCAAACTCTTCTTTCCTGCTTCAGCATTTTGGGTCACTTGCAAGGCCAGTTAGCTCTTTTGTAGCCCCCTCTGCAAAGTAGTTAGAACTAAGTGATGAATTATAAGGGTCTGGCTTGTGGGTGGTTCCCAGAGAGAGCTGCTTTGGGTAATTCGCTCTGTTGCCAGCTCAGGAAGGAATGAGCTCCTGCCTCTCTCCCCCTGTGTCCCTGGCCTTGTTCCCTGTGGTGGGCCATGGCTCAGCAGCACATGTGGGTGCTGGGCCAAAGTCATGTGTACCCATCATCTCACGACCATGGCTTAATGAGGATTTCTACACACTGGTGCTTTAAGTAGGCATTAAGATGCTTTTGTCAGATTTTGGTACTCCTAACACAGCATATGACCTAAAAGTTTTATTTAATGAGAAATAACAATAATAGACTTCCCCCCCCATATTGATCGAACTCGCTAGATGCTTTGCAGAGAAGCTACCCCAGATCTATAAACACGTGGAAAGAGGAACAGAGTGCCTAGGCACTGTGATCTTTTACTGTCTAATAGATTAAGCGTAACATCTAGAACCCTGACAGAGTCTGGTTTCTTACTGAGTTTTATTTCAGTGCACTGGAAGTGGTCTCTTACGGAATGAAAATATTGAAGAGGGAAAGCTTAAAGAAAAGGAAGTAAGCTTATTAGAAATTTTGAGCTTACAGTCTATTTTTAGAACTTGAAGTATCCAACATTTGGTTCAAATTAAAGCACAAGCCCCTAGGCTGAATCGGTGACTAAAACTGAAGGAAAGGATAAAAGGTAGACTGACCTTTCAGATATTAAAAAGCATGATTCTTTTTTTGCACTTAGCGGGAAGTTAGTCCAAAACTGAGTGAAATTAGTTGATCCAAGGTGACCTTTTTAGTCCATTGCACTGGTTGGTTATCCCGTGGGATGAAGCGGCTCTGGGTCAGAATTGCTGGGATAACATCACCAGAAAGCTGTATTGGTTCATGCCTAGTAAGATTGTCCTGAGTTGAGAGCAATTAAACTGTTTGTATTTCAAATATCAACATGCTTGGTTGACTTTTCTCAACAATTTCTTTCTTTGTCTTTGGGAACCGTCTTATATGAACCTCAGCTGAGGTTGAACCAAAAGCTCTGGTGTCCTTGGTGTGGCTGTCAGGCCTGTTCAGTTTTTCTTTTAAAATATGAGGACGTTTCTCAGTGAGTGGTGTGCTGACAGCATTTTTTGAAAACCCTGTAAGGATCTATTTATTATTTTTTACCCTACAATCCCTGGATTGAAATGAAGAAGCAGGAACTTTTTTAAAGGCCAAATATTGATTTTTTTTTCCTATTGATAAATGGGCTTGGGCAGTTGCTAATCAATACTTACGTCCTTTTCAATGTCTGTGGGACGCTTCACCAGCCACAGAGCAATTAATTGTTTCTAGCGGCGGTACTTGCTTACTCAGTTCTGGTGGTGGCTGGAGAGGAATATGAATATTCTCCTGGGCAATGATTAGGCTCCACAGATCTTTCAAATCTGGTAAAACTCAAAAAATGTGTAAAAACTCTGTTTTGTAAATTAAGATCAGAAACTATTATTAGCTTTTGTTTGTAGTTCAAGCATGATGTCATTTTTGGCATAGTGCTGCAGAAAAACTCCCAGCTCATGGCTCAGATCTGTTCTTTCTCAACTCGGTGTCTTCAGTGTTTGTTCTTGAGGCCGCCTATCTCTCCTAAAGAGGAATGGTTCTTGTGACACCGCTTTTTTGGGGCCTGATACAGTGTTATCGCCTTCATGGGAAGAGGCATAGAAGCCTTTGCTTGGAGCTGGTCATGACTGAGTGATTTCCAGTCACTTTGTCCTTACATAAAACTGGATTAAACAGCTTTAACTTTTTATGCTGGCATAAAGTCTTCTAAGGACATTCCAGCTAGACAGCCCTAGACTTCGTGGAAGAGGCACACAGAGCTTGCTCCTACATTTTAAAATGTTTTTTCCCATCCTTCTATTTATACTGCTAAATAACTGTGATAATTTAGGTTTAAAAAAGGCTTGAGGAAGCATAGTATCACCACAAAAACATATGTTTGGAACTGTAAAGCATTGCAGGAAACAATGTTCTTCCAAGTTTCATGAAGTTGCAGTATGTTAACGGCCCTTTTGTAACGTCTTTTCCAGTCTTGACTTTTCCCAAAGGGAGGATAGGAGCTGCTGAATTTGGAGTAAATACATTAAGTAAAAGTTACTATAATTGTGGAGGAATTATTTGATCTTGAAGAAGTCTCTTTTCAGTTATTTGAAGTTTTCCTGAATATTTATTTGAATAAAGTTTCAAATCTATCAAAAGCTTGAAAGCCTCCTGTGTATTGTGACTACTTAAATTTCATTTATTTTTGCTACAATCAGATACAAACAACATCTACTCATTGGAAAGGCAAGTATAAGGAAAGGAGAATACTATTCTTCGTACAGTTAAAAAAAGCATGCTTTCAAACCAGACATATCATCAGTTCGTGAGGACAGTCTTACTAATTTTGTAAAATTATTATTTCCCTTTTTTCTGAGTTCTTTGGTCAAGTATGCATAAGTGCTTAATGAGAATACCGTAGGGCTTGCAGTTAAAAGTAAAATGCATCTTTGTCAGATAACTTTTTTTTTCTAGTGTTCCGTTTGCTGGCTCAAACATCCTCCTTACCCCTTGTCCATAGAAACGTTTTCTTCTTCCAAATGTGGAGTTTTAGTCTCTTAAAAGCTTGTAAAAGGATTCAGTAGCTTGAGGGGCAGAACAGCCAATATACAGTGTTGGAATAATGGCAGATTTAAAGCCTGGTAACTTGTGAATTAATAGGACTATAAAAGAAAGTCTCATAATACTAGGAAACAAGCACTCCTCCATTCCCAGAGGAACAGTACAGCGTGTTTATAGATCTGATGTATCCTGAGAGAAGGCATTTTACATCATTATTGTATTATGCACAGCAGAAGAAATATTACAGAAGTAGATACTGAAGAGATAAACAGAAGGGTAGATAGTACAGAGGTGTAATTTATGTTTACAAACATCTACTCTACATTAAAGCTAGATTTAATGAACAAAGAAGCATAGCTTTACAGACAAATGGACAGAAAAGGCAGCCCAATGACTGTCTCCTTACCTTCATTACAGCAATGAGGGGCCATATATTGTCAATACAAATATAACTTGGCTGACGCTGTTGTGTCTCGACCTGAGACAGCTCCTGCAAGACCAATCCAGCTGTCCTTTGCAGCATTCCCAGTCGGAGGAGCACCATGCCAAGAGCTTGGAGCAACCCTTGGGGCTGCAGAGGTTATGTGTGGACCTTCGTCCTTCTAGTGCCTGCTGCAGGTTGGATATTCTCCTGCCTGGCTATCTGATTACAGAGATTAATCCAAACCTTTCCCGAACAGCATGATTTACACTTGACAGCCTAGTTTTGTGGAAGGCTTTTATTGACATTCACTTTAGATAAACAACATCATTCCTTTGTGGTTTTGCAACTCATGAGTAATGACACAATGTTGGACTATTCTGTTTAAAGCCTTTAGACCGTAATGGCAGCATATGTGTTCTGTAAGTAATGTCATTTTGCGTGGGTTTGTCAAAACTCTAACAGGTGTTTTAAAGGCAGTAACACTTCCAGAGCATTTTTCCACCTTTTTTAGAAATCATTACTGAATTGTACTGTGCTATAAATAGTGGAAGTGAAGCAAATGTTCATCTCCCGAGTGCCTGTAAAAGCACTGCCTCGAATGTTCAGCTGAGCCTGGCAAATAGTCCTTATGTCACCTGTTTCTCTTGCTAAACTTTCTACTTCTCTGCACTTGGAGTGAAGCACTCGGTTAACTCTTTCTGTGAAATCTAATATTAAAATGTCCAGTTTTCAGGGCTCTGCAGAAACTAACTGTATATGAATCTTACTCCACTTCTCAGCATCAGTAGCTCTAGCCTGGATGGTAAACATTTCGTAGTGTTCCAGGGAGTGGGATCAAAACAAAGCAGCACAAGACAGCTAACAAATGTCACTACTTAATGTACACAAATATGTTTTATAAATAAATAGGGAGTTTTAAAGAGTACACTAGATATTTAAAAAAAACCCCAAACTTTTCCTATGAAAACTTTTATAGCTAAACACTAGGGGAGGTGAAAAATGTTCTCTGTAGAATTGTGCTCCTACTAACATTATGGTGTTTCAGAGATAGCTTTCCAAATACAACAGCTGGGGGTTTTTTGTGTAAATGGTCTTGGTTTCTAAATAATGTAGATACTTCAGTAGAGGAAATATGAAAACTGTAAAGTAAATATTTTTAATCTTAAAAGCTCCTTCTATCTAATATACATACATACATAAATATACATACACACACACACACACATATATATATATATGAATTTCTGAATGTTCTATCAGGTGCTATGGGCTGATGTTTGCTGAGGCTTTGTAAGAGTGAGACAGAGGAGTGGGCAACTTTCAAGGCCTGTTCAGTGTTCTGCTTCACATCCTTCCGGATCAGAAGGCATCGGGATTTCTGTTGCTCTGCTTGCCCCAAGTGCTTGCAACCTCAAAAGGCAGCGGAGAAAGGACAGAAAGTGACAGTGCTGAAGGACACTTGTGCAGTAGTTCATCTGACTTCCTACAGTAACTAATTTATCTACTGGGGTTTCATCACATTTCTGAGTATTAAATTAACCCAGACATTTACAATTGATATTAAGAAACTGTTTGTCATACGACCCATCAGTAATTTTGTTTTGTGACTCTCCTACCAAATAGCCATTATTGGCTAAGGGAATCAAGGAAATGGTTCCTGGATCTCTGATGACTTTCTGTTTAATGACATTGCTCTTCATAATAGTTGGAAGCAGCTTTGTGTCTGTTACTGACACATGCTTAGTCCAAAATAATTGTTAAAATCAATAGCCTGAGGAGCATGTTACCAGCTTTAAAAGAGACCTTCCCCACCCCCAGGTTGAATGTCTACAGAAGGAATTCCATGAAATTCACTGTCTTAACTTCTTACTTAAGCAGTCTTCTAAAAGAGCCCCAAAAACACCAAGTTGTCACAGGATGCTCACTGCAGTCTGACAAGGCTTTGAATTCTGACAGCTTCGCAAAAGAATATTATGCCAGAAGTATCTCTCTCTTTTTCCTATTTTCCTTTTTTTTTTTTTTCCTGGTGTGCAGTAGCTTCATTTGAAGTAGAAGATGCCTATGGCTCTTTCACAGTGCTTCAGGCAAACAGTCCTGTAGTCCAAGTTTAGGCAGTTTGCAGTAAATAATTGTATAAAAAAAACCTAGAAATGTGATGCTTGCAGGTTAATTTTCCTCCTTAACTGTGCTTCTTATATGCTTGTGATGGTGGATTTGTATAAAGTAGTTCCAAAGATGACAGTAGCATCTCCTTACCTTATTTCTGGTGCATCTGTTCCCTGTACTATTTGCTGACCTTTGCTGTCAAAGGAAGTCTGTGCTGCCCTTGGTCTTTTGTGCCAGCATTGCGGAATCAGCTGATGTAAAACAGGTAGTTTATTTTATGGCTAACACAACGGTGAACTGCAGTTTTTGTGGTTTGCCTTAATTTTCACCGTGTTCAGTCTCTGATCTCATTTTCTAAAAACTCTGGAATGGTGGTTCTTTACTGCCTTTTCATGGTATATATAATGAAGCAGAAGAGGCTCTGCTGCCTCCCAGAGTATCATTCACAAATCGTGAAGAGGAAGACTGCATATGAAGGGCTATCCAAGTGCCTGGGATGTCCTCACTGGACTACAAGTTCCACAACTGCATCACCTAGAAAGCATTTTTGACTTTCTAAAATTCAGGGTGGATTTAACTGAACTTGAGATTTCTTTGGTTACCTGAATGCATGATGGAGAAAACTTGTGATTATTGCATGATGGGTGCCAGGGACAATTTTTTATATTTATGTTATAGCAGTTAATTTGGTGAAATGCAATCTCCATTGTCACTCTTTTTTCACTGTGTTTGCTAAATCTGAGCACATACCCAATTGCTAAAGTTTTGCTCCTCCCCATCTTTCAGTATTGGAATTGAGGTGGCAGGAAATCCAGCTGAGGCACTGTTATTTTTGTTCACCATACAGAGTTTATATTTTAAAAATAAATAAAGTTATTTTTACAAAAGGGCAATAATGCGTGTGAACATAACATAGAAAAATCACAAAGGAGACATCAATTCCTTAAATGTTAAATAATCAGCGTTACAAATTAGAAGACTTACGCCAATTCCCATCCTATCTGGGACCTTTCTGCAGTGAGACTTCTGAAGTCTAAAACGTGTGTTTTGCAATAGACCGGCAATAGTTGACAGTATATATTTCTGCTTTAGCATTTTTCTTCTTTTCAAATGCAGATACATAAAGAAACTTTCACTGTGTGTTCTTCAGATTCATTTCTGCTCTGTTCTGGAATAATGTATTAAACCTTAAGGCGAGAACAGAACATGATGATCCAGGTTGACCTCCAGTGAAGCCAACTGTTGCTGAATCCACCCTAGCATCTTGTGGCAGAAAGAAAACAACTTGTGCTTTTTTAAAAAGTACAGAATTAAATGCATTAAAAGCAAATGAACACTTACACTAGTTTTTATTACATAAGTTGGCTCCAGATGTCAAGATATGTGAACTTTTTCAAAATTTGATTCTTTTTTTTCACTTAGCTTCCTATCTTTCAGATTGAAGAGAAAATGTGATATTGTGGACTGGATGAAACCTTACTAAATGTCTGACATCTTATTCATAGTAAAAGTAAGAAGGGCATTATAAAAACAGTTGAAAGCCTGAGAGCCTCTGAGATCCTGTCCATTGGCTGACAAAGAGGTTTAACTTTGAGGAAGAAGGTGTATCCCCTGTCATCTGATAACCATTCCTGGGATGGGAAGATGGTATGTTGAAAACATGAGTGGTCAAGGGAAAATCATTAGGAAACCAAGCACCAAATCAGAACCAGGACTAGGAACAAGATCGGTGGAGAAAAAAATGTGGCTGAGGGCTTGTTCAGGCTTGTTCGGGCCATCCTATGTTGGCAGGATAGGGCTGGGAACTGTTACCAAAGAAACTATCTTTTCTTTGATTGTATTGTATAGAAGGGAAAAGGACATTGCATGCTTTTTGTAAGAGAGTTGGGCTTTATCAGACAAATGCTCGACTCCATTGTGGTTTCTTTTTCTGACACAAGTAACCCACAAAAGCAGAAATTTAGCTTGATGAGTCAGAAATGCAGAAATGCTTATATGTACTATATGCAGACCTGTGAGCATGCATGTAATTTACATTTCTGATCCAGCAAATTAACTAGACAGAGTTAGTAGCGAAAGTCAAAATCTAACAAGCTTATCTGCTTCAGTATAATGTATTTCATTTCAGTACTAAAATGGTAAAGCAAGGCTAGGCATCTAAGCCAAGACACATGAAAAAATAATGAATACATTTTGTACTGATTGGCCAAGTTCGTGTTGCTCAAACTTGGCTCCTAAAATAAAATAACTATTGACCTAGTTCTAAAAATATACAGGATCAGGTAATATCTTAATTTTGATTTCTTTTGTTCAAACTTTGAAACGCTATTGCTTGCAGCTGGCAAATATACACTGGTAGGGAACAGTGCCATAGTGAAATGCTGCAGACTGAAAAAAATCACCTGCTTGTCCTGGGATGAGTGCCACCACTGTCTGACGGAAATGTCAGGCTGGTCTCTCAACCTCTAAATGGGATGCAGATGTTTCCAGTCGGAGAGGAATTTACCTATATAGCATACGGGATGAAGCAGCGAGTGGTGACACTTAGTATTTTGCATAGGACTTCTTGTATCGGAACACAGAACTTTTTTTTTTTTTCCTTTTCTCTAAAAGCAAACCCACAATCTGGTAGATATTAGAAGAAGATTGCTCATGTACTGGAAGAGATTCAGGGCAGCTGGTTTTTTTGGCTGATTAAATTTTAAAATAAATATTTCTAACAAAATAATAGAAAAATCTATGTAGAATATTGTGCCTTTGTTTGGTGCATTAAGTTCTCGTTAAAGTTATCATCATCATTTTTGCATAGTAGTTGGGCATCTAGTCAAAACAATGTGTGCTCACAAATATCTAGTCCTGTGCCTGGAATATTCAAGCAATATATGACATTGACTTTCCTTATTGCCCTTGCTTTGCTGCTTTTTATTTTTTGTTTGGACGTTAGTTTTGTGAGCTGGGTCCAATGTTTGTATCTAATTATTGGATTACTTCTTTCCCAGTTATTCCCCCCAGTCCTTTCTGCACAACCCTTTGATTATATCTGTATTGGAACTGGGCTGTGGTTAATCTTCCAGGGTGGACTTACTGAAAAGGGAAATTGGGCAGACTGATGTTTTCCCATTTTTAGTCTTTACATCTTTTTAGATCCCAACTCGAAGGTGAGAGAGCAAAAGCAAAATACACATCAGTTTATGACAAAACATGGTCCTCATGAAATACTGCAGCCTGTAGATCAGAGGTAGAGGTATTAATCTCTTGCAGTCTTTAAATGCCTTTGCCCTGCTTCAGCAAGTTGCAACCAACAGCCTGTTCATTCTGTAGGATATTGCTAGATGCTTTTTATTCCCTCTGTTGACAACCAGTTCCTGCCCTTCATGTGTGCGAGAAGGTTTATGGGCCCTGCCCTGTCACCTTGCTTCACATTTGAACTTGAATCCTCAGGTGAAATCTGGACCTTCTTGGAGACCTCATTCCTTGCATTTTTATTTAATTTAATGCTGAATTGACTGTCTTACTGCTCTTGACTTTGCTTTGATGTGACCACATTTTGTTTCCATTATTTAAAGTTGCAGAAAAACTATTTCCTGTTTTCTTATAATTCCTTGATTTAGTACATTTTAATACTTTTGTCCATGTTTCTTTCCTGTGTACGTAATGTCAAATGGAGAAGAAAATCCAGGATGATATGAAGAAAACTTTATCAGCATTAGCATGGGGATAGCTCTGTTATTTCTGGGCAAAGGCCACAAATGAGTTATTCAAGACATGATAAATGAAGGGGAGACTATTGTAAGAAAACTCTCTATCATGCACAACCCACATAAAACACTGGATATGGGCAAAGGAATACTTTAAAGAATTTTAAATTCCTGTTGTGACTAGAATGAATTCAAAATGTAAATACTAGTTTATTAGAATAATCAAATCGGTTGAACAAGTTGGTGTTTTCTAGAGCTGTTTAGGTGTGCTGAAGTCTTCCCAAAGCAAGGTGTGTTCTGAGGGATGCTTGACTAGATGAGATTGCGGTCTGACTCCTTTGAGGACCACATCTCCATCTCCAGTACAGTTTTTCTGTTGTGAAGCCATCAATTCCAGAGTCCTCAGGCCTGAGGCGGGAGGTGCTCTAACTAGGACTACCCTGAAGTCATCAGTTTCTGGCACCTTTCTCTCTTGTCTTCTCATTCCCCACCTTAATATAAGCACTAAGGACCTTATCAGGAACAGTGTATTTCTTGCATATCTTTCTGAATGTAAGAAGAAGGAACATCCATTCCGTTGCTAATACAGTCCACATCCTGTATTTAAGAACAAGCTTATCTCTCTCACCAGAACTGACTTTACTGATGCTGTTAGTGAAAGCCTGGGAATGGGATCCCCTGGCCAAGCTGTGCTCCAACGCTACCTGTCCTTGAAATTTTCCTTTCGTAACCTTTTAATCTCACAGGGTGTTTTCTGCCTCCTGGTGATGATCCCTCTTAATTGATGCTGTACAGCATAGTGTGAATATCGTGTCATAGCTAGTTGCCACCATCTGCTTGTAAACCACAGGAGTTTTTTCTACTACATGTCACGACAGCAACTGAACTCTGGCTGCTTGAAATCTGTCTGAGAGCAGACACCTAACTCAGATCCTCCAAGTTACTCTCTGGCAGTCCTTACATCTCTCTGCCAACTCCACGTGCTGCTTAGAATCACATAATCACAGAGTGGTTTGGGTTGGAAGGGACCTTCAAAGATCATCTAGTCCAACCGTCCTGCCATGGGCAGGGACATCACTAGATCAGGTTGCTCAAAGCCTCATCCAACCTGACCTTGAACACTTCTAATAATGGAGCATCCACAAGTTCTCTGGGCAACCTGTGCCAGTGTCTCACTACTCATTGTAAAAAAATTTTATTCCTTATATCCAACCTAAATCTACCTTTTTTCAGTTTGAAACTGTCACCCCTTGTGCAGTTACTACAGGCCTTGGTAAAAAGTCTCTCTCCATCCTTCTTGTGAGCCCCCTTTAAATATTGAAAGGCTGCTATAAATTCTCCCCTTCTCTTCTCCAGGCTCAACAACCCCAACTCTCTCAGCCTGTCCTCATAGGACAGCTGTTCCAGGCCTCTGATCATTTTTGTGGCCCTCCTCTGGACTCACTCCAACGGGTCCATGTCTTTCCTGTGCTGGGGACCCTAAGAGCTGGACGCAGTACTGCAGGTGGGGTCTCACCAGAGCAGAGTAGAGGGGGAGTAGTGGAATAGAGGGGGAAACTTACGCACATACCTTTGGTCACCTGTTTGTATCAGCCTCAACTAGCCTAGAGTGGAGGGAGTGTATACACCTTATGTTTTCTGGGCCACAGAGTCATCTGAAGTGCCTGGAGAGCAATCCCTGGGGACAGTTAATAACGGGACCACTTAAATATCTTGATGTGTAACAGACATTCAGTTTGAGGCACCTTTTTGGTGCTGTGCCTGAACCACCGGCCAAGGGGCTGGAGGAGGGTGTCAGCAGCAGCAGCAGGTGGGCAGCAGTTTGGAGTGAAGGGGGATAGGTATAGACACACAGCATATTTGGGTAGCCCTGATTGCCCCAGTAATCAAAGTGTGTGTTTTAACACAGGACATTATGTACAAATAAAGACTTAAGAGAGGACTTAGGTTCCATGCTTGTTACTCAGTCTTTCTCTCTCATCCAGATATCCTAATGAATTGACTGCAATGGCCCTGCCTATGTGAGCAGTGAGGTTTTTGCAGTTGCTGGTCCTGTTCATCTCAAGGTCATAGGCCCTGGTACAGTAGTGCGCCAAGCTTGGGGTTGTCTGTATAAAAAAGGTCCATTTCCAGATGAACATCTATGATGAGTAACTAACATGCATATGTCTGTGTAGAAGGAAAGACACTGGTGGGGTGGTGAGCTGTCACTTCTCTCTTTCTCCCTTCTACCTCTTTACTTCCCTCCTTTACCTTCAGGCTTTGGCTGCAGTCCCTGGAACCAGCTGTTATCAGACTGTGGAAGATATTCTTTGGATGCCAGTGGCAGCATCTGGATGCCTGGCACAGCTCTTTGAACTGTTGTCTTGATTTCTATTGCAGTCAGCACACAGCTGGAATTTTTTACCCTGCCTGGATGTCTTTTCTCTTTGGCTCACCTTGAATTATTTGGAATTTATATGTTTCCATCCCACAGGGGAAATGGGACTTTTTTCAGTTATTTCTCAGTGCTTGTGCAGAGGGTCCTTGCAGATGAAAAACAGGGAGAATTCCTTTCTACCTTTATGTTTGGATGTGCTTCTTGGAGAAGCACGCTAAAACTTACGCTCACCCTGAAGCTCTTGTACACTTGCAGAGCTAATGCTGGGACTGTGAGTAGAAAAGGAGAAGCTTTTATAAAGGTGGATGCAAATTTTAAAAAATACATTTTGTATCAGAAAATTCCAATTTATGCAAGCAGAAACTTTTTGCAATGTGTATTTTTTAAAATGGAATTTCAGCAAGAATCTTTCTTGGGTCTAAGGTAGTATTCCTGCTGGTAAATACAGATATGAAAGCAAAAAAAAAGATCCCATGAATTCCTAGTAACGGACCTCTCCCTCCCCTTCACCTTGGTATGAGTGAGCCAGGTTCAGGTTCCAGCTCTAACTGATTTAGTGCTGTGACAACCTGGTTGCAGATTTGGAGTTGTTTCCTATTACAGCCTTTTACTAGGCCAGCTGAGGTTTTAGCCTAGTTTTAGCCCTGCTGGCTAGCACATGGGCCTGAGAGACAAGGAGCTACAGCTGAGTCCAGGGCTTCCCTGAACCAAGGGGTGGATTTGGGAGATGTCCCCAAAATGTTAGAAAGAACTATGTTTTGTTGCACTGTGAGGCAAAACTAGGTCTCAGTGCTGCTTTTTTTCTTCTAAAGGGTCTTGTTTTTGGTATGCACCATACCTAACAGCTCATTCTCTTTTCAGGCTTGCTCAGTGTTTTACTGTGTACGGGTCTGAGACATCTGGGGTGCAGGTTTCATCATTGTACTAGAATTACTTCTGCGCTGCCCCTTGCTGTGCTGAGGCAGATCCTTGCCTGACAGAAGTTTCCTTGGGCTGCAAGCAAATACACACCCCACAGCAGGAGAAGCCAAAGGATTGCTACCAAATTAGGAGACAGGATTGCTGGCTAGGTCACAGAGATACTGTGGAAATGTAAAAGACAGCTTTCAGATCTGCCAGCTGCTCTGAAGAAGCCTGAAGTAGTTTCTGGAGCAACAGAAATTTTCAGGGATGCAGTAAAAGCAAACAAATGTTTTTGAGCTGGCTGGAGCTTCCTTTACTTAGGGCTGGGTGGTCGTCACTTTTGGCCCCTTGGGACAACTTTGTTTAGGATGAAAAATGGCATTACTTCAGGAGAGTTATTTATGAGGGAGCATGAAGCAACATGTTGGCCCTTGTGGTGTGGCTGCTGCTGGACTTATGGCTGTGGCCACGGTGTGAGCTGGGGCCCTGGCAAGCCCCTACCCCTGCCCAGCTTGGATGCTCCGCTGCTGCAGCAGGTGGAAGGGAGGGAGAAGGGGTTTTGTTTGCTTCAAACTCTCACTTCTTTGTGGAAGCAGCCAAAAAAGCCGAGTGGAGCTATTCTTGCCCAGGAAAGTCTTCTGCAGGTGATGGCTTTGCGTCCTCACCACCCTGAGTTGTTTGTGGCAGGAGAAGGAAAGGAGAAGCTGAGAGTGAGCAGCTAGGGACAGCTGCTGGTCCTGGGTCCCTCTGAGGATGGACAGGCTGCTAACTGCTTTCACTTGTCCATACCAGCCTGTCACCCAGGGTCTCTCCTGAGACAGCCAACAGCAGTGATTCCCCTGCCTCCCCATGGCTGCACTCACAAGGGCTGGGAAGAAGCAGGGGACAGCTGGACTCTCCAAGGTGATTTTGTTGTGCAGAGTGAAATAGGGCACAAGTCTTGTCAACAGGTGTTCTCTGACCTCTTCAAGATAACAGGCTTTATTTGGCTTTTGAACCAAAAAGGTGGGGATGCCATTAGTTTATTTAGTGCTAATGGTAAGTCAGCAGTGCTACTGCCAGGACTTAATGTGATTTTTCCTACCTGTGTTCGCTCAGTATTCCCCTTGCTTGGCAGATATGTGAACTGAAATAATAAGGGAAGATGTGACTGTGCTTACACATGGGGCTTGGCAAGGACTCTTTGTCCTGTACATTAGCCACAAATTTATCCTTCTGCTATGCATACCGTCAGTTTTTAATTTCCTCCCTTTATTCTGTCTTCCAATTTTCCTTCTTCTTTCTTCGTCATCTTTGCCTTTGCCCAGCCTTGTTTCTCTCTATGGTTCAGTGACTGCCATCTTTTACCTTGGATCTTTCCCTTAGCATCAGCAAGAGAAGGTACCAGACATCTCCTAAACACACATGTGCATCGGGATCTCTGCCCGTGTGGGCATGCATACGTGCCCAAGTATGTGTCATTGGCTTTACACCACTAATTTCACCTAAGCCAACTAGCTTTTACTAAATCCACAACTGTCAAATAGGGCATAGGCAAGAACCTCAAACTGTGTATTTCTTCTGTCTCACCACATGCTGCTCTGTCTACATCTTATAAGTAACGTGTATGTTACATGTTAGTTACTTAACCCTAGTGAAGTTACAGCAAGGTGGGGTGTTTACTAGAAGGTACTCTTCGCATTTGTAGTTTGGAATGATCAAACTACAAATAAAAATCTGTAGATCTGTTCTGTGCATTTCAATTATCATCACTACAGGCTTTTTCTTTTGTCAGGAGAGGAGTAGTGTTTTAGTAATTTGTTATATATTGCTTGTAACTGAAAGGCAGAGCACCTGAAACATGTAGCTGTGGTCTAATTCCAGCTCCATCCTAGAAAATACACATGTAGTCAAAGAGGAGACTTTAGATTCCTGGATGTCATCCAGAGTTCAGTCCAATGACACTTTAAACACAGGCAGGTACAGAAAAAAATCAGTCCTTTTTCTCACTTTCTAGCAGTCTGAGAAAATACAGAAGGTTCTTCATTATTTTCATGGGCAATTTGCCTTGCACGATACTTAACTCCCTGTGCTGAAGATGCATAGCCAGTGTAAAAAAATGCATAATTTATAAACTGTTTATGTTGGAGAATATCCTCCAAAATAGTGTTGCTATTTTTAGCTCTGTTAGGGTCGGTGTGTGGAGGATGACTAAAGAGAACTGAACGTTAGTGACAAGCCTAGGCTGCTGAAGTGAGTGGTATTTCCTACCTGAAACATCCTTAAAAACATGCTCTTTGGGGTCTGAATAACATGTTAATAATGATGTGTTAAAGAACGTTATGCCCCACTCTTTTGTTGAAAAGAGAGATCAGACTGGAACATTTGCTTCACATCAAAAGTGGAGGAAACTTTTGCCTCCCACAGACCTGAATGAGCACACAAGGAGGATTAATGGCTATGGCAGGTCCTCCCCTTCCTCCCACTTTTTGGTCAAATCCTTGTTTCCTTAATTTTGCACATTTATGAAATTAAAATTTCCATTTGTTTTCTGACTGAGCCGTTCTAATCTCATAAGCTATTGATCAAGTACAGTCTGGACTAGTTATGGGAAACATGGACAGTATATTGAACACCTTAGTAACTTTTCCTGAGGCAAGACCAATCCTTGGTTAACAAGTTTTTCTAAATGAATTGCTGTTGCAAGATTTATTTTCCTCATACTAAATGCAAGGTCCACCACAAATCCGGTCCTGGTTATCAGATCAGAAATACTATGGCCACATGGAGCAAAGCACTCATCCAGTGTTGACTTCTCCTGTTCTGTCAACATTTGGGGGTTAACGCTGTACCAACAAGATTTTTGTGAGTCAGGTATTGTTCTGGCCTCCTGCAGCCTGCATAAAAGCATAACGATTTGTCTTATTTAACAAAAATGCAATTGCGTGTTCCTGATCTGGATCAGATTTCTATTGATGTCTTATCCAGCAGTGTGCAGGATGGGTATGACTGAGCACGGAACTGAGACCAAAGGCTCTTCCTGGGTGTAGTTTGGTAGTCTTTTTCATGGTTGCATTAGTAATGAAGGGGTCCAGACTGAAATGTAGATAATCACTAGAAAATTTCAGAGTATATCTGTTAAAAGTTATGGCATTCAGAGTTAGTGTGCAGGCTCAGGCAGGCAACATTGCATCTCTGAGACTTCAGCAATAAACCCCTCTGTCTTTGTGTCTGCTTGGCCTAGGCGGTGTTGACATTTCATGCCATGTGGGCTGTGCACTGCACTTCTGAGTTTTGGTGTTTGCAGCTACCACAAACAGAATTTAAGAGAAAATACTGATGATTTTAGTGTATCATCGCTCTTGATTGCAAGTGAGAAAAGGAAAAGTAATATTGTTTTCATAATAATTCAGGCATAGTTCCTGACCACTGTGTTACTACTTAATTACAAATGCTGTCAATTAGGAATTTCAAAGGGAAAATACAATAAAACGAGAACACAGAGTTTTTACAATATTTGTCTTGCTGTATCATTTTAGCCCAGAGTCGAGAGCTGAGCAATGTTATATTTTAAACCATAACATTTTTGCTTTCAGTGGTGCTGTGTAATTGAGCTACCAGTCAACCTCGTTTTATTTCCTTCATACTTTTGTCACTGCTCCTACAGAAGTAGCACAAAATATTCCTTTTCCCTGCTGTGATTAAGATTTATCATCTCATGAAGATTCAATTTTTCTTTCCACTTCCACAGTAAAGCAGTGACTGATCAAAATCAAGTCATTGTATACCAGCTAAAAAGCTTTAAATTGACAAAAAGAATCAGTCCTAAAAGAGAAGGCAGCTTCACTGTAACATCTGTTTCTTTGAAGGAAGGAATAGTTTCATTTGGGATGGAAAATAATGTATTTATGGATATGAGATTATTCTTTTGTGGTGCTTTGGTGCATTTGCTACATTCCAGCACTACATTTTATGTTAGTAAAGGCAGTTTAATGCCGTGAAAGATCTGTTTGTGCTAGCTGGTAGCTTATTAACCTTCATAGTGCATTTCATACCCCCAAGAGTTTCTCACTGTATATTGCCTCACTAATCCCTCTTTTTGCTATTTGAACACCTGTATTGTCTAAAATGGATGGATAAATGGGTGGATTTGCTGTAAGCGTTAAATTAAAGGGGAAAAACTCTGAAAAGGGGGAATGGTCAAAGAACGTTTGGGCTGAGGGAGGCTCTGATAAATGGTTTTGGAGACATTGGTTGAGATTTTTGAAGTGTTACAGCCACATACCAATCTTTCCAAGAGGAGAGGTGGCCATGAAAATTGTTGTGGACTGATTTTGAGAGGAGAAGGCTATTAGTGGGTGGACCATTGTGGAGAAACACTTGAGAACACCAATAAGTAAAGCATGGCAAGTTTGGTGGACGTAAGCTTTATGATACTGATTGATACTGGGCCTGAGCATGTGTTGGTGCCCATCGATGCTATGGTCAGAAGAACAGGACAGACGAGGAGACAGAGGCAGAAAATCAGACACAGCTACACTGTTAGCTTGGTGAGCTATCCAGGGTCTAGGAGAATAGCAAAACAGAGGAGCCATGTTGGCATTTCCACTAAGCTTTAAAACTTTCAAGTGAAGCATGTAACCTTAGAGAAATTGTGTATTTCCAGTGGGAGGCTGAAGTACATGTTTATTTGAAAGGCCTGGCTCTGCTCAGTTTCCAATGCATTGATCTTTTTTCTTCTTTCCATTGTTTCTATTTATCTAATAATAGCTTCCTGGGTGGTAAACCCAGGCAAAATAGCTTTCAAGACGTGTGATTACTGATAATGTGGCAGCTAGAGAAGGATTTACACTGGCCTTGTTGGAATTATCTGAACTGAAAGGCAGCAAACTCTGGACATAGGCAGATCAACAAAAAAGGAGAATTTATTACATTTGGCTGCACTTCTTGTTGTAGTGAGTGGGTGTGAGAGAAATATTTTCATTGTTAGCCTCAGATTCAGGGCAAGGCATTGGATCAGATGGTTAGTAATAATGTCTATCTTGTGTCCAGTTGCTATGCTTACAACATGGGTTGACTACAATTAATAACTTGTTCCAGTGCATAAAAGTTCATTGTTTCAATTTCAATTTTGTTTCAAGTCCTCTCTTCATCCTGGTCAGGTCACTCATGGCAGAACTCCAACAAGGAGCCAGGACTGCATGTCCGTGGAGTTTGTGTGCTGGATTCATGGAGAGGGACAGCCTGCTCTTCCTGCAGAGGAGTCCTCATGGATGGCAGCAAGGAGGTCAGGGCCACAATGGAGAGCAGGAGGGCTGCAAAGAAGGGAGGGGAGAGATGCCAATCTCCTGTTCCTCTCTGCTTCCAGGTCCTTGATACCTGGCAGCACCTGCTAGCTACCTGTTTTCAGTGTTGTCCCCTCTCTGTGGGGCCTCTGGGTCTCCTCTGTGGACACCTTTGTGAGTATTTGTCTCATGGGTGATTAAAGTTGGTGTGAAGGCATTAGGTTGCAGGAAGAGATGTGTTGTGGCTCTGTTTTGCCTTTCTGTGATGCCATGGGATTCACCAAGAATCCCCTCCTTTTTCAGGTTGGGGGGTGTCACCTTGCCACCTTTTGTAAGCAAAGAGGGGAAATCCTTGGGGGAAAAGAAAGTCAGAGGGGAGCTCTGGTAGAGTTTCTTCCTCTTCAGTTTTTTTTCACAGAGATTAGTGAAACCAAAATACATTTGTAAGATGATAACTCTAGGATTTTGTAGCATACTTCTGTAAAGCTTGGGAAGATGATAGTGATATGCAGTGCACATGCATCATCCGCTCTTGAAAAGATTGAAGAAAAATCTCGATATTATTGGAATGATAGAAACTTAATGCCCTGACTCTGTCATGCAAAGACGTGCAGAGAAAGCCTATACAAGAGATTATGGGAATTCAGTAAGCACAAACAGCAGTGAAGGCAGATTTAAATTTTGAGATTGATGGAATTTTTGCAATACAGAACATTTTAATTACTTAATTTAAATGCTGGTGCATTTCTGTCAGCAAGTTGACTTTTTGCACTGGTGTCACGAGTGTTTGAAAACACTGCATCATATATGGAAGTAGCAATTACCTATGCACACCCACTATAAAATGTCCTTGGTGGACTAGAACATTTCAGTTGTTTATCACATACAACAGCATTATGACAGGCTGGCTAAATACAGTAAAACAGAATAAGAAGAATGTGGGTCCATAGCTTTCATTTTTCTGAATTGCCTAACTGCTTTGTAAAATTAATCTCTTTAAGAACAGAGGATCAAATTCTCATTTCTCAATGTAGCTGGAGTTAGCCCAGCAAATCTGGAATGACTCAGGAGATACAATCCCTTAAACCTTCGATCTTTGCGTAAGCTTGCATAGTGTAAGCCACCTGCTCTGCTGGAAGCTGCTGGGCTACAGAGATGGCAATGGTTAACAGGAGGACTGCATCCTCCAGCAAAGCCTTGCTTAAACTTCTCCAGAGGAAGAAGTGCTGAATGGTTCGCTCACACTGAATGCTCAGTTGGTAGGTGAAACAGTGAAAAAGACCCAAAAAAACCTTCAGAGTAGCACAAACGATGAGAGCAAAGTGAATCAACTCACCTGTGTCATTAGATCATCGTTTCTTATTAATTTTCTTGTCTTTTTATTCTTTCTCCCATTTAGCTGGATATGTATTATAAATTATATACGTTGCTACATATATGCGGCCCAGCAGTGAACTTTGTTAAACATATCTGTCAAGCTAAACTGTGTTGATATTGCTGATTGCATCTATTGATTGATATCTGCGGAATATGAGCCAGAAGCATACTCAGATGGCCAAGAAGGCCAACAGCATCCTGGCTTGTACCAGAAGTAGTGTGGCTGACAGGACTAGGGAAGTGTTCATCCCCTGTACCCGCACTGGTGAGGCTGCACCTCGAATAGTGTGTGCACTTTTGGGCCCCAAACTACAAGAAAGACATTGAGGTGCTGGAGCACACTTGAAGAGCAACAGCGCCGGTGAAGGGTCTAGAGCACAAGTGTTTGAGGAGTGCTGAGGGAACTGGGGTTGTTTAGCCTGGAGAAAAGGAGGCTGAGGGGAGAGGTTATCGCCCTCTACAACTACCTGAAAGAAGGTTGCATCGACGTGGGTGTCGATCTCTTCTCCCAAGTAACAAGTGATAGGACAAGAGGAAATGGCTTCAAGTTGCACCAGGGGAGGTTTAGATGGGTTGTTAAGAAAAATTTCTTCACTGAAAGGATTGTCAAGCACTGGAACAGGCTGCCCAGGGAAGTGGCTGAGTCACCATCCCTGGAGGCATTTAAAAGAGCGTGGACATGGTGCTTAGGGACGTAGTTTAGTGGTGGACTTGACAGTGTTAGGCTAACAGTTGGACCTGATGATCTTAAAGGTCTTTTCCAACATAAACGATTCTATGATTCTATTTTGACTAGACAACATGGCAAAATATTCTATAAGGAAATTGTATGTATTGATAAGCAGCAGTAGCAACAAGAAGAAGATAGATAAGGGGAACCACAAACATCAGAGAGGAAAATCTCTTCTCCAACAGTACCTGCTCTGTTCTTGCCCTCTTTCCACATCAAGGACTAGTGCTTGTCTTGGCTAGTAGAAAGCACAGGCATCCGCATGGAGCAAAACCCAGCAAGCGGTCTTAATGGTCCTTGCAGACACTGCACAGCCAAGGTGCCTGTGATCGGGCTTGTGGTCGTCATCCCAGGCACAAAACCTTTTTCTGAATAGTTTGTGTGTTGCTGGAGCAGGAGGGAGGCCTTTGCCCTGGGCCAAGTGCTGTGAGGTACACACTTGGCTCTAGTCTATGGGACATGGCACAGCAGTAAAGCCATGGGCATGACTCCTGCCAGGTACCAGTTAGACACATATGCTAATTGGCGCTCTTTGTCTTGGCTTGAAATGCTGCCTAGGATGCCTGACAGCTTGCCTTGTGATCTGCCTGTAAATTAGTGTCCATCAACTACGTTTAACCTAAAAGTGACCCATTGTCTTGGACAGAGAGTTCCTGCATCACAAGCTTGTTAAAGAATTAATTTTACCAGACTGGTGTTGATCTCTTGCACCTTCTTTTAGTAAAGTCCTTGGAAGTCCATAATTCTTTTTCAAAGGAAGGAAGCAAGCAGTGTTATTCTAAATTTTGCCATCATACATTTTACAAGTAGGTGGGTTGTCTGCACTGTAACAACTTTCTTCCAGGAACATTCCTTTTGTTTCATTCAGATGAATTTTTATAATGGAATTCTTTTTCATATAGCTTTCAGTAGTGCTCCTTTATGAAACTTCCACCTGCATATAAGTCAAATCATGTAAATCTTATTAGAGAAATCCTATAAATATTTTATTAACTGAAAAAAATTTACAATGGAAGAAATATTTTACCATTGAAACTTTTCTAAACAGCAAGTTTTCAGTAGTATTTTTCGTGTCCCACTGTGCTGAACACTAATTTTTGAGGCTTTATATCTGTATGTGCTAATGCTGAAAATGTATTTAAGGTAATAGAAGCTATTTTTACTGGCTATTTTAAAATATCTCAACTAGTGAACCAGATTTTCTAATGTCAGGTTGTAGTTTTTTTCCCCTGTGGTCATTCCAGTGTTGCTCTTGCATCTTCTAGTACTACTAAAAAAGAAATGCAAAATTTTGTTGCTAATCTTGATAAAAAAAATTGCTTCTGAGATATTAAAAAAAAATTCTTGGCTTGCAGTTTCACTGATGTGTGTTACAGCTGCTTGCCTTGCAACTTGCCCTTGATTCAGCACAGCAGCTTCAATGTGATTATTAATTAGAGAGTAAGACATGTCTAAAAAAAAGTGCCCTTGAAGTAGAGCTTATAGTAAACAACAGATTTTTCCATTCCTTATCTACAGAATAACAGTGCCTTGAAAAACACCAGTACTTTCTAGGCTTGCTGCAGCACTTCAGCTTTCATCTGTTTTGCAGGCAGAGCTAAAGTAGGTTTTAAAGTAGGGTCAGCAGCACGCTGTTTGTGTGCTACTCTTGTGGTAAAGCCACCTGTGCCCAGCATGGAGCTACACTTGCTCCCCACTTGGGAGAACTTGTTGAGAGTTTGTTGACCGGCTTGTTGGACTGGCCTCACAGGTTACGGATACATATGCTAACTGCAGTGGTATTTTTTCTACAGTGAGTGAATCAGCTGGTAAGGAGATAATGATAGGATCATAAAATCATGGAATGGTTTGAGTTGGAAGGGCCCTTGAAAGATCATCTAGTCCAGCCCCCCTGCCCTGGGCAGAGACATCAAGGGTACACTGCTGAAGATATTAGTCAAGGTTGGATGAAATGTATGGGGACTACACCGCTAACCTGCTTAAGTACATAAATAAGGTGGTAATTTTTTGCTACAGCCAGACCTGTGGAGGCCTTCAAAGGCCCTGATATTGTTGCTGTGATATTGTCCTTTCACCCTTTGGTTTCTGATATTTGGTTCTTGTTCCCCGGTTGGAGCTTTGCAGCCTGCACTTTGGCTGCAGCTGGAAAATCCAACAAACTGAATTTTGTCTATTGCTTCTGTTCCTCAAACTGTTATCTAGCCACTCCCCCTACTCCCCAAGACACTGGTATAGGAAGTGTTTTTTTTCCAAATGTATTTTTTAGCTTCTTTCCTGCTTATTAATGACTGAAAAAGTAGAAAAGTTGTCACCGCCATTTCTCTCAATTCCTTTTTTTTTTTTTTTTTTTTTTTTAAAGAAATGACATTTTATGAGACCTAGAAATGGTCCCAGAGATCTCTTAGATAAGGAGAAAGAAAGATGATCAGAAAGAATGATCAGAAATAATGATCAGAAAGAAAGAATGCCAGGTCATGGGCATGGAGATTCCAATTGCCAGTTAAGTGGCATGTGTTCTTGCCTTTGCCTTCATCTCTGAGTTGGTACACGCTGTGTAGCCCAGACCCCCTTCCAGGCTGTCTTTGCTCCAGACAAACTACAGGTGATAGTCTGGAGGTACCTGGTACTTCAGCATGGTGTTCAAAAGCAGTGAAGCTTGCTTGATTTAAATTTTAAAAACATTTTTTTCCATGAATAGGAGGAATAAATAACCAAAAGCATATCTGATGGCTTTGAACATCTGTTCTAGTGCTGCCTGGGGCCATATGAACCATTTATAACCTGAGGAGGTTTAAGTCCATAGTTACTCATTTGGTGTCTTTCCTACAAATTTCTGTAGCGATACTTGATACTTTTCTTTCCAGTTTATACTTGAATTTGATTTTTTATGGGTATGTTTTAGAGGATATTAAAATGTGCCGCTTATGTTTCTATTTGTAACTTACTTGTAATGAGTAATTTGTCATAATTACTATCTTAATGTCAGGCAATGTCATCTTAATTCTAGTTTAAACATAGCATTCAGCTAGAAAATTTACTGTGTCATTTTCCAGGTATAGTTCAGATTTAGGCAATTCAAAAATATGAATAGCTTTTATTGTGTCATGGGAAAAGGAAAAGAAAACAACAAATATTAATGAGCCTGAGTCACTCTGACTGTCTTGTCTACCATATAGAGAATATATGATATCATATAAAAGGAATATCCTTTTAATTGGAAGGGAAAAAAATAAATCCCTGACCCTTATGAAGCAACTCTTTTTTCCTTCAAGCTTCCTGTCTAGACCTGTAGTCAGAAAAAAATCTCCAGGAACCGGCTCATCCATCGCTGTCTCTAGTTCAGAAGCCCGCTCACTCGGGCTGGGCGATACGCAGCTCCGCTCAGTCTATTCAGCAGCAGCTCCTGCCTCCATGTGAAGACTCCCAGGAAAACACCACCATTTTAAATCCAGTGTCCACAGGATCCTTGGAGAAAAGTGATGGTTTCCTATCTCTGGAGATGTCCCTATAGCATTTACATGGCTGAAGAAGAAAAGCAGGAGACAGCAGTTGGTCCTAACAAAGATGTTGCAATGGTACGTGGGCATCTGATAGTCCCTACATGAAGATCCCTAAAGGGCCTCTCATTTTTTTTTTGTTTGGTTGTTGCATGGTTTTTCTTTTTTCATTTTATTTATGTATGTGTATTATTTGTTTTTGACTTAAAATACCAAGAGTAAAATTCTGGCACCCTGCTGCAATCAGTGGGAGCTTTGCCAATGAGTCTAATGGAATTCTGTAAACTCAAACAGGTTCTTTTCTGAGATGTTATGGTTTATGTTTGTTTTTAAAAGAAGCATTCCCAGTGGCGGAGCTTTGTTCAGCAGCTTGGGCTTTGGCAATGACCCTTGTCCGCTGGGGCTGCCCTTGACTGCTGGGGCTTCCTGAAGGGCCATGCCAGCCAGCTGCTCAGCCCTGGCTTTTCAGGCAGGCTGGGTTGGGCTGGGCTGGCTTCTGCAGTAGCTAGTGGCTGGTTCTGGCATAAGGGAAGGTGGATCTGGCAAGAGTTGTTCTGCACTGCTGGCTAAAGAGAGCTGGAGGGGCACTACAGCTTGGTGAAAAGTCTGTGAGAAAGCAGGGCTGCTGGCTTACAAATGTCAGTAAGAGGTGGGAAAGCCAAACAGGTTGGCCTAGCTCCTGCCGGCACTTCCAGGTTGTTCGGCTCCCCCGTATTCAGCAGTAATCGCTGCTTAAACAGTGAGAGTCAGAGTAGCGTACTGGCTAACCATAAATAACGCAGGTCCTCACCTTGAGAAGAACTCGTCCATTCATTTTGCATCTGAATTTCCTTCATGGAAGGAAACCGGTGGGCTGAGGCCAACTGTATGAGGTTCAATAAAGCCAAGTGCTGTGTCCTGCACTTTGGTCACAACAACCCCCTGCAATGCTACAGGCTTGGGGGTGAGTGGCTGGAAAACCAGCAGAGAGGGGCCTGGGGGTGTTGGTCAACAGCCGGCTGAACATGAGCCAGCAGTGTGCCCAGGTGGCCAAGAAGGCCAACGGCATCTTGGCCTGCATCAGAAATAGTGTGGCCAGCAGGACTAGGGAAGTGATTGTGCCCCTGTACTGGTGAGGCTGCACCTTGAACACTGTGTTCAGTTTTGGGCCCCTCACCACAAGAAGGACATTGAGGTGCTGGAGCGGGTCCAGAGAAGGGCAACGAAGCTGGTGAAGGGTCTGGAGCACAGGCCTTATGAGGAGCAGCTGAAGGAGCTGGGGTTGTTTAGCCTAGAGAAGAGGAGGCTGAGAGGAGACCTTATCACTCTCTACAGCTACCTGAAAGGAGGTTGCAGTGAGGTGGGTGCTGGCCTCTTCTCTAAAGTAACAAGTGATAGGACAAGAGGAAATGGCCTCAAGTTGTGCCAGGGGAGGTTTGGGCTAGATATTAGAAAAAATTTCTTCACTGAAAAAGTGATCAGGCATTGGAACAGGCTGCCAGGGAAGTGGCTGACTTACCATCCCTGGAGGTATTCAAGAAACGTGTAGATGTGGTGCTTAGGGACATGGTTTAGTGAGTTAGGTGGTGTGGGTTGACGGTTGGACTTGATGATCCTTGAGGTCTTTTCCAACCTTAATGATTCTGTGATTCTGTGATTCATGCATGTACTTCAGGAAACAGGAGAAGGTGCTGCTGTTATTCCCTGTATCATCAAGACCCTTCCCAGGACCACCGGCTAACCATGGGGGTTGTCACTTGTTTGAGCTCAGCTGCTTTAACCCCAAAACTAATTGCACTGTTCCCGTTGCAGCTCCTGATGAAAGCTGAGGCATTGGCTGCTCTCAGGGAGGTGCGAGTGCTCCCCCAGCAATCCCCTGGGCAGCCTGAAGTGCACTGATATCTCAAGGAGAGTACATTTGGATTTGCAGGCAATGTTAAAGCTTAGGGAGGCAGAGCTTTTTAGTTCTAATTTTCACAATGTGCAGCTGATGGAGTGGATTTTGGTAAATTGTTTTGACATCATAGCAGAGCAAGGAAGCATGTAGCTGATTTTCTTTTTCCCGTGCCAAAGCGCTGGGAAGAAAATATCTTAAGTTTATAGTAGTGGGAATAGGTCAGTCATTTATCTATATCAGATGTGCAACCGAGACACCATTTCAAGTGGCAAAAAGCATAGCGAGAGGGGTTTAATCCCGGTATAAGTGTGTTGGGAGTGGAAATACCCTTGCAAACGGGGCTCCTGCTATACAGCCCAGCTAGTTTTATTTTATCCCAAATCTGATTTTAGGATATATAAGCCTGTGTTGTAATAGTTCAGCATTTCTTAAATTCTTTGCAGAGACAACATGAGGGAACACCCGCTTGTATAATAATCAACTGTTCAGTGATGGGGAGTGTGGTGTTTTTGAAGGCCATACCCCAGCAGCGTCCCTACGGAGAGGCATCAGACAGTGACTGGAGTTAATCTGTAAACAGAAATCTGAGGTAGTGCAGGCAGGCAAAACAGGTAGGAAATAGTTAGGTGTTCCAGAGCTCCTTGGGATAACCACAAAACTGAAGAGAGGAGAAAAAGAGAGCTCTAAAAAATAGAAGGTAATTGGACTACTGTGAGGAAATGCGAAAGCCCAATGGGGAAAAAGTGAGTTTGTGTCCAAATGGTACATATGCAGTTATTATTTTCCTTCATCCATTTTGCTCCAGAGCTTTTATTTGTGCACTGTGTTCTTGTTCCTATCTTGCTTTTGGAAGGGGATGAAGGAGGATTTGGTCAGCAACAGCTGATAGTTGTTACTAAACTATTGTTGAGCTTATATGGGACAGGGTACACTGGAAATTAGAGGCTGTCATGAAGGGGAGAGTTATAGCTGTGTCTTGGTATAGTGCGTTAATGCTGAGCCGGATGACTATGAAGTTCACAGATTTGGTGTTTATGGTAGTAAGAGTATGAAAATATTCCATGCTGGAATTTCCCATCAAGGCCAACTGGAGAAGATAATTCTTCCAGATGTCTTGTAAAAACAAATTTGTTACTTTTCATAATAATTCTGTTGTAGTGTGATCACAGAAAATCAAGGGGAAACTACAGTTCCTGGTAAAAAGGGATTTAAAGCAGACTTCTAACTGAGAGAAGCCAGACCTTGCGTGTGGCTCACGTTGTTGCAGTTTCTTGCATAAGTCTTGAACACACTTGTTTTATATTTTTCTACAATGTTTATTTTGCAAAAAATTCCTTTTGGCTTTTTTGCACATGAGGCTTTGCATCTGACTGAAGGCTGTTGCAGACTGACTCCTTATAGCCCAAGTCCTGTTGTGGTAATGTTTGCTATGGAAAAATATTTCTGGGAACCTGGAGCGCTCTCGACTCCAGCAGCCTGAAGGATACAGGGAAAGCAAAGTGTTTAATCCATCCTAATACAGTAGTAGTGTATTGGGAACATGTGTTTTGGGGCCAGCATCCCATTTCATCTAAGTTTCCTTTCTTTACACTTCTGAGAAGGAAAGCAGTGGGGTTGTCCCCTGACATTCCTGGGAGCTGGCCAAATCGGGAGGCAGGGCTACAGGCAGGATGGAGGCAGAGGGAGAAGCTCGCCTCAGGTAAGGCCAGGAAGCCCATGCAGTTAAATTTTTAAAAATATGTATCTCAGAGAGAAGGGTAATAGGAAGGAAGCTCAAAGGAGTTTATAGGAGAATGGCTAAATTGTAAACTCTTCACCTTTTGAAAGCTGAAGGATATGAGGTTGTGACCCGACACAGGGTCCCAGAGAGGACTCAACTCAAGATGTTGTTTTTTCCTCCTTGAGGTCTTGAATACTTATTATGAAGGGGAAAGGTAGATTTGTTCACTAAGAAATCACATGGTGGTTCTGGGGCTTCCTGAGAAGTTGTTCTAGTTATTTTATTGCATCCTAGTTGGAAGTGTTGGAAGTGCTGGAAGTGTTGTGCTCTCATAGCTGCTGAAAGCCTGTACGTGTTGTTCCAGTCTGAAGTGGGATGAAGTTTAGCAATTATTTCCAGTGTCCTCTTCACTTCCTGAGTGAGAAGGGGACTTGGAGCAGTGCCCTGATTTTGCTCAGGGAGACAAGCCTTGTTTGACTATGTGGTGGAAATTGTGGGTTCCACTCATCCTTCCAGCAGCAGTTCCTGCCCAGGTAGCGGGGACATATTCCGTGCACACTGATGGTGCATGTGGAGATATTGGCAGAGCGCCTACAGCTGTACCATGCTGGTATGGTTTTGTATCAGGAATGTGAGGGGCAATGGGATTTGCACCAGCAGACATCTGGATGAAGGATGTTGAGCTGGTGCTGGGTTGCTGCACCGGAGCGAAGCGCCTGGGGGCCTTGGGGAAACCAATTCCCCATGCTGCCAGGACGTATGTGCTGCCGGGATGTATGTGATGCTGACGGTGTGTCCCAGTGGGGCTGGACCCGGTCACCACTGTGGCAGCTCCCAGAGGGACAGGTTGCCACAGTCACTGATGAGTATCATGGAGCTATTGACGTATGGTCTCCACTGCTTGTCTCCTTTCCATCCTTTCCGTCCTTTTCCGTCTTCCTCCTTTCCGTTCCTTATATGTAAAAATCAGCCACAGCTGCTGAATGGTGCCCTGGTAGGCTTTATCTCTGACTTTTTGCATTTCAAAAGCGTAATTACATTTTTCAAATGGTTAGGGTACATTTTGTTGTTTCCTCCCTTGTGCAGCCTGGCTTCTCCCTTCGTCTTCATAGAAGGTGTGGGTTTCAGGCCAGGCAAAAGAGTTTGTAATTTCTGTGCTCCTGTGGCTTTTCTTTCATTTCAGGCATTTTATCTTATAGGACATTGAGGTCAGCATTACTATTATTAGAACATTTTCCAAGCTCTCATTTAACAGACCTTCAGAATTAGACAAATAAAGGATATGTAATGAGTCAATCAGGCCATCACAAAAGGCTTGATAAATGGGCAGTAGCCCAGTACAATCAAACAGAAACACTGTAGGAACTCAGGAAAATGCTGCCTCTCTTCATAGATACATTTCCAGGTGATGTTTCATAAAGAAGTTTCTTTTTTCCCTTGGGAATTTTTTTAGTATGAGGATTCTGAGCTTAAATCTGCTCAAACCCTATAAAAAATACTTGTCCATACACGTAACAAACTGGTCTCTGCTTTCAGCCTTCCATGTTATTTATATTTTGTAATTATTTGTGGTCCAGCTGTTATTGCTCTGTATAAATAAGAAACTAGTGAAATATAATGGGAGTTTCTCATCAGATACCCTCCAGAATGTGTTTGGTTACTCTTGCATGTGCCATCTGTTTTTAACAAGAAGGGCTTGGATTAATCAGCCATCACAAATGGTTTAGCAGTATTATATTTTCTAAATAGATCAGTATGATAAGTATGATTATATTTGGCATTTAAAGCTGGTAGATCTTATTCCTGTATATGTAGCTTTTTTTTTTTTTTTTTTTTCCCAAAGGGTAGCAATATTTTTTCCTCAGAAGGATGTCCCTATTGCTGGAGAAACGTACTAAAAAGGCGAATCATTTTTCATCAGGCATCCTAAAAATCTCAGATTCCCTGTCAAAGCAACTCCATGCCATTCCTTAAAAGAGTTTCTAGAGCACTCCCATATCATATAATTAATATACAAATTGTCACACAATTGTTTCCATATCTTTAGAGTTTCTAGTTGGATGTTCCTTTTTTCCAGTATTTCATGTTTTGTTATTGCTCAGAGATTATTTTAATTTATTTACACTCTTCCTAAACTCAGCTTGAAGCAGATGAGACCCATATATGAACTAATGATTCTAGATACAGGCCATGGAAGAGATCTAAATGCTTGTTTCCCTTTTCTCAGTCTTCTACAAACCCTCATTGAGTATTTTTGTATGATTAATCATCTTATATAAAAAAACCAATTTACTAAGAAGTTGTTCATTTGTGTTAGAGAATTTGGTTGAACATGAAATAAAAATGAGATACACCTCCAGTGAATAATTCCAGATGGAAAAACAAGGCGACATATTATTGAAAAATCAATGCATTTGGCATCCTAGAAATTAAATGTTTCCTTATTCATTTCACAACATGAAAACCACTTGACACTGAATATAAATATGCTTTAATTTAAAAAAGAGTGAAAAGTAGCCCCTAACCTCCTACACGAAGGAATGGGCAAATAAGTTGATGAACTGTTTGTTTTAATTTATAGTGATACTGATGCTGGGCAGTCCTGTCAGGAAGAAAACTGAAACAGTTTCTGTAGAAGAAAACTGTATTTTCTGCATTTTTCAGTTTTCACATTGATTCAGAAAAATCATGTTATGGCGTGACATAACAATATACTTTGCTTCTCAGTGCTATAGGGTATCGGTATCATATCACTCTTATCACTTTAAGCATATAAGTACTGTAAGTGTAAACAGAAACTGTTTAATGTGCTGAATACTTGTGCCTTATTATTGTTTGGTGTAAGACGGTGTCTGTTTCTTCTGTAAGCCAGAACACAGGACATGGCCCCTCAGAGGCTTGCTTGCTTTTACACGCAGATGCATTTACCTCTTGCAGGCACACCTGAAATGCACAGCAGTAATGGAATATGCAGATTTTTTATACATCCATGATGCATTCTGGATAATTACATCACTGTTCCTGCCTGTGATTTCTGAGGACTTAAGGGTTTTGTGAGATTGTTCTGATTTGGTAAACACTGTTGAAAGTTTAAATATAATGTTACAGCAGATACTGAGATAATTATGGAAAAAAAGTGTTTAAAGTTGGATAAGTACATCTGTGTTAAAAGATATTTCAATTTGACAGTATTTTGTAGTTTAACAGTATTTTATTATTATGGCTTCTAATTGTCTCATTTTAGATGTGAATTGTAGCACAAATACATAAGTTGTATTATGGCTGTGAATGGTCTGGGGTTTGAGGTCCTCTTTGAATCTATGCAGGGTGTAGTCGTTTTATTGTATGGGTCAAATGAAAAGCACAAGGTTTTGGACTTCAGTGATCTGCATATACACCGCTCATATTGCAACCAGTACAGCTTCATGGATGTGCTATTTGCAGGATACCCTCCACATACTGAAATATGGAAGTGCTGGGAAAAATGTGTTTACACAGAACAAAAATAGAAAAGGAGAGTATTCATAGCTTCTGCTGGAGAAAGAAAACAAACTATTTGTGTACTGGTAAAAGGACTAGATCATATGATTCACATTCTGGAAGGGAAAAAATCAGATAACAAACAGTAATTTCTGTTTTAAATCTCATTGCACTCAAAATGCACCCAGGTTAATTTTCTCTTAGCTTTAACATGGTTTAGGGACATGGTTTAGTGAGTTAGGTGGTGTGGATTGACAGTTGGACTTGATGATCCTTGAGGTCTTTTCCAACCTTTATGATTCTATGATTCTATGAAAACATGTAGTGTGAGTACAATTTTTTTTGAAGTATGAGAAAATGTGGCCCTAACCTCACCATAGCAAATCAGCATACCTATTTGCCCTATGTATAAATACATATATACACATACACAACCTTACAAAATATTGGAAATCCTATTGAAGTTAATGCTTCTGAATACTGACCTAGCCTAGAAACAGTGTTATTCTGGTATTTCATTATTAGAGAAAGAGTATGGGACCATTCAAAACCCATCTGCAGATTCCTACTACAAGTGAGAAGGGAATACAGTTAGAAGCATGTAAGCAATTTGTTCTCACTTTACCATTTCCATATCATTAAGTGCTTTATTTTGCAACCTTAAATTTCCCTTAGAATTTTAAAAAGAGAAATAGAAGCAAGTTTTAAAACAAAGTCTTTATTCCACAGGTAAGAATGAAGTTAAATCCAAATTATAAAATTCAGAGCCTCTGTATCACATTCATTTTAATGCTTCAGGATTTTTGACAAGCTATAAAGAAATGAACTTTTGCAGGTTACAGGTTATTATTAAAAGCTATTCCATATTGAAAATGCAGTCAGTATTTTAAAAACAGCAAATCATATGCTCTATGAAAAGCCAGATTTTTCACCTTTATCATTTTCTTGTACTTGCTAGGGCTTTTCAGAGATACAACAGCTGAAATCAATTTGTGTGAGGGAAAAATTTCTCTTCTGTCAGCCACTTCTGGAGCATAACTCATTGTTCCCCCTCTAAAAATCCCGCAGCAGCTCTGCAGAGAGTGAGACTTGAACCGTATGTCAGAAGCCGTGCTGCTCTCTGAAACAAGAAGTCCACAACAGAAACTTTGGGTCAAGGTGACACAGCTGCTTCTCAGCTGGAGGTTTACCTTTTGCTCTGAAAGGCTCAGCTCCAGGTGATGCCAGTGCCCTTTCCATCCCAGCCCCACGGCCACCTGCCTCTGCACTGTGTGCCTCTGTGCTTCTGCTTCACGCCCACCTAAGCCTGGGGCAACACTGCTTTTGGGTGGAAGAAGCAAAGATTTATGATGCTCAGTTGGTCATCTTAATCTGTCCATCACTATACTGAGCTCCCACGAACGATCTGGTTTGTCCCACTCCAGGTCTGAGATGGCTATGTGTCTTCCAGGTGTGTTTACAGGTGAATCTTCACTCCGGTGCCTCTTCTGGTTCTTTTTTTCCTATTTTCTAGGAACCACTACGTGCTGCCAGGTTTCTTGTTCACCCCTTTTGGCAGAGCTAATCCCCTTCTGTTACATCCTCTGCAGTGCTTTGGGCAAGGCAGAGTTCAAGGGATTTCTCCCCCTGGCAATGTGGGCAGCAGGCAGAGGGCATTCGTGTGTGTCCAAAGGGGCTGCAAGCCCTACTTGTTCCCCTTCCCGCTGGCCATGGTGCAGATTGAGGGAGTCTGTACTGTAGGCTGCTTACAGCTGCATTTTGACTCTGAGCTAGATAGATTTTGAAGCAAGATTTTCTAAAATCAGCTAAGTATTTTTACAATGCTAACCTCTGTTGTATTCACTTTCGTATCGCCAGGGTGGTGTAAAGTGTGTGAGATCACTTCTTCCGTATGTACAAGGGAAGCTAGTTAAGACAAGAACACTAGTGGTGTTTCTCTTGAGGAGCTGGCATACTGGCAGAAAATGAGGATTTCATAGTCTGCTTGGCATTCATTACTTTTGTATTAACTCCTGCATTTATTAATTTACATGTTAATTTTCTGTTTTGCCACTGATAATGCTCTATTTTTGGTTCCTACTTTTCTTTTTAATGTCAGTTCTTACCCTTAAACATGTCTGACACATGGTTATCCCTTTTCAAAGATAAGTTCCCGTTGCTGTCCCAAAAGAAAATGTGTTGGCTGTGTAGTTCAGAAGGCTTCATGGGTGAATATATCTGGTGATCTTTACAGCAAATTAAGTGTTTCTTGGAGATGATGCTATTTTTGCTTAGTGTCAGGCATCACCCTGTTAATATCATGCTCTATTTACAGAGACTCTTGTCCTTCCTTCTCTGTACAAAAGCAGCTTCCTTTCTGTCTTATCTGTTTCCACCATCACTGTCTCCGGGATGGAAACGAATTTCAGCAAGACTGTGAATAATGAGATGAGTAAGTAAACCACCCAGAGAGAAAATACGGAGCAGAGTGCCAAGCAGCCTGATCCTTCTGCCCTGGAGGGGTCAGGTGATGGAGGAGAGGGGCTGGGAAGAGGGTGACAGCAGCAGCAGCAGTGCGAGGTACTGTTGCCCCTGTAGAGTTACTCTGGCTGGTGAAACAGCCCTTTCTGTCTCTGCAAGTGCCTAGTTCAACTGCTAATGGCACACAGGTTTGTTTCTCACTATGCCATTTATGGGGCTGTAACAGGCTGTAACAGGAGTTAATGTATGGGTACAGGCACGGCTGCCATGGCCAGAAGATGTTAATGTGGGCAGCAAGCTCCCTGTCCGAGTGTAAAACATGACCCACAGGTCTCTCACACACAGTTAGCACCAGAAGGTCTTTCGCAGTCACCCGAGGGCTTCCCTCCCAGTGGGACATTTATGACCTACTTTAGAGCAAAACAATGACAATATCTCTACTTTTGCACCTTTTGCAGTAGTGTATTGAAGTTATTCTCAAGTTATTCTTCACATAAATTGTAAATCATTCAGTTAGAGGCCATGGGAACTGATCATACAAGCTGCAATGGTTTATAAATCGCCATTTGAGGAGGCGAGCTTTTCTCAGCCTAAACAGAATTGTCTGCTCCCCAAGAAGAGCTCAGCTTGGGGCACTCTTGCTCCTCTTCATGTGCCTCTCTCAGTTCTGCTTACAGAGAACAAGCACGGGCAGGGTCAGGATCTGCGACTGTTGAGGCAGCAGTGCATGTTATAGGCTTCCAAAATTTGTCTAGCTACCCAGGTAGAAAAAGTGTGACTGGTCTTGCACCTTGACTAGTATCTTGAACCAAGTAGTTCCACTGAAGCCAGTGGCATGTTAAAAAACTGCTGCTTCTCTGCTAAATCTTTGCAGGATTTGGGGCTGCCTCTGGGCGGCTGTACTGCACACGTAGGATGGCTTTCTTGCCCAGACACACATGTGCTGCACATGTCCTCGCGGTTTGCTAGGCAGTCCCATGTGATGAAAAGTGATGTGGTAGTACCAGCCCGAATTAGTATCATTCTTCTGTAAGAACTTACTGCCTTGAAATTAGGGACTGTAGTTGAGTAGAGACGCTCTCACTTTGTGATGCTCAGTTTCCAGATGTGCTGTGTTGTAATGACACCCTAAATGGCAATAATTTACACTGGAAGAAGGATGCAGAAAAATATTTCTGAAAGGGTGTTTCAAATTTTGGAGGCAGTGCTCCCAGAGGATTAGTTTTAAATAATCACAGCAGTGTCATATAACAAGTTTTAAATAGAAATCAGTGGGGCTGCTTAAGCTCTTATAAGATCTGAGAGCCTGATTTTTGGTGTCCCATGTGCACAGCTGGCCCACCAGCCTAGGAGCTGTCAAGGAGATAGGAGGGGCTTGGGAAAACAGGCTGATTTCTTCTGAAAAGGAATGGGTTTGACAATTCCTGGTGAAATGTTTCATGCTCAAAGAACTGTCATGTTCCAAGAGGAAAACATTTTGCCCAAGCAGTTTTTAGCAATGGTGGTGTTTTGGGGTTTGTGGGTTTTTTGTTCCTACATGTGAGTTAGGAAAATGTAGGTGAAAAGATAGCTAAGAATAGAAGGTACAATTGCTTTATTGTGCTGTTCCTCTTTTCCCCGTTTCTCTGACAGTGTTCAAATACTTTATCATATAAGGGATAGGGATACAGCATGTTAGTTTCTTCCCTGCTAGGTGAAAGAGTTAAGTTTAGGGCTAGGTTATGTCTGTGGACTGCAAAGTGCCTGCAATGCCCTTGTGAATTTGGCTGACAGACTTAATGTTGCCTGCATACCATACCACAGTGACAGCTGCACCAGAATAACCTGGGGAGACATACGTGTGTGCCAGTAGCACCTGCCCCTGCAGTTACGGTGTATGGAGATGGGCAGTTTATTTTCTGATGTATTTATTCAGTTGCTTTTTCATCATCTGAGGTTGCTTTAATTTCAGCTTTCAAGTTTTAAAAAACACTGTGAAGGAGGAAAGTCAGGAAAATGTGGCTTGATACAGGGGAAAGGTATTGATTTACTTTACTGAACATGACATTGCTTCTGTCTGCCCCTTCCTCTTTTCTTGTCTTAAGATGGTGACAAATTTGGAGAAACGACACCACCCAGACCTCCATGGTATGTCGGTGTTGCTGTGATCCTGCTGCATTGGGTTATTTTTCAAACCTACTTGAAGTCCCCATTGCTGTCGGCGTGTCGCAGCACTTGGTTAATTTTTCTGCGGTTGTGCACACTGAACAGTAACCTTGACACTAAGTCATGCTTCATTTTCATTAAACTAAGTGCACCAAAGCAACAAAATGAAGCCATTTATTTTCACATTCAGGTTTCCCCAAATGTGCTGTTTATGAGAAAAATAAGCACCTTTGCAACTGAGGAGAAAAATTTTCATCCACGTTGAACACGAAAGTGTTGTTTTGTATTTATGTACAACTTTTGACTGCTGTCATAACAAAGCATAATAGTAAATTCTTGAGACAATAGTACATCCATCAGAAAGTATTCAGTCAGTACATCAGTCTATATTTATGGTTTCTAGGTTTGGCTGATAAAGCTTTCGTATTGTGCTCTGTCACATTAATTTATTGCATATTACTTTCATGGCATGTGGTACCTATCTTTAAATCTGTATATAGCTCATTTTTGCTTACTTTCTTTCTCTGTATGCAAACCTACTCTTTTTGAACTCTGATAAAATCAATTGCTCCGTATGCCTTGGTGTCTTATGTGAGAATTTGCTCCTTATCGCTGTGCAGTAGAAAGCTTTAGGACTTTAATTTATTCATAAATATTTCAAGGGTCTTTGCTTTCCTTGTTATCTGTTTGGTTTACATAGATAAAATGCCTAAAATGAAACATTTGGCTTCTGTGAGAATAGGGGCTCATTTGTAAAACCTCCGGAGGGACACTGACTTCCCATCAAAGTGGAAATATGCTGGCGGCTCCTGCCAGCTGCCTCTGCTGTGGGGTGCATCTTTGCTCTGGGGTGCAGCTGTGAGTAAAACTCCTGAAATGCAGTGAGGTGAGCCCAGTGAAGAGGGAGAAATGCTTTGGGTTGTCAAATAGTTTTCTCAATCACACGTGAGAGAGGAAAGCTGTTGCTGAGTGAGTGCTGCCCCATGAAGGAGATTCCCCGGGAGGGTTTTGCTTTGTAGGAAAAATAACACTTTCTAGATTGGTGCTTTATAAGCTAAAATAGTAGAGGGACGGTGTCTGCTGATGCAAGACAAGATTTGGCAGCTTGGGTGGGGAGCTTGTGCCCCTGCGGCAGTGGAGGAGTCAGGCAATGCTTTACTTTAATGAGCGAATCCAGCCCATTGCCCCTGGGCGTCCGTCTGTCTCTCTGGCTCGCAGGCACACACAGACACAGTTTTTTACTGCCACATGTCTGGTGAGACTGGGCGTCACTGGTGCCAGCACCATGCTTCTTAGGGATGCTTACATATGCCCACGCCCACGTGCATTTAATAGCCATGATTTTGTTTCTTAATTGTTTGTTTACAGAGCGCAGAGCTGTGGAGATGAAGAATAAAAGAGCAGGGATTTGCCCTATTATATATATATTACATATATTATTCATATATAATAAAATAACGAGCTGTTCCATGATGAAAAAAACTAACGAAGTCTTTTTACTTCCTAAGTCTCCCCCTCCTCCTCAGCTGCTTCACTCGGTCCCTGGTGTTTCTGGTAGACCTCGTCCCCTCCTCCCCTGTGCGGGTACCGTACTGCTGGCATCATCCTTGGCGGGGGGGAGGGGGACGACCAGATGGCATACCCCATGGGTCCCCGTTCGATTGCCTGGCTGGCACACATATAGAGATGGGCAGCCCAGCGGGTCGAACGGTCTGGTGCTGCGCTCGCTTTGTGGTTTTCCCCTCTCTGACGCTTCCCCTTGGAATTCTGCTCGCCAGCCAGGGATGTTACAGAGTCCGTGGGAACCCACTGCCTCCTGTGTCAGAGCTCTCTTCTTCTGTGGGATGGGGCTGATGCTGGCTGCTAAGTCCACAGGAAGAAGGACGTTTATCTTGTTCCCTTAGAAAACTGGCCTGAAAACGGAAAAAGCTGTATCTAACCCCTTTTTTTCGTTTTGTGTGGAGCCTGCCTCTGTTCAAGTTGTGAATGCTTCAGGGCCAAGAGCTCTGCATGTGTGAAAAGCGTGGAGGCATTTGAGGCTTCTTGTTACATTGAAGGGTGCTAGCAGTGATGACAGGGGCTGCATGAACTGCAGGCAAGGTTGGCTTTCTATATGGAGATTTTAAAGGGAGTTTAGAAATGTTTGTGATTTTGTCAGATTAAAACGTTTAAAAGCAAGTTAAATAGAGTTTATTTAGGAGGAGAGACCTAGCAGCACACATTGACTAAGACAGTCCATGTTGGTGCTGCACAAAGACCCAGGTTTCATAGGAATTTTTATTACAGAATAAACCTGATGCTTTTTTAAAAAAAAATGTTTAAAAATAATGGCATGCCAGTGTACTTGGAAGTATACCATTTTGATGCAACTCTACAGAGAAAGAGTTCTTTTCCTACTACTTTTAAATTCTTGGCACAGCCTCTGAAGAAAAATAAAACTAACCATATTTGCTTGACTTGGGGAGGGGGCAGAGGTGGAAGAGAAAGCTTGGGTCGTGAGTAGTATGTTTTGCCACATTAATCATTTAGCATTTTCTTTCTTGAAAATGAGGAATCCTGATGTTATTCTGAACATAGTGTTTTAAACATACGCAGTGGTAGGGACAAATGGATGTATTTATGTACATCTATCAAACATATGTGTTATGTGACCTCACTTCAGCAAAATATTTTGCTGCTTCTTTGTGCTGAAAGAAAACGAGATGGTTTGGAACCACAGCCTAAAAATTGTCAAGTGCTGCAGATCCAAATGTAATTCTGTGGTTTTGTTCACAAAACTTATTTTTAGATTGGCCTGTCTTCTCCTTACTGGAGAAATAAATCAGAAGTCATTTATGAACAGCAGATAAAGAATTGCAAAACTTTGGGCTGGATGCCCTTAGCACAGGCTGGTGGATTGATTCTCCTGAAAGTATTGTAAACTCTCCTGATTTTTGCTGAGGAGTGTAGAATCTGGCTTTGGCTGCAAATGTAATGCATCTTGTAATATGTTGGACTCAGCTTTGTTTTTTTTCCCCTTGCTTTTTCAACTTTTTTTTTTTTTTACCCTTTTTTTGCGGGCTGATGCTTCTTAAATTCTGTGTAGCTGCTCCCCTATTTTTTTGCAGGTGAAGAGGTTTGTACACCCCAGCCATTCCTATACATCCAGATCTGAAGTTCTGCAGGGCAGGTGTCACTTCAGCTGGCAGTGTCAGTCTTGTGTTGGCAGCAGGGTGTCACTGCTGCCTGGCAAGGGGACACACGGAGACCCCCGGTGTTGGTGGCACTTCCCCTGCTGCTCCCATGGCCTTGCCTGCATGTTCACTTCCTGCCAGGGCTTCTGCAGCTGGAAAAGCCCCTTTCTATGGTGCAATGCTTTCCTCTCTGATCCACCCCCATTTGCCACCTGTTGCAAAGTTAGGGGAGCTCTTGCCCCTTTTGCTTGTCTTAGGGTTATGCTCACCAGGGCAGGTACCCATGAGGATTGCAGCTGTCACCTCAAATGGAAAAAAATAGTGTGTTGGGGCTTGCAGAAAGTATCTTGAAAGCTCAGGACAAACAGAAACTACCCGAAGGTATTTATTTTTAGCTTGTTTTTCTGTGTGAGTCTCATACTGTTACGCTGTCCCCCATTAATAACTTATGATTTTGTGCAAGTCCACCAGGCTTGGCAGAGAGGGGGAAGTTCCTACCAGTTTTGCAAAAGTCAACCTCAGGTGGAAGAGAAGGGCGAATGACCGCAGGTGGGCAGGTCCCTCTCTGCTCCCAGGGAACCTCAGCAGGCATCTGCTGGTGGCCCTGCAATTCCTCGTAGACCTCTTTTGCTTCACATCAAGGTTTTGATGTCCTAAGCCATGTTTTGAAGTACCTCAGTTCAGCAGCACTGTGCCTACCAAGAGAGATGCCCCAAGTGCACCCTGGCTGGAAGCGTCCCCAGGCTGGAAGCGTCCCCAGGCCTGGTGTCCCCACCAACAGCACCAGGCATGAGGGGTACGAGGGACTCAGCCTGTTTGGGGGTGCCCAGGGGGTTCCCATCAGTCAGGCTTTAGCAGCTGGGAGCTTGTCAGAGACAGGATGCAACAGTTGCCTCTGTTTGGCCACATCTCTTTTCAAACTGGGAGGAGTCATTAAATGATCAGTTTAATCGCAAAAGAAGCTATAATTATAGAACAAAAAACATTTCCCCCCACCTCCCCATCTTCCTCCCCCTCCACTGACGGTCCTCATTAAGGGATGTCATTTTCCTGTAACCCAAGTGACATCCAGGACAAGCTCAGAGGGGATCCAGTTACTGAGCAGGCATTTGCCATTGCGAGGCTGGCTTTTGCATGCTTTGCGAGTTTTACTGAATATATTTAGTAACTCCAATTGTGTTTCTGGTAGTGCTTTTTTGTAAGCACCACTGGGAATGTTTGTAAGTGTAGCTGCGCTGTTTTTAACATCCTAGCATCTCTAGCTCACGCTGGCAGAAGTGGAAATCAACAGAGTTGAACGTGAGCCTGGGATGTTACTGGTTTGTCGGCATATCCAGAAACTCATACAAAATTCCTTTGGGGTCAAGCCCACAAAATTTTTTCAGTGAATCCGGTGTGATAATTAACAGACACATTTATTTCATGCTGAACGAGAAGATTAATTTCAAGGGGTTTTGTGAGGGCTTTTTTGCCTTCCGAGTATTTTTGGCCTTTATGCAAAGAACATTTTGAAACTTAAGCACTGAGTTGAGGAAGCATACCACTTAATTTTGAAAATTTTGGAGCACATCAGCTGTTTTGGAACTGCTTATGCATTGACAGAGGCATTTCAGTGGTATGAAAATGGACAGGGAAAATATTTTGATGCCGTGGCTACATGTGTGCATGTGTGACACGCACTGGAAAGTCTTGAGGGAGAAGTTTCACCTTGTTGTACCCAAACTTGGCCCCACCGGTTATGAAGTCCAGCCTTGCAGATCCCTGGGTGGGCAGCTGCTGCCTTAGGGGGTGTTGATTGTGGGGAAAGCCCCAGTGTGACAGGGGTAGGTTGGTAGCCTGCATCTAAGAGAGTCTTGAGTCCCACATCAACAGCTGAAGAACAAGGTGGTCATGTGTTAACTCTCTTCTGAAGACGTGCCCAATGTTCCTGGTGCAGAGACCTGGGCTAAAAAAGGGTGTTTGGTTGCTCGTGACAGCACAGAGCTGCTTCAAGCTTCCCACAAGGACATCATCCCATGGAGAACGAGGCTTCTGCTACGTGTGACTTTGATGAGCAGCATGGGTCTTCCCAAATAAACCCAGATCAGAACTGGAGATAGTTTTTGCCTTCTCAAGAACAGATTACTAGGTGTTGCCTCATGCTGCTCTGTACCTTGTCAAGGGAATATCAATTAACTGACTTCACCAAGATGTATCTGTTTGATGCAAAGGAGGTTTCCTAAGGGAAATGTCAGGTTGTGTCTCAAGGAAATGATGGTGGGAATTGTAGGAAATAATCCACAAGTTGAAAAAGAGAGCATCATCAGCCTCTCCCCAGAGGCACAGCATAGTCTGCCCCTCTCCCAACCTTTTACCACCCAGGGAAGACACAAAAACGGGGCAAGTCAACACCAGTGTGGCTGATGACTGCTGCAGTCTGGAAACATCAGTGTGGAGGAACTGCTTCATTTCATCTCCATCTGCCTACTTCTCGTCTTTGATATTTTTTTCATCTTCCTCAGATTGCTTCTTTTGCTGTCCTAATCACTCTGGAAAAGGTTATTTTGGATGTTATTTAAGAAAATAATTTAATCTGACACAGGCCAGGACTGAGTAAATGAAATTTGTTTGAAATGGCTGTTAGCGCTATTTCCTGTCGACTTCACTTTACCCCCATTACTGTTAGAAAACACAGCATAAGATGCACTTCTTAGAAAATTCAGTTAATGCATTTTCTTTTGTTCATTATTATATGTAAATATTTTTAACACTGCAGTCCCTTTATTGTTTTACTCTGTACGTTTGATTTCTCAACAGAAAGCTACCATTGAACTGCACATCGTTGAGACCTGTGCACAGCTCATACTTAAAATGATTAATGTTGTTACCGTGACAGGCTGGTCAGTGCATGTGTGGTGGTGTTGGGAGTGGGAAACTCCATTAAAGCTAGGTACCCATAAACCTTGGCTTTTGAGTTTAATTGTTAACAGCAGCATCAGCTTTCAGTTAATGGGCTCAGAAGCTCACCAGCAGAGGAAGCTGTGGTGAGTGTTGCCTTCCAGAAGAGCCAGGAGAAGTGATGGTCCTTGCTCCTCAGAAGAGCCCTGTTCTTCAGGATGCCACTGGAGTTCCCTTTTTTAGCCCCCATCTTACTGAACAGCTTAATAATGTTGCTTATAGGTAAACTTTAACTCATAAAGCATTTCTCCCCCAGCTGCTGTTTGCTAAAAGGGCGCGGGTTTAAATGTACCATAGGTAGGTATGTGTTCTTAAAATGCTCTTTCCATTTTGGTACAGAAAAATGCATGTTCATCTTCTGGGAATTCAGATTCATTTCTTGGGTAACCCTGGCACTGAGAGGGACAGTTGGGGTTCATAGATGTTTGGTGCCAGTTGAGGTGACCTTGGCTGTCCCACCTGTTGGCAGTCCAGCATAGGGCCTGTGTCACTCTGCTGTAGCTCCCCGGGAAGTCTCAGATACCCTAAGGTGCATTTGAAGTGGCACTAGATGGTTATGCTTAGGCCCCTGGAAAACAAAACATATGCTTGGTCCCCGATGAGCTGAATGTTTCAGTGCCTTTGTCCTGTTACTAGGGAGGAAGAAGATTAAAGTAAGATAGGATTATTTGAGAGATTTTAGGTTCTTGATTACAAAAGCAGAAGCATGCTCACTGCAGAAGACAGAATTTAATTGTGGATTATATTTGACTGTAAAGCTCATCAGCAGTGGCTCTGATGCTCACCTGGGGTAGAGGACTGCCTCACCCCATCTCAGAGAGCACTGTGAAACTATCATGTCTCTGTTCTTTTGGTACAGGTGGAGATCCCAGCGGTTCTCCAGAGACACCATACTCTCCTCTTTATCAAGATGGAAGTTGCTCTCTCCTGCTTTGTATCACACACTTTTTCTGCCTTTTTCCTTCCCTGCTCCCACCAGATTCACATCATCATCTGTTCCCTGTTGCTTGGAGCTGGCTTCCAAAGCCACAAGATAAGAACAGCTTCTAGCTTCAGTCTAAAGTGAAGACGGCACAAGAGAGACACTTACAAAAAACTATTTTTTGACATGCCCTGCTTTCAAGAGTGTCTCTTTTAAATGGTACTATTTAGTATCATTCTAGAGCTGCAAACTAAACACCAGGACACCTGCTCTCAGCTGCACAGACTACCTACCATGGGAAGCTTAACCTTGGCCTTTATAGCCTACACATTAGAGAGACCCTTGGGTCATCGGGTCCAGCTTCCTGCCTCTGCTGGCAGTCGTAACAGATGGTTGGTCCAGTGGGCTCTGTACGTCTCCCTTATGGCACAGGGTTGAGAGATTTTTTCACCACCCAAGGGCAAACTGAAGAGTTTTATTATTTGAGATCTTTAGGCTTGAACAGTACAAATCATAGGTAAGTCTGAGACCATGCTTGCTCTGGGGGAAAAAAAAAAAAAAAGCTTTGAATTTTGAATTGCTTGTGTTGAAATTATTGATACCTGTGTGTGCAAGGGTAAAGAGGGCTTCCCCAAAGAGACCATACATGTTCAGGAATACCCATGCAACAGCTGCCTATCCCATCAAGACATGGAGTGGTGAGACTCCTCAGAGTCTCTCAGAAACATGGGCTGGCCTGGAGAAAGCACACTGCAGTTTGTGTGTGCTTTGGCAGAAGCGGTGTGCCCTCAATCAGCCTGGCCGGTGGGAGATAGCCCCTCAGGCTGCCTTGGGAGGGCGAGTGGTCAGTCATGTGGGGTGGACGAGACAGTTGGACCTCTCCCCACGGTGTGGGGGGACTGTGCCAGGTCTCCAGCCTGGCCCCCAGCAGCATCCTCCTGCTGGACACGGAGGGATTTCAGCTGCTAAGAACTTTTTTTATCTGTTAGGGGGAGCGCTTGCAAGAAGGGTGGATCAAAGGACCTTAGTAGCTCCAGATGAATTGCCACACACCTCGTTAATCAGCTAATAAAATGCAATGAATATCCTGCATTTGGAAAGCCAAGTGAGAGGCCTCACAGTCCCTGTGAATTTCCCACATTGTCCTCATTTAACCTTGCTGTGCAGTTGCTTTTCATTTTTTTAATACATTATTTATAGAGTGAATATTAGCGCAATCCTTTCTTCTTCAGCAGTTGATAGCATCCTCAGAAACAACAGTGAAGTGCAAATCAAAAAACAGAGACCCGTATATTTTTGGAGTTTATTTTACAAACCTGTTTGTAATGGCTAGAGAAGAAAACACAATTAATAAGGAAGCAGGGAGTGGAAGCTGTGTTCTTTTATCCGAGTATTTGTTTTGGCAGTGATCTGGAGTTCTCTGAAACACTGGCTTAATTGTCTCTCAAGTTTGCCAACTGTAATTTTCTCCCCTATTATTAGAAATAAGGGCATTTTTTGGTTTGCTCAATGAGATTTATTTTCATAGCAAATGCATTATGTGTATCCTGTTAATGTAAAAATCCAACTTTTTGTTAACATCTTTCATTTAAGTTTATTTTATGGACCCAAGCTCTGAGATTTAACTCTAAGGAGCCTTAACGCATCCTGAATCAGACCATGTGTGAGGGGCTGCTTCCTACCAAGTGATCCCCTCTGTGGACCCCTACACAGCCCCATCAGCTTGTAGGGCTTGAAGAGAAGGAAGCATAGTCAGACCCTTCCAACCCTCCTGAGCTTGAGCATTTTCCTCTGGTCGAGAAAAAGCCACATCTTCTATATGGGTAACCTCTATAACCAATAATAAGCTTTTTGCTCAAAGCGTCTAAGTGCTTGGGCTTAAGTTCTTAGCAGCCCTGTGTACATAACAGTTGTGCATTAGACTTTTAAAAGTGAGATCTAAAAGCAAGGAAGGAAAGCATTTACATTACTTTTGATATGGAACCAATAGTTTTTGTGGTTTTTTTCAAATTTTCTCTGAAGTAGCCAACATAAAACTTTCTCCATAATGAGTATTCACATTACTCCTGATATTGACTACAACCAATTAAGACGAAAACACCAACTATTGCCTGAATATTGAAAAGTTACGAATGTTGGCAAGATGACTGCTGTTGCAGAAGGATTTCCTGTGAGTAGTAACTCTGCTGCTGATGTTTCATGTAGAACGTGAAATGAATCTGCAACGCCTGCCAGAGAGGACAGCGTTGCTGTACAGTTTGGACTCTCGGGAAGCTGAAGCAGTCATTAGAACTGGCAAACTTTGGAAAAGTTATTTATGTTTCTGTACAAACATTCACAAATGAACAAACAAAAGTAACATTCATGTGTGCTTTATTCAGTCTTTTTTGAGATCCTTCAAAGGAAAAAGCTTCTTGTGTTCCTCAAGACCCGTTCTGCTTTTGACTGCCACGCTGCAGTGTATGGGAAGGCTGCTTCTTACGAGTGTTCCTTATCCACCAGAAAAGAAAACACTCAACTTTGTAATGGGGAAGCAAATCCAGTCTTTAAAAACCATCTTTCAATTTATACTGTTCGTTTTTCTGGCAGTTCCATATGACCATTTTGCTTTAATAATTTCAACATGTTCCCTTTTAATTCATTTTTTTTCGCTATATCATTACCTGCTTAGAAGCAGAATTTAACCCACCCTTTGTGGGTTTTTTTTCCACAAAGAGGTGTTTGCAAGGCTGATGTTAGAATAACTGATATCTTTTGCAAGATAGGATATCCCAAAATAGGGTATGAATCGAATTAGCATTTAGCAGTTTTTGTCATGATCTGGTTGGTGTAAGTTTCAAACAGCTCTTTGTAATGAGATTTCTGTATTTATAGTCATCTTGCTAGCTGAAGATTTTCTTGGGGACTTAGTAATTGTATGCTTTGACACATTAAATACTCTTCCTTAATAGCAAACGACAAATTTTGCTACACTCCAGTGAAATTTTGTAGTATATATCAGTAATGTGTTGGAGGAAGAGAAATAAATTACAAGAGCATTATAGCTTTTAAATATTTCATTTACAATACAGAAAAGCAATTAAAATTTAATGAAATAATGAGTTTGGGAGTGTTGCAGTGAATAGGTTGGGTGTCAGTTGCATAATCATACTGCTGCTTAGTAGTTTACTGTACTTCAGTAAAGAAGCTGTTTGTAGTAGTCTGTGATCATATTCCTCGCCCATGGCAAATTCTAAGTAATTCAATTTAGTTTAGATTGCAATGAAAATACACTAAAATTTAAGTCATATTACTTTGCATTTATCTAGGCCTAAGCGTATGTCTGAAGAGTTTACTGCACACCAGCTGACACAGAAACTTGTTAACACTTGTGATGAAGTATGTGCTTGAGCCCTTAATTCTGCCTAGGAAGGGAATCCCCCCAAAAAATAAAAAAAACTTTAACTATGTTAAATTCCTCAGTCGCTTTGTTCCATCTTAGCAAGGAGTACAGTACCTTATATTTAACCTCAAAATGGGTTTTATGGACTTTAACATTCTTTGTGGTGGATCCATGTAAACCATCAAAAATGTACTTTTCAACTTATTGAAAAGTATTGAAGCCAGCCATTCTGACCTTTCATCAAGAACAGGGTTGAACTTTTTTTTTTTTTTCAATAGTTGGCAAAAAAAAAGTGGTTTCTGTCATCCTGAAACTATTTGGAATTTGGGATGATTGGCTAAATAGGTTTGGATGGAAAAAGGTTTCAAGCTAAAGTGGTAATTCTGCTTTTACCAATTACACTGTGATTAGGAGATGATAATGAAGAATGTGTTTAAAGCCAAAAGGTATTGAAGCCACATCAATCAGCTCTTAAGAGAGTAAGAGATTTGTGAAATAAAGGTTATTTGGGGGTATATTACTCCTTATCTCTCCTTTTGATCCTGTTCCTTTAAAACAATAAAATAAAAGACTGATGTACATATTTGGTGAGCCCAAGGAATAAAGGGTGAGAGTGCCAATGCACTGGTGGTTAGGGCACTTGCCCTAGACCCAGACCTGGCCCAGATGGTTACTTATGTACTTATAATTGCTTGTAATTTAAAACAGCTTAGCACCTTGCCACCGCCATAGCTGTTGCCATCTCTTTCCTGTGCTGTTAGAAAACATGCCCAGGGAATAGCCATTTGAGTGCAAATTTAAATATTTTCTTTGACTTGCAGTCGAACTATGGGTTGCTTTCCTTTTTAACTTCAATGAGAAAAGTTTCAAGCTTTTTTTAAATATATAAATCAGCCTCAATTTTATTTTCCTCCTGTTGAATCACTAAAAGAAAAGCAAGCAGATACTCACACAGTCACAATTCAGATCCATTTACCACCAAAGCAGGTATCCTCAGATAGGTCCAGTTCTCTGTGGCTTTGACCGAAGTGAAGTCATCTTTTTTATCTGAAATATATGGTGATCTTGCCATTCTTGTATGACACCACTTGCTGCTTGCTCAGGATGGGTAGACTGCCTGAGCTGCGAAGCGGGATGAGTACTCCATGTAGCAAATCTAGTATTGCGATAGGCTATGGAAACTTAACTGTGAAAGCAAATTCTAGAGAGTTAGAGGAACAGAGCAGAAATGCTGGTGGCAATATGGACACTCTGCTCTGTGTCCATTTAACACCTTTGCTCCTCGGTGTCACCTTGTTTGCATGGTTAGTCTGGTTATAAGGTACTGAACCCACTGCTGTGATCGCATCTTTGCATGTGTTTGGAGAGAAGCTTTCTGATAGATGTTGTCTATTAACTTATCTGGAAAAAAATGTAATGAATTAATTTACTAGAAGCTGGAAAACTTCATACAAGAGGTCGGGAACAAGATTTCAGTGAGGATGTGCATGTTTTAATGGTCTATGAAAAGACACCGTGGGGTGCAAAATGCAAGGTCCTGCACATGGGTCAAGGCAACCCCAAGCACAAATACAGGTTGGGCGGAGAATGGATTGAGAGCAGCCCTGAGGAGAAGGACTTGGGGGTATCGGGAGATGCAAAATTGAACATGAGCCAGCAGTGTGCGATCGCAGCCCAGAAGGCCAACTGGATCCTGGGCTGCATCAAGAGGAATGTGGCCAGCAGGTCAAGGGAGGTGATTCTCCCCCTCTACTCTGCTCTTGTGAGAGGCCACCTAGAATACTGGGTCCAGCTCGGGGCCCCCCGACGCAAGACGGATGTTAAGCTGTTGGAGCGAGTCCAGAGGAGGGCCATGAAATTGGTCAGAGGGCTGGAGCACCTCCCCTATGAGGACAGGCTGAAAGAGTTGGGGTTGTTCAGCCTGGAGAAGAGAAGGCTCTGAGGAGACAATATAGAAGCCTTCCGGTACCTGAAGGGAGTCTACAGGAGAGATGGGGAGGGACTTTTTACAAGGACATGTAGTGACAGGACGAGGGGTAATGGATTTAAATTGGAAGAGATTTAGACTAGATGTTAGAAAGAAGTTCTTTACTGTGAGGGTGGTGAGACACTGGCACAGGTTGCCCAGGGAAGCTGTGGATGCCCCATCCCTGGAGGTGTTCAAGGCCAGGCTGGATGAGGCTTTGAGCAACCTGGTCTAGTGGGAGGTGTCCCTGCCCACGGCAGGGGGGTTGGAACTCAATGATCTCTAAGGTCCTTTTCAGCCCAAACCATTCTATGATTCTGTGATTCTGTGCCTGTAGCTTGACGTGTTTAAAGCAGGGTTGGCTTTCCAGCTGCCAGGAATTTGAAATGTACTTTCTTGTAGCACTTCTTTTCCTTTAACTGGTATGAAAAGTTAAAAATTCAAGATTTCAAGAGAATATATGTTTTAAATGTGTTTTATTTTGATAAACTATTTGACACGGGCAATTAATAATAATTTTTAAGTTTTTGCTTAATTACTGTATAATTGTGTAATATTTTTATTTCTCAGATAATCTCTTTCTAATAAGCAAGCTTTCCAGTGAAAATACATTATCTGTTCGTGGGAACAGTATGAGTTCCAGAAAGATAAAATGGTTTTCATTGTTCAGTGTTGGTATATAGCATTGAAAGAATGCATGACATTTTAAAGAGAACAACAGGTTCCTTTTAAAAATAGTTTTTAATTCAGGAATAACACTGTCCAGTGAAAGATCACGAGAACAGTAGCAAAGCGCATACTAATGCTGACTTGAATTTATAGACTGTGTATTTTATCCTCCTTCCTAATAAACACAGAATAGACTGAGAAGATATACTGGTTGCATTTTGTAGTTTGTACACTCTGATATTATAAACCACTGTAGAAAATACTGGGTTTTTTAAAAAAGAATATCCCACTCAACGTGGGATATTTGTAGCATAAGGCAGCCTGTAGTAACCTGTAGCCATGCCTGTCACCAGCATGAAACATGGCTTTCTGAAAAGCAGAGAGGACTTTAAAAAAGAGCTCTTGGAGAAAGCCAGCCTCTTGCTTTCTTTTTTTGGTTCCCCATCCTGTGAGGAAGGCAAACCCTGCACAGTTCAGGCAGGGGTGGTCACAGCCTGGGAAGCAAAAGAGAAGTCTGTAAATGTCTGTCAAAAATAAAACATTTTGGAAAAAAATTGAAGGACATCTTTTAAAGTCTCATTCAGATTAGAAACATCACCTTTTCCTTGATTTACGTGGTATCTGAAGTGCCTTTAGTTTTGTCTTTTGTTGGAGAAAAAAGTGACACTGCTGCTTACCCTGTGTCATAGAGCTAGACGGGTGTTTTGTGTGGTGGGAGGAAAAATCACTGTCTCCAGCCACCCTCATGCTCTGAGGTGTTCCCTTGGAGGTGAGTGTGGCATCAGGGACCCTCACTGTTATCTATATCCTTCTCCTGAATGCTGGCAGGGCATTGGGAAAGTTCTTGAGAAAATAGAGGCATTTTTCAGGAAAAATTAGATTTTTCTGAGCTTTTCCTTTTACAAAACCTATGCTTTTGGGTAATGCAACTTGTCTTTTGGAGATTTTTTTTTTTTCCCCCTGTGTTGTGAATGCAACTACTGCTCTTCTGGAGTTTGCACCCTGGTTCCAGTAGAGATGCCAGTTTCTAGCTTTCCAGGAACCCTAGCTGCAAGAGTTCATGGATTTTTTTCCTCTCTCTCTGCAGACTGGTGTAGCAATGACAGCAGAGAAGAGTGCTTACCTGGTCAGTATGGGGAAGGTAATTTTGGCAGCGTTGCAGAGCACTGAGGTGCTGTGTGCTGTGTCCCAAGATGCCTCCCTGGTGAGGGGCATTCAAGTAGATACATTCTACAGCGGATGCAAATTGCTCTATTAATAGCAGGATGCCCACAAAAAGCCCCTTAGAGTGCATCAGTGACCATATCCAGTGCAATCCTAGTACAGCGAGAAAGTAAGGGAGTGACAAGTTTAAGTGGGATGAAAAGCAGAGGCACAGCTTGTCTTTAACTTGGAGAGACCACTGCAGTAGCCTGACAGTGTGGTTTTGGGGAAAGTCTCTCTCCCTTTTTAAATTTCTGTTTATAATTTGCATATTTTGTGTTTTGAGTCCTGTAAATGTCAGTATGAAAGCTCAAAGCTATGAGCTCATGTGTTACTAAAGAGGTGCCAGTCCTTCAGATGACAAAAAAGCTTGAGTGACAAAGAAGGGGAGGAACAGCAGACCATGGTGAGGGTGGGAGAATCTCCCAGTATACACGTGGGACCCAAAGAAGAAAAGCACAGGTGACACCTCTGTCAGAAGCTACTGCAGCTGTGGTGGCCTTCTACCCTCAATGCCAGTCCTCCAGCTGGAAATGATACCGACCACAAAATGCATCTCAGTGCGGCAAACGGAGGACTTCTCTCTTCAGGCATTTCTGTGCAAGAAGGCACTGCATCTGCCGCTGTCCTAGATGTGGGCGCAGCTCTTGCTGCTGGATGTGATGGGTGCGGGACATGACGTCCCATGCCGAGCGAACCTTGTGAATGCCCAGCCCCACTGCAGCCATGCATGCTGCCAGCCTGGCCTCCCCGCCCTGCAAGGTGCCTCTGCTGTGAGGCTGGGGCTGGGAGCAATTACGTGATTTTGCTGAGTGTTTAAAGCAGTTAAAAATAAACAGGCTGGGAAAAAAAATACACTCGCAAAAGGCCACAATTACAAAGATATTCCCGCTCTTCCTCGCTTTCCTGTTTAAGTACTGATAGGTTATCTGTTTGGGGGTGTGGAAGAAGAGCAAGGGTGAGGACTGAACAAAGCAAATTACTCCCAAGTTCAAGACTTAAAAGAAATCTAAGCTTCTCATGCCATTTTCTTCTTGTAGTGTCTTTCCTCCCAGAAAAACACCAGGACTGTTAAAAAAGGTGTTGTCAACAAGAACTATATTTTGTCAGAGGGAAATGGAGCAGAGCAAGGCAAATTACTTGCAACGTATTTTTCATCAGATGGTGTTTCTGCTTTTGCAAAATGTCTGCAGAGTTGAAGCTTTTGGTTTTAGTTTTTAGAAAGGAGTTTCTTATAGGCCGCATGCCTGGTTTTGTCTTTATTTCAGTGTTGCTTTGTTTTGTCCCCAAATGCTGGTGAAAAATATTAAGATGCATGTAACTTTTTAAAAAAATCTCCTACTAGTCCTGCTGCTTTGTGAAAGCTGCCTTTGGTTAGTCCAGTGGGTTGCAAAGCCTCTTCGGCATAATCAGGATGAATGGTGGTTGCCTTTTGGCCTCTGTGTCTTCTTAGCAGACAACTACAAAGTTGAGTGGGAAAAATTCAGCTGCTAACTTTATTGAGGGAGTAGGAAGCTGGGTTTTGTGGGCAGCGTGGTGGCAGTGTGGTTTGTTTTTGGTTTGTTTTTGGTTTTGTGTTTTTTTTACTATGACCCAGTGCTGCATCCACGCCACAGTGGTTAGCCACCACTGCTGCCGTGGTGTTTGGAAGTGTGGCACTCAGCGGCATTGCGGTGGGCAGTGGTGGCTCTCCTGTATGCAGTGAGATGGGTTTACAAGCAGTTCCGAGTCTTGCAGCTCTCTGTCTTTCCTTTGCCATCAGGCTTTGTGATGCTTTGAATGTTTGCTGGGGGTTTGGTTGGAAAGGAGTAAGTTGTTTCCTGGTGTGCTGTAGCAGGTGTAGCTTGCACATCATAACTGCGACTTTCTCAGCTAGGTCTCCTGTTGCCTCTGTGCATCAGGGCTGGAGCCAGGCTGCCAGCAGCATGTCCCCTCATGGGCACGCAGAGCCACCCTCTCCCCAGTCACACCCATCTGGCAGCGAATCTCAGCGTCACCCATCCTTCAGCTTGCTGTTGCCACCACTGCTCCACTTGGGTTGTGCTGCTTACGTTATATCTGGTAAACAGGACTTTTATATTTTGCTCTGTGCATGTGTGTGTGCATGAGTATGCATTTGCATGCATGTGCATGCATATTTAAGCTAGCTGTTGTATTTTTTCAACTCGTAAAGTACTTAACTTTGTAGTGTATTTGTGCTCTTCGAAATATGGGATTGAATGCCACACTGTTTTAAACCAGGCTTTATACAAGTTTGCTGATGCTAATTTAATTATTGAAATACTCACTGGAATGAAATCAGCTGTCTCACTCTTGGAATATACATACCATGAACTTGAGATAGACGTGTGCATGAGAGCAGCACCATTACTTTTGAAGGGAAAAAATAGGATCACAAACACTTGCCTAGCTGTTTGTAGGATCAGAGCTGTGCAGCACCTGCTACACTAAAAGTAAATGATGGCCAAACCGTTTACTGAGAATTTCCTGAGACTTCTTGTAGCTTGAACAGTAGTTTTTTATCCCAAGAATTAAAAGCTAAAATTGTGCAAAGCTTCTCACTTGAAGCTTTTGATCAGTAGAACTATTCAGGCAGGTCAATATGCTGTGGCACATCGCTTCAGATTCATGGCTCAGAGATGTATGTGTTGCTACCCAAGGAAGCAGAGGTGCTGAGTATAAATGCAAATGGGCATCAAGCAGCAAAATCTGTCCTCCTAAGAAAACTTGATCTTAATTGCTCTACAAGTGTTAATTTCATCCCCACTGTCCTTTGCACTCCCCAGAGCTCATTGTCTATTTAAAAGGAGTCTTGCAGAAGCAGCTTGCCATCCATTGAAGAGGGTAGAGGTGCAAACTCATGGAAAGTAGCTGCCTTTTTTTTTTTTCGGAGTTGGCAGGATCGTGGCTGCCAGCACTTCTCAGACCATCAGGTGCCCTGCCAAGAAGAGCAGAAGTTGAAAGGGCTGGAGACCTCAGGCAGCCACGGTGTTAGTGGGCTGTTAGTCTTACAGACGATAATATTTGTGATTTTAATGCAGTACAGTGGCATATAAATACTGCTGTCTTAGATGAAACTACTCCTTACAAGCCTTAGATATGCACCTGAAGGGCCTCTCTAGGCTTAGCAGCTCCCTTCTTCATACTTTGATGGAGTTTGGATTTTTCCTCATGGGTTTGGAAGAGTTACATTATTCTGTAGCTGGCAGAAGAAAGACCAGGGCCAGCTCTCAGGAGGGTGCTGCATGGTACACTTCACAGCACTGCAGAGGTGATTGATAAAATAAGTTGAATACAGTCCATGGAAAGTGGAGTCCATGGAAAATTCATGGAAATTCTAGTCCAGGGAAAGTGTGTGAGTTTTTTCTTGAGCAAAAAGCACAAGTCTCCTGTAAAGGCAGGATTGAGGTGCTTTGAGTGGACCTCCAATGTGCAGTCTGACCTCCTTGCAAT